>OAMR01000223.1:855950-872588 GCA_900205405.1 Echinochloa crus-galli
CCCCCAATTCCATTGCTGCTGCTTGCCGCTTCTCATCATATCACCAATACCAATATCTTTCTTGCTTGCACTGCAGCTTCCCTTGCCCCTGGTATCAAAAGGTTCCACTCTCCCTGGCGCTGAGCCCTCGAATCATCGGAGAAGTTGCGAGATTCAAGCCTGACATTATTCACGCCTCTTCCCCTGGGATTATGGTAATTTCTTTCTGCTGCTCACCTCTCCATATTCTGCTAGCTAGCTTACTGCTTCTTTGCTTCATCACACACAGGTATTTGGAGCGCTAATTATAGCAAAGCTGCTCAGCGTCCCTCTAGTGATGTCATACCATACCCACGTTCCAATGTGAGTTTCTCATTCTCAATGGCAAAGAGAACAGGCATCACTAGGCAGGGGCAATACAATTAGTAGATTTTGTTCACCAGGACCTGTTGCTTGGCATACTGCTGCCACCATATATTGCTTTTCATCAGCTGGCATACACTTATCAATTCTGCACAAGAGTTTGTTGGGGGATAAAAAAAGATTAACCCATTGTCTTTGTTCATTGTCGGACCACCACTTTGAAAAAAGAAAAAAAGGCATGTGAACCTTTCATAACCGAGAGAACATGAGTGTCAACAAAACTAGAGAGCTGCAACTTGGAGATAACAGATTCATCTTCTCCCTTCTTAGTAATCCTGCACGAGAATTGAAAAAAAAATGAGCTTCTGTCTTTACTCATTGTCGAACCACCAATATGAAAAATGAAGAGAAGCCTCTGAACATTTCATAACCAAGAAAAGGGCAACTTGAATAGAACAGTCATCTTGGCTAACACCTACAGAGCATAATCCTTTGCTCCTTAAAAATCTTCATGAGGACTTATTGACATTCTGTAAGTGACACCTATTCGAATCATATCCTAGACATTCTGAAGGTGACACCTTTTGAATCATATCCTAGCATCATGGTTTTACATGCATGGCTGCATGGAGAATTGATACCTTTTGATTATGGCAGTTATATACCAAGATATACATTCAGCTGGCTTGTCAAGCCCATGTGGCTAATTATTAGTAAGTTTCACTCATTTGCTCTAGGAATACATTGTTTCGCATGATTAGTGAACTCATATGTTTCACACTTCTTGTAGGATTCTTGCACCGAGCTGCAGATCTCACACTAGTACCATCAGTTGCTATTGGCAGGGATCTTCAAGCTGCCCGCGTTACAGCAGGTTTACTTAACCACTCTTTCTGTAGTTTCTTGTTCTTTTGCTTCTGCAATCTCTCAGATGGTTCATGTTTCCAGCCAATAAAATACGACTTTGGAACAAGGGGGTTGATTCAGAAAGCTTCCATCCTCGCTTCAGGAATAAGGAAATGCGTTCAAGGCTAACGTAAGCATTTTCTTTTTTTTTTCTGGCTCAGTTCGCATCTGTGTATTTTAATGTTTGACTGTTTATTGAAATGAACAAATATTTTCTTACTTATGCCTGACAGTGGTTCGTACATGTTTTGTTTTTTGTTCAAACAGAAATGGTGAACCAGAAAAGCCACTAATATTTTATGTTGGACGCTTAGGAGTTGAGAAAAGTTTGGATTTTCTTAAGAGGTGAGCTCATGATGTGTCTGACTTTAAATATTATGGTACAAGCTGGATAGTGCATATTCATTCTACATCAGTTTTTACCTGGGTCACCAACAACAAGATAAGGGGTCACAAATAGTTTACCACAGCGATTGTCCAAAAGCACGTTCTACGAATCTGATTAGTGTTTAACAGGTTATAGTTGCTTGGGTCCTCTGTCACTCAGCTTGGAGACCCTAGCTGCTTATGTGCTTATTTAACCATAATTTTTCTTGTCATAATTATGGTTTTCTACTCACTGAAGTTTTCTCCTGTTTTATTTTCGGGGGGTGTGCTATCCCGTGATTGTGAATTGTCATTGCTGCTGAACTGTAGGTTTGATATCTTGCAGAGTCATGGACCGGCTTCCAGGATCAAGAATTGCATTTATTGGAGATGGCCCATTCAGGTCAGCATTGTTATCCCCAGGACCTTGTGCTTTGGTATAGAGCCAGAGCAAGGAGTTAATCTTGTCATGGCAGAAGGGAAATGTGATTCTTTCTGGTCGTCTTTCTTTGCAGGGCTGAGCTTGAGCAGATGTTCTCAGGTATGCCCGCAGTGTTCACGGGTACGTTGCAAGGGGAAGAACTATCACAGGCCTATGCCAGTGGTGATGTGTTTGTGATGCCTTCAGAGTCAGAGACGCTTGGCTTTGTGGTGCTTGAGGCTATGTCATCAGGAGTTCCGGTAGTGGGCGCTCGAGCTGGAGGAATACCGGATATTATACCAGAGGATCAGGAGGGGAAGACCAGCTTTCTGTACACACCAGGTGATGTTGATGACTGTGTTAGCAAGATCGAGCGTCTCTTGTCATGTGACGAGTTGCGAGAGACGATGGGGAGGGCTGCCAGGAAGGAGATGGAGAAGTTTGACTGGCGAGCGGCAACCAGGAAGATCCGGAACGAGCAGTACAGCGCTGCGATCTGGTTCTGGCGCAAGAAGAGGGCACAGCTGCTGAGGCCCGTCCAGTGGGTTGTCCGGAGGTTGAGGCCGAAAACACCTGGGGCTGGCAACGCCATAGCGAAGCAATCATAGAAGAATGCTTCTGTGATGTGGAGGATTGGATGTGGGATGCTCAACAATTGAAGGGAAGCAAGCTCAAGCTTCAGTGTTCCCGTACACTTAAAGTGAATGATCACTCGACATATAGGGTTTAGGATTGGTAGGTTGTAAATCATATGTATCTGTGTACTGCTTCATTCGCTTGCTGCATATTGCATCCTACTATTCCTTGGTAGAATTGATAATATGTATATTTTTTTTTGGTCTGGCAAACAAATTTCTGTCAAAGTTTGCACTCTACAAGGACAAGAGTTGCTCAATTGTAAAGTTATAGGTGCTCAATTGCATGGCATTGGGCCTAATGTGCCGGACTGGACTCCGATTTGAGGGGACCAGGAGTAGCATCTGCAATGTGAATATGATAGCCTCAAATCTTGAACCGGTTTTGATATGAGAAGTAGGCGGTTTTGATAGCCAGGGTTGGGCCTTTCCTCAACACTATTTTGATTAGTACAGAGTATAGGACACAGGAGGAGCACTGAATCCACGATGACGTCGACATGCTGGAAACAAGGCAGTGCACCAGGCGTGGCGTGGCCTCACCCTCAGCGACACAGACCTCTGCTGCGCGAGAAATTCACCGCAGAGTGACGAAGGCTGTGTGCTCTACCGGAACCGCACCCCGCGCTCGTTGAACAGCCGGAGCAACCGCAGCAACTCGTCGTTGGACAGCTTCGACGGCCTCTTGCTGGCGAGCTCGGCAGACTCCAAGGCTCCGGCGATGCTCTCCTTGAATGCAGCGACCTCTTCTTCGCCGCAACCAACCGCTCTGTTGCTGCCATCGTCGTCTTTTCCACAGCCATCCTCATCACTGTCGCCGTCAAGGTCACCGAGGCTGATTCCACCGGCATCGCCGCGGCGTTCCTCCGCCCTCGGCGACCGGCGGAGCAGCTCCATGACCATCCTCTTCTGCTTGAAGATGGCGCCCAGGGTCTTGTTCTTCTGGCCGAAGCACGCGCGCGTGAACGCCAGCCACTCGCCGAGGTCGGCCCCGGGCGCGGCGGCCCTCGGCCGGATCTCGACGAGGGAGGAGTCCACCCGGGGCATGGGCACGAAGTCCCTCTTGCTCACGTCCATGAGCAGCCTCACGTCGGCGACCAGGCGCACGTTGGCCGCCAGGCGGTTGTACTCCCCGTCGCCCGGCGTCGCCACCAGCCGCCGCGCGAACTCCTTCTGCAGCAGCAGCGTCGCCGTCCGGAACCGGTAGGCGCCGAACAGCAGCTTGGCGATCAGCGGCGAGGAGATGCCGTAGGGGATGTTGGCCACGCAGACGTCGAACTCCGGGAACTCCACCGCCACGGCGTCGCCCGCGATCACCTGCCAGCGGGAGGAGAGAAAGAAGGGGCCGTCAATCCATCAGGTCAGCGCGGCGTTTCCTCTTCGGAGGCATTTGGTCGAGCAGGTGGCGTGCGTGAGGGCGAACGGACGGACCGTAAACTTGTCCGCGAGGCCGAGGGCGGCGGCGCGGGCGGTGACAGCCTCGACCATTCGCGGGTCGATCTCGACGGCGGCGACGCGCGACCGCCGGGCCCAGGGAGCGGAGACGGCTCGCTTCATGTGTCAGCTCGAAGCCAGCCGCGGCGGGAGCTGCTGCTGTTTGGTTTGTGGTTTGCTTGTGCGGCGGATTCCTCTCGTAGCCGGACGCGGTGAAGGAGAGCTCGTGGGCGACGGGGCGGTCATGGCCTGGTTGAGCCGTGCGCCGCGCGCCGCGAGGGGGTTTTGGTAGCCGGCTGCGGGCTGCAAAGCACTGGGTAGCCGCATCGCCCTGGGCCCCTGGGCCGCTTTGGTGTGGTGTGGCGGCTGGCGGGGCTCGCGGCCCGTTCTTGGTACCAGTTTTGTAATTTTGCTTGTGATTCGAAATTCAGACAATCAATATACCATGCAATACATCCGTGATATTGATCATGGAAACTTTAGCTTACCTGCATTTGCGCGTGTCGATTGCGTAACCTACAACCGATCAGGGCAAATTTAGAGGATGGTTCCCTGCGTCAGCTGGGCTGAAAATTATATGTATTGATCAGCCATGTGCGTCATGATCTCAGCGAGACCATTTGAGCACATTGAACGAGGGTTATGTACATGGTTAGTCTAATGGAAGCGCACCCCGCGCTTGATGAACAGCCGGAGCAACCGCAGCAGGTCCTCGTTGGACAGCCTCGACGGCCTCTCGTTGTTGAGCTTGACGGACTGCAGTGCTCCAGCGATCCTCTCCTTGAACGCCACCATCTCTAATTCCTTGTTGAAACCATCCTCTCCGTCACCGTGATCTTCTACCTTCTCGCCATCATCTACATCATCGTCGTCGTCGTCATGGAGCGCACCGCAGCCGCCGGCATTGCCGTCACGCTCCTCGGCTCTTCGAGACAGCCTGAACAGCTCCATGGCCATCTCTTCCTGCTTGAAGATGGTGCCGAGGGTCTTCTCCTTATTGCCTTTCTTCTTCTGCTGCTGCTGGAGCTTGTGCTGCCGGAAGCACACGCGCGTGAACCTCAGCCACTCGTCGAGGCTGATCCCGGGCTCGACCTCCGTCGGCCGGGCCTCCTTCATCCGGATCTCGACGAGGGAGGAGTCCACCCCGGGCACCGGCACGAACTCCCTCCTGCTCACGTCCACGAGCAGCCTCACGTCGGCGACGAGCCGCACGTTGGTCGCCAGGTGGTTGCGCTCCCCGTGGCCCGGCGCGCCCACGAGCCGCCGCGCGAACTCCCTCTGCACCAGCAGCGTCGCCGTCCGGAACCGGTAGCCGCCCAGCAGCAGCTTGGCGGTCAGCGGCGAGGAGATTGCGTAGGGGATGTTGGACACGCACACGTCGAACTCCGGGAACTCCACCTCCATGGCGTCGCCCGTGGTCACCTGGAAAGAAGACATCGTCATCTGATCAGCGTGGTTTCCCTTCCTTCCGAGGCATTCGATCGATCGATCGGCTGCGTGCATGTGGGTGGGACCGTGAGCTTGTGCGCGAGGCCGAGGTCGGCGGCGCGGGCGGCGACGGCGGCGGACATGCGCGGGTCGATCTCACGGCGGCGACGCGCGCGGCTGGGGAGGCGAGGAGGCGCGCCGTGAGGTTGCCCGTGCCGGGGCCGACCTCCAGGACGGCGTCGCCCGGGCGGATCGCGGCGCGGCGCACGATGTCGTCGAGGACGCGCGGGTTGGTGAGCAGGTGCTGGCCCCGCTGCTTCTGCAGCCGGAGGAACGGCCCGTCGCTCCACGCCTCCGACGAGGAGGTGGAGGGGGAGGAGCAGCAGCAGAGGTGGCGGACGGCGCGGATGATCATGTCAGGCCCGGTTCTTCAGGGCGGATCCCTCGAAGCCAACAGGAGCAGCCCGCTGCGGAAGCTTTCGCCCCCTCCTCCTCCTCCTCGCGTCGGCCGGCCGGCGGCCTGCTGAGCCGCGGCGTGGCGGTGTCCCGGCGGTGCGGCGGAGAGAGTGAGTAATGGACGACGCGGAGCGGCCTGTTAGGTTATGATGAATCGACTTGTATGCGGCCCATGCTGTGCGATGCGGCGGGCCTGAGTCAGTTGTCGATGTCGTTCTCTGGTAATTCGGCCTAGTGCGGGACTTGGGCCGCTGGTACACTTGGGCCCTAGAGCCGCCGCGGCCCCGGGAAACCTATATGGCTTACGGAGTTTTTTTTACCAACCTATCTTCCACTGTTGGAGATTCGTGCAACAGCTGAGATCGCGTGTTTGTTTGGGTTCGCAGCGCGCGTATGGTGGATTGGCGGACAGGTGTCAGCAAGCGTGGGAAAGGAGTAAAGCGGAAGGATGGACGGGAATGAATTTCGATCTTTAAATACGATTTTCTCTTAAACCGTTAACCCTATTTCAATTTCAACCACTATGTTATTTAGAATTAATGTAATAAAATAAGATCTAATATACATATATTTTTATTTTATATATGTATATTTTATAATCAATAACCCCGATATGCTATTTCAACATTTTGAATAACTATCCCAACATCTTATTGGTAGTGCTTCAACATTTTCACACAAAATGTTGATCTAGTTTATCCGAATTAGTGAATTAAGTTTGAAAAAATGTTGAACCTAGTATTTGAAAATATTGACTGCATTAGTCCAACACTTTGAGCATGTCAATTTAATTTTTGACAAATGCTAGAATTGTATAATCGAAACGGTGAATCATTGTTTTTGGAATGTTGACCGTAAGCATTGTACATCTTATTAGTACATACTTCTCTAGTGATAATTAGAAAAAGAAATAAAAATCTACGAGGATACTTCCACACAAGACATCTGATTTCACGGAATGGAAATAGAAAAAATCTGCAGCGGAGCAGTGACTCCTTTTCTTCCTGTTACCCGTGCTGGTGGCCTTTTTTCTTCCGGCTCTATTATTGAGCCATATTGGGCTTGTAAGCCAAGTTCCTTAACTGGTAAACGGAAGCCATATATGAGCCCCGCTGCGGCCCTCATGCTCAGAGAAGAATAGCTAAGCAATGCCTCGCCCTGTTCGTTTGGATTATCAGCCACCAGACAGCAGTATTTTTCTCTCACCAAAAACCAGCACCAGTCACCAGCCAACCGAACAGGACAAACTCGAAGATGAAATTGCAAGAATATAAGTATGTCAGAGAAATATCATCATGGAAAGCATCATCTGTGGACAGACCAGATCCTGGTTCCTTATCCACTTGGGATATTCTTAAAGGATACCAAACGCATTACGCCATTGGCTTCCCCTCGTGGTGATGACTCGGCTCATATAAAATCTCCTCTGCTCCTGAACGCAAATTTGTCCAGGATTTCAATGGAAATGCTCTTTTGCCGAAATGAATCATTCGTACTAGGAATTACGAAAGCAGATTATAAATAGGCCCGACTTTTCGGCAAGTTTGTTCGGCCCACGTTGCTTTTAGTCCAACACAACCAGGTCATCTTCGTTGTAAGCTCACTTTACGTCTTTACCAGCCTGGAATAGGTTGCTTCAAAGAAAATTAATAGGGCTAATTCGATATATGCCACTACAACTATCCGAGTTCGGAGAAACGCCATTACAATTCATCTATTTTGAAATATACCATTACAATTCACGGTTAGCTTCAGAAGTGCCATTTTGTACGTATTTGATGCTCTCGGACCCACATGCAGACCATAGTATATCCATGTAGACCAGAATGCCCGGTTACATCTATATTCCCTGACATGTGGGCCCCACACGTCATCTCCTTCCTCTTCTTTTCTTCCCAAATCCATCCCGCCCGCCCCTGCCGCCGCAATCTGCCGCCACCGCTGTCGCCGCCGGTGCCGCCGCTGCTCCCTGCCGCCGCCCCCGCCGCCGCACTCCGTCGCCGCTGCCGCCCTCCGCCCGAGCCCCGCTCGTGGAGTCCACCCCCGCCGCCTGTGCATCCACTGCGACGAGCACGAGGCCGCCCCCGCCGCTGCACTCCGCCGCCGCTGCCGCCCTCCGCCCGAGCCCAGCTCGTGGAGTACGCCGCCACCCGTGCATCCAGCCATCCACTGCGACGGGCACGAGTTCACGTCCGCGGCCGGTGCTTCCCTCCACCCGTGCACCTGCCGGGGCCAGTGCAGCACGAAGGCACGAAGCTCGTACTCAATCCATGGCTGCCCCACCTGCTCCTCTTCACTGGCGCCGACAGCTCCCTCATGGATGGATTAAATTGAATCAGATCAGCATCAGAGAAGGAGGAGGATTCGCGGTGGGGGTTCAAGAGCCGCCCCGTATGCTGCCGGTCCGCCGCCCATCGCCCGCAGCACCGGCGCTCGGGGCACCTGGCGTGCCGCCACCTTCAGTCATCGTCGCGGCGGCGTGGGCGATTTGTGGCCGCTGTGGTGGTTATGGACGCACATGCCATGGGGCCTGCATGATGGCGGAGACGGGCATGTGGGGCCGAGGTGGCGCATAGCCGCCGCCGCCGGCGGCGGGGTGGGTGCACCGGCACCGGTGACCGCGAACGTGCAGGCGGGGGTGGCGCGGCCGGCGTGGACGGGCTGGGCCAGTGCGGCAAGGGATGATTGGGAAAGAAAGGGAAGAGAAAGGGGAATGATGCTTGAGGCCCACATGTCGGTCAGTGAAGAGTAAAGATGTAGCAGGGGCATTTTTGTCTATACGAAAATACCAGAGTATCCACGTAGGTCTGAGAGCATCAAATACGTATAAAATAGCACTTCTCAAGCTAACTGTGAATTGTAATGGCATATTTCAAAATAGACGAATTGTAACGGCGTTTCTCCGAACTCGGATAGTTGTAATGGCATATATCGAATTAACCCAAATTACTATAGGGAGCGTGCAACCACATTGGCAAAATATTTGTAGCATTTTCATCTACGCCAGTGGCTGATGAATATGGAACGGTCCAATAGTGAAAGAAACACCCAAGCCGCAAACCATGTGTGTCCAGATCTGAAAAATGGTACCTTCTTCAGTTCTTTGTCGATTGATGTAACTTGGGCAGACACGGCTGACATCTCAGGCGAGAGGTCTTTTTCTCAAGGTCTGAAGCAAACGCCGAGAAGACAAAGGCCTGGTAGCACAATCAATGGGTATCTGGTCGATTTAATCCCTAGAGCAACTTCAACAGTTCCCCTTTTCCCTTTCCCTTTATTTTTGGTACAGGAGAATTCCCTTTTAGATTTTCATCATATTAGGGAGAGGTGCTCCAGCAGATTCCCTTTTCTCCTCCCCCTTCCCTTTCTCCTACACGTGGGTCCCGCCTGGAAGTGACTCCATCTTTTTTCTCCCCGTTCCTGCCTCTCTTCTTCCTCCTCCACACTCGAGCAGCACGTGGTTGGTGCCGCGGCAGCATGCGGCGGAGGCAGCGCTCGGCACCGCGGCCGACGAGCGGCGCGTGGCCGGCGAGTGGCGGCGCGAGGCTGGTGCCGCGACGCTCGACAATGCTTCCATGGAGGTGCACCGCCGATTCTCGGAGAACAAGGCGTTACTGGCGGCACACAGGCTGGCGGCCGGCGGTGATGGCCTGCACGTGGGCAGCCGGCAGTGAGGGATGGCGCGGCTCGGCGGTGGGCGGACGGCTTGGCTCCACCAGCGGCGGTGGCGCTCGGCCCACTGGCCACGCCCGAGCTCGGCTTCGCAGGAGGGAAGGGGAGGGCGGCGGCCGGCGGAGCGCGTGGCGACAGGCGGGCAAGAGCGCAGGCAGGGCGGCGGAGCAACGCGCAGCGGGTGACGGTGCTCGGCCGGGCAGAGCAGCGCCGCGGCGGCACCGGGCCCAGGTGGTGGAGCTGCGCGCGGCGGCGCTAGGCTGCCAAAAAGTGCCACGCAGCCGCCAGCGAGGCGGGGAAGGCACGCCGCGTGCGCGCGGGGCGGCCGACGGCGAGTTGGTGCGGGCGGCGTGCGCGTGGCCGGCGTGGAGGCGGCGCCGGGCAGCTTGTCGGTGGCTGGGAAGAAGAGAAGGAAGCGGAGCGAGAGACTCGGCTCGCGAAGCTCCGGCGTGGGGTGGCGGCGGGCGAACGGGCGGCGTGGCGCGGACGCGCGAGCCGCCGGCGGCATAGCGGCGCGGCGCACCAGCAGCGCGCGCACGGGCGGCTTACGTGGGCGTGCGAGCCACCGGCGGCGGGCGCATTGGCGCGTGGGGTGCCCAGCAGCGGCGGCGCGTCGGGAGGCCAGGCGCTGCTCATGCGTGCGTACAGCAGGGAAGGAAAAGGAAAGGGGAGAGGAATGGCTCCCCTTTTTAAAGGGGAATAGGCTTGGATTTAAGGGGATTGAGAAAAAATTATAGAAAAAGGGGAATAGAAAAGGGATCTGTTGGAGCACTGTTTTTTCCTCTTAATTCCCTTTAGCTCGAAATATAGGGAAAAAGGATTGTTATTAGGGAACTGTTGGAGTTGCTCTTATATCCGTAATCTCATCCATAGGGACTTCCAAATTGTTGGCACTCCAGCGTGTCGATTACATGATCTACAATCATTTGTCACATGCTTGTGTACTGTTTGGAAAATCATAGGTGGAGACTCCCCCAGCGTGCACATGTATTAAGATTTAAATTTTATAATTTTTGACTAATAATTTAACCAATAGTTTTAAATTTTTATAATATAAACTTAAAATGGTTAGATTTATAATCAGACATACTTTACAATAATTAATAATAATTAATATAAATATAGTGTAAATACATGATCAAAGTGTGTTTTTACGATAAAGGTCAAAATGTGATTTTAAAAACTCTTATGAGCACGTAAACAATTTATGAGCACCTTCGAGAGACTGGATATCACCACGGACGTCTCAATGTCGATGGGTACGCCGCCTGTCACTTAAAGAATAGAACCAATTAAATACTGTAATAAATCTAAAAAAATACAAACACCATTGCTGAGTAGGAAACTCAAACCCTAATAGAAAGGTTTCACCATCAGAAATCATATCAAGTGACATGCAATCAATAACTGCATCTCCTACATTAGGATCCAATGATAGATTGCGATGTAGTACGAAAGCATAATTAGTAGTATTTGTGTATTTTTGTTATTTGATATAAAAACAAAAGTGATAATTTACACAGAGGAAAAATAAAGAAAAGTCGGATTGAGCTGTATCCTCATTCCCACAGCTGCAGTTCCGTTTCTCCTCCGCAAGGCTGCAGTCCCCACTCTTCCTCCTCGTCTCTCCCTTTCCCTTTCCACCCCGCCACACGCCCACACCTCTCCGCGGCAGCACCGGAACCCGTAGAAGCAAAAGCCCCCGCAAGTGCGCGCCTCGCCCCTCACACCGCCTCGATCCGGATGGAGTCCGGGAGCAGCGGCGGCGCCGGCCGGAGGCTGCGGAAGACGGAGTCGGCGGAGATGCGGTGGGTGGTGCCTGGCGGGGCCTGCGAAGAGGACGAGATCGAGAGCTCCGACGACGGCGGCGCCGACACCCCCGCGGCCGCATCGGGCTCCCGCGGCGGCGGGGGCTCGGACGACGACGACGACGGCTACGAGGAGGACGAGATGCTGCGCCAGCGCCTCGTGCGCACGGGCCCGCGCGCCGACTCCTTCGACGTCGAGGCGCTCGATGTCCCCGGCGTGTATCGCCACCAGGTGCGCGCCTTGCGTCATCTCATCAGCTCGGTCGAGCCGACTTTAGTTTTCGGTGCCCGTGAGGTGTTTGCCTTATTGCCTGCGCGAGGCTGCGCCCGCACGGCATACCGTTGGCTCCAGCCCGCAAGGAGCTTGTGGGTCAAATGGAATGCGATCGGACAATGTCTGGTGTTAGGCGTTTCTGATTTTGCGCTTCTAATCGGTTGAGCCGACTTTCGTTTTCGGTGTCCGCGAGGTGTTTGCCGTATTGCCTGCGCGAGGCTGCGCCCGCACGGCATACCGTTGGCTCCAGCCCGCAAGGAGCTTGTGGGTCAAATGGAATGCGATCGGACAATGTCTGGTGTTAGGCGTTTCTGATTTTGCGCTCCCGCTTGGTTGCTCGATGTTGTCCCACCGTGGTGGTTCAGACTTGAGTGGTAAGTCGTTGAGTGCGGGAGGGTGCTTGCTGTAGCCTATAGGGATAGTTTGCTCTGTGTATTTCTGCTGGGTAATTTTGGTCTGGGCATGTGTGCGAGGACGTTTGCAGCATTAGCCCAACGATCCTGTATCATTCAAGTCTCTTAGTCTCAGATATACTTGGTAGATCACTAACTGGCATGGGTTTTATGTGGCTATTGGCTGCTAGGGTGTGTAAGCTGATGCACCCTCTTAGATGTTTAATCTTCTAGCTGTGTGCTGTTGATAGCTTCAGGTGGATATTGCTCCTGGTTTCCTGCGAAGGTTACATCATTACATGCACATGAGATGCATCTGTCATTTCCTAGATGCAACTGTTTGATTTAGACTCCCCACATAAAGCACACTAGCTGTTCCATAGTCATTTTTAATACTGGTAGCAATAGATCTGATCCTTGTTCTTCATGACATTTATGGTGTTTTTGCTTGATGCAATATTGTTTGCAGTATGCACTTATGATGCGGGTGATGCATTTTAATGTGATATTTTGAACAAGCACGGAATACCATGTCAAATTAGCCTTCTGTTCTTTGTCATTGTTTCATGAATGACTTATTGGATGCATAATTGGTACTTGTGACACATATATCTTTAGATAGATGCCAAATTATTTAGTTTCATCTGCTAGTTAGTCCAGTGATGGTCTTTAAGTTGATCTGTTAGTTAGTTCAATGGTGGACTTTCAGTTATGGTTGGCTGGTCTGTCCATGGACAGTTGAGTCAAACACTCTATACATTTTACCTATAGGTGGCCACCGTGCCGTGCCGGCACGGCACGCGGCACGGCCGTGCCGTGCCGGCCGTGCCGCCCCCATGGGCCACGGTGCACCAAAAAAATAATTTTAATATATTTTTCTCCTATGTTATTAATTAGGAAGTAAATTATGTGATTGGTCACTATAGTTGGGATTTCTATACGAGTGTTTCACTATGTGCCTGCATTACTTGGTCAATGGTTTCTTACTTTATGGTTTTTGTGCTTGCGGTACCAGATATTGTTGTCCACACCCCTCACATGCATTTTAATGTGGTATTTTGAACAAGCACGGAATACCATGTCAAATTAGCCTTCTGTTCTTTGTCATTGTTTCATGAATGACTTATTGGATGCACAATTGGTACTTGTGACACATATATCTTTAGATAGATGCCAAATTATTTAGTTTCATCTGCTAGTTAGTCCAATGATGGTCTTTAAGTTGATCTGCTAGTTAGTTCAATGGTGGACTTTCAGTTATGGTTGGCTGGTCTGTCCATGGACACTCTATACATTTTACCAGTGTGTATAGAAGATGTTGCCTGCACTCAATTAGTGACTACTAGTGCCACTCTGAGTATAAATATCTACACATCTATCAAAGAGCAAACATTTTGTTGATTATGGATTGATGTCAGGTCTTTGCCGTCTTTTTGAGATACTCCAAAGCAGCTTGAGATGACAAAGGAGTTTTCTGCTAGTGTCAGCATCAAACTGCCCCATTTTTAGACCTTCTTCAGAATTGACCAAACTCTTTGAAGTTATGTGGATGTTCAGTTATATCGTAAAACTATTCACCTTCTATCATTTGAGTTGGGTGCCTTGCAAGAATTTCAAAGACTTGATGGATGAGTTGCTCAGATTTTTTCTATCCTATGTCCAAAAGGCTTGAACCACCTCAAGATTTCCCTTAAAAACATGCCTCATTTGGGAAGCCAAAGTTATTTACTTATACGCTGCACAAGGTTAACCCTTGAAACACGTTCCCTACAGGCTGTGGCATATGGGCACTGTCCACAATGCCTGTAAAGATTTTAACACAACATTATCCTTCCATGACAGGCCAGAACCTCAATGATGCATTTGAGGAGGTGTAGATATGGAGGTTTTGGTTTTGTTTGTGGTTCCAGTTTTGTCTAAAAGGTTCATGTCCAGTTTGGGGATTCATTAATGGTGGAAGGTGATGGTGAAGGGCGCACTGCTTGTCTAATTGAAATTAGAAGTAATGAATGGGGGCCATTTTAGTCTAATGACTTGAGAACAATCTGGACTTACTGAGAGGTGATGCAGTGCATGCTGTGAAAATGAACCAAAGGAATTTGTCTGTATACTGGTATTGTGGCTGCGGCCTCATAGGCAAGCTTATCTGACCGGGTTCAGCTCATCGATCTGTCTGGAGAGGACTGGACTCAGCACCCTCTTCTGGGTTGAGCCACATCATATTCATGTATGCTCTGTCATTGACCTGACAAGACTTAGTTGAACCAGCTATTTTTTCAATTAATTGGTGAGTTGTACAGATGCATTATGCTCCACATGCCTAAAATTCCAGGGACAAAGAGAATGCTGGGTTTCAAACCTGCAGTCATGCTCTGCAGCTTAATGTATGTCCATGCAAACAAACTAGAGTACTAAACTAGCAGAAACTGTGATTTGCTTATGTGAACCTGCATCATGAGACTTGGTTCACTAGTTCAACCAGTAACCTGGTGAGTAGTGACCCAAAACCTTGACCGGGTTGATACCCTGGAAGGTTTTAATAACACTTCTCATTTGTGTTGTAGTCTGTTTATTGAAGTTTCTTAACGCTGCTGCATTTCTTTGTGATGTAAGGATTCTGCATTCTCACCTTCCTATTTATTAACTTAAGCCAGAGGGTGTAGGGGAGCATTCACATACTGCCCCCTTTGTCCTAGAAATTTGATGATAATTAAGAGTCTCGATTAATATTGGAATGTGATAAATCTGCTTTCATGAATATGTCAGAGCAAAAGTGATCCTACCCTTTGCAACTTCTCACCACAAAATGAGACTCTACGTTTGACATGCATCTCTCTCTCTCTCTCTCTCTCTCTCATTGCCTAGAGTTTATCATGTATTTTTCAGTTTTTTTTCTCTATTGAAATTTGATGTCATGGAAAATTATTTAATGAGAAAATTTTGATGTGGTATTGGGTACTCCAGCTGATACGTTTACTATAAAGGCATCTTGCAATAGCATGCCTGCAAATTCCAATTCTGTTTTACATGCATAAGCTCTGCTGATACCTAGGTGCTGTCTTCCTTTCAGGAATTTACCTTAGGCAGGAGTATTGTGCTGACTCTTCAGACGCTAGGTGTTGTCTTTGGGGATGTTGGTACCAGCCCGCTGTATACCTTTGATGTAATGTTCAACAAATACCCTATTACTTCAAAGGAGGATGTGCTCGGAGCACTTTCACTTGTAATATACACTCTCATTCTGATACCATTTCTGAAGTATACCCTGATTGTTTTGTGGGGAAACGATGATGGAGAAGGTATGCTTTTGTATAGGTATCATGGTACTAGCTAGGCAAAATATTCTTCTTTTGATCTTTACGCTTAATATTCACTTTCTGATTATTTGGCAGGAGGAACATTTGCTTTGTATTCGCTAATATGCAGAAATGCAAAGGCAAGCCTGCTTCCTAACCAACTACCTTCTGATACCCGTATATCAAGTTTCAATCTGAAGGTGCCTTCAGTGGAGCTTGAGAGATCTTTGAAGATCAAGGAGCGTCTTGAGACTTCATCTATGCTCAAGAAGCTGCTTTTGATGCTCGTTCTATTTGGTACTTCGATGGTAATAGCAGATGGTGTTGTCACACCGGCAATGTCAGGTTCATGTCTTTCTGATGCATTGTTCATTGTTTTTTTTTACTCGTAACCTAGTTCGGTGATCTGCACATTTACTTCTCTAATAGTGTAATTCCGCACCAGTTTTCCTTCTCACCTAGAAATAACTTTATTTTATTTCTCATGTTAAAATCTGCAGTTATGTCCGCTGTCAATGGTTTGAAGGTTGGAATATCTAGTGTTAATGAAGGTGATGCCAAACTTTTAATTTATTCATTATTGACAATATATGGCAAAGAAATAGAGTTATCTTGTATTGATGTTTAGTCATGCACAATGCTCACAAATTGTTATAAACTTTTGGCAGGTGAAGTGGTCATGATAACTGTTGCATTTCTTATCGTTCTCTTCAGTCTACAACGGTTCGGAACAAGCAAAGTGGGGCTTGCTGTTGGGCCTGCCTTGTTCATATGGTTTTGCTGCCTTGCTGGGATAGGAATTTATAACATCAGAATATATGGTTCAGAAGTATTACATGCATTCAATCCTGTGTATATATACTATTATTTTGAAAGAAATCCCACTCAAGCTTGGATGTCCCTTGGAGGCTGTCTTTTGTGTGCAACAGGTAGGTGTTTTGACAATATTGCTCGATACTATTTTAGTATACTCTTGAATACAATTGTAGAACAGAACTTGTATTTCACACCTCTGCTTATAATTATGTTAATCTCGAAGGGAATATATTTGCATTAGACAGATAGCCCCTTGGACTCAGAAAGTAACAATGATTTTTTTCCTCGAATTTTTTCCTCGAAGGATGCAGGAGAGCTGCGTGTCATTTCATTAAGAAAGAGACATACAAAATGTACAGAAATAGGGAAAGACTAATACCCCCCCTCCCACC
>OAMR01000223.1:873070-916878 GCA_900205405.1 Echinochloa crus-galli
GCGCCGCCCAGGCCGCGCGTTCGCCGCGCCGCCATCCTGCCGCGCGCCTCGTCGCGCCGCCTCTGTCCAGGCCGCGCGCCCCTCGCCGCCGGATCTTCACCGCCATGACCGGCTCTTCAGGCGCCAAGGAGGACGCCGTCGCGCCGCCCTTCTACGCTGCCTACACCTCCGTCAATGTGAAGCAGCAGGTGCCGATCGCCCTCAGCCTCGAGCGCCCCAACTACTCCAAGTGGAAGGCTTTCTTCACCGCCCTCTGCGCCAAGTACGGCCTGCTCGGTCACATCGACGGAACGGAGGCTGCCCGTCCGACTGACCCCGCGTGGTCCCAGCCGGATGCGTGCGTCCGCGGCTGGATGTACGGCTCCGTCGACGACATGGTCCTCGACCTCGCCATGGAGCCCGACCAGGACGCCCGGGCTCTGTACGTCTCCATCGAGACTCTGTTCCAGGCGAACAAGGAGTCTCGCGCCGTCGTCCTCGAGCAGGAGTTCCACAATCTGTCGCAGGGCGACCTCTCCATCGACGCCTACGCTCAGCAGCAGAAGCGCATCGCTGATGCTCTCCGGGAGGTCGGCCACACCGTCTCCCCGGCGCAGCTCGTCCTCAACCTCCTGCGCGGCCTCGACGATCGCTTCCGCACCACTGCTGAGATCATCTCCAACACGTCTCCGTTCCCCACCTTCAAGGCCGCCACCAACATGCTACGCATCAAGGAGCTCAGCCTTGGTCCTGCGGGCAAGGCGGCGTCGACTTCTGCTCTCACCGCCTCCTCCACACCTGCCTGCACATCACCGTCCTGCCTGTCCACCACTACTGCGTCCAGCAGTCGTGGCGGCGGTGGCAAGGGCAAGGGCGGCAAGGGCAAGGGGCGTGGCGGCAACCAGCAGCAGGGCGGCGGGCGTCAGCAGCAAGGCGGGGGTCGTCAGGCTCCTGTTCAGGCCGGCCCTTGGGTTTGCTACAACCCCTGGGCTGGTCCGTGGCCTCCTCAGCAGCAGCAGTGGCTGCCTCCACAGCAGCAGCAGTGGCCGGCGCCGGCTGTGCATCCTCCACAGGCACACACAGCCATCGCGCCGCCTCAGTTTTCTGCTGCTGGTGGGCCTCCGGCATACGGACCTCCAGGTGGTTGGGACGCGACCGGCCTGATCGCTGCCCTCAACCAGATGGCGATCCAGGGGTCTTCTCCCTGGGTCATGGACAGCGGCGCCACTTCTAACATGTCCTCCAACGACGGTATCTTGCTCTCCCGCCTCCCGTTGCCATCATCTTCCATTACGGTTGGCAATGGTCACTCCATTCCCGTTCATAGTCGTGGCACTTCTCTTATTCAAATAGCTGATCGTCCTTTTCATCTGAACAATGTCCTTATTGCTCCACAACTTACTAGTAATCTGTTATCTGTTAGACAGCTTACTCGCGATAATAATTGTTCAATCGAGTTTGACGCCTCTGGTTTTTCTGTTAAGGATCTTCAGACCAAGACGGTCCTCCTTCGGTGCAATAGCAGCGGGGACCTCTACACCATCCCACATCGTCCACCGCCTCGCTGCCATGTCGCCGTCGTCTCCCCAGAGCTGTGGCACTCACGTCTTGGTCATCCTGCACCTGCAGTCGTCACCACTCTCCACAAACTTTCAGCTATTCAGTGTAATAAAGCAGCGCCCCATCTTTGCCATGCTTGTCAGCTAGGCAAACATGCTAGGCTGCCATTTGCTAGTTCGGTCTCTAGTACCTCTGCACCTTTTGAACTCGTTCACTGTGATGTCTGGACCTCTCCAGTTTCGAGTATTTCTGGTTATAAATTTTATCTCGTGATGGTTGACGATTATACTCATTATTGCTGGACGTTTCCCCTCCGCCATAAATCAGAAGTTCATAATCATATTGTTCAGTTTGTTGCTTATGCTCATACACAATTCAGTGTCCCTGTACGCTGTTTTCAGGCAGATAACGGCACTGAGTTCATCAACAATGCCACCGCTTCCTTTCTGGCTAGCCGCGGCATTCTACTTCGTACCTCGTGCCCCTACACGTCCGCCCAGAACGGCAAGGCTGAGCAGCTGCTTCGCACACTGAACAATGTTATTCGCACGCTCCTGATCCACGCTGCCATGCCTTCGTCCTATTGGGTCGAAGCTCTCTCCACCGCCGTGTTTTTGATCAACCGGCGGCCGTCATCGTCCATTCATAATGGTATTCCCTACCATCTTCTTCTTCGCAAGATGCCAGACTACTCCATCCTTCGAGTTTTTGGTTGCCTGTGCTATCCGAACCTTAGTGCCACGACTCCCCACAAATTGTCTCCTCGCTCCACAGCGTGTGTCTTCCTCGGTTACCCTCCTTCCCAGAAGGGCTACCGATGTCTTGACCTTTCCACTCGCAAGATTATCATCTCGCGACACGTTGTTTTTGATGAGACTCACTTCCCGTTTGCGGCTTCCAAGCCTCGACCGGACTCTCTTGATTTTCTGTTACAGGACAGATTGCCCGCGGCTGCTCCGCCCACCATGGGCGTTGAGCACTCGCGGCCCTCGGAGGACGACGCCGCCGATCCCGTTGAGCTGGACCCCGCCATCTTGTGGCACAGTGGCGCCTCTCGGCAGCCACAAGTGCCCCGGCCGACCACCTCCACGACGGCTGCAGCTCCTTTCCCGGGCACCGGCGCCTCCGCTCCGGTCGCTGCGGGGCAGCGGTTCGGCATTCAGTACAGCCGCCGCCCCACTCCACCGGCCCCGACTCCGCCATCGCCGCCGGCACCAGCACCGCGGGCGGAGGTACCTCCGGCTCCAGCGCCCTCCGTGCGGGAGACTCGTTCCCGGACGGGCTCCCTGCCGCCGCCCATGGACCGGTATGGCTTCACCGCGGCGGTCTCCAGCCTGGCCTCGCCGCTGCCAGGCAACTCCCGCGCCGCGCTCGCCGATCCCAACTGGCGTGCGGCCATGGCCGAAGAATACAAGGCGCTCGTGGACAATGGTACCTGGCGCCTCGTTCCTCGACCACCTCGCGCCAACGTCATCACCGGCAAGTGGGTCTTCAAGCACAAGCATCACGCGGATGGCTCTCTAGCTCGTCACAAGGCTAGATGGGTTGTTCGTGGTTTTTCGCAGCAGTACGGCATCGACTACGACGAGACGTTCAGCCCGGTTGTTAAACCGGCCACGATTCGGCTCGTCCTCAGCATCGCCGCCTCCCGCTCCTGGCCGATCCATCAGCTGGATGTCAAGAACGCGTTCCTCCACGGCCATCTTAGCGAGACGGTCTACTGTCAGCAGTCGCCCGGCTTCGTCGACCCGGCGACTCCCGACTACGTCTGTCTCCTGCAAAAGTCCTTGTACGGACTCAAGCAGGCGCCCCGGGCATGGCACCATCGATCCACATCGGGACCGGCAGTATCACCAGCTTGACTGCCTACTCCGACGCTGACTGGGCTGGCTGTCCCGACTCTAGGCGCTCCACTTCAGGCTACTGCGTCTTCCTCGGCGACAACCTCGTCTCTTGGTCCTCGAAACGCCAGACTACGGTCTCTCGTTCGAGTGGGGAGGCTGAGTACCGTGCTGTTGCGCACGCTGTGGCCGAGACTTGTTGGCTTCGTCAGTTGCTTCAGGAGCTCCATGCACCCATCACTTCAGCGACGATCGTCTACTGCGACAACGTCAGTGCCGTCTACATGACCGCCAACCCAGTACATCACCGTCGCACGAAGCATATCGAGATAGATATCCACTTTGTCCGTGAGAAAGTTGCTTTGGGACAGGTCCGGGTGCTCCACGTCCCATCGTCTCATCAGTTTGCGGACATTATGACCAAAGGGTTACCTGTACAGTTGTTCACTGACTTTAGGTCCAGTCTTTGTGTTCGTGACACTCCCGCTTAGACTGAGGGAGGGTGTTAGAATGTAATAGTCAGCCCATACCGGGCGTACGGCCCATTGGCCTTGTACACTGTAACCCTAGCCTATTAGGCTATATAATGAAGGTCACCCCCCCTGATTGGGTGTGTGGTGTGTTTCTACATAAGGGCCTGGGGCCGGCGACCTTAGGACAAGCTCCGGAAGAGCTGATTTGGTTAGTCCGATTGCACCTTCCTTTGCTGCTATAGTTGGAACCACTGAAGCAAATTATTGGCCCATCATATCATCCAAAGAAACACAAAACACAAAATTTCAAATTAACAACTAATCATATTGATTCAATTGGCATTGACTTTTAAGAAGATTTTTTCATAAAAAAATAGTGCAAAGGCATAGTAAAAGTGAATTATTTTACATTGTAAGACATTGACATGATTAATATTTTTACAGGATCTGAGGCAATGTTTGCTGATTTATGCTACTTCTCTGTTAGATCTGTTCAGGTATTTACCTCTAATTCTTTAAGCCTTAATGCTGCTCCTTCGAAATAGACAAATAGTTGATGGTAACTTACTATTGCTCATATGTTGCAGCTTACCTTTGTGTTTCTTGTTCTTCCATGCCTTTTACTGGGATATCTAGGGCAAGCTGCATTTCTTATGGAGAACTTAACTGAAAGTCAGCAGGTCTTTTTTTTATCCATCCCAAGTAAGGAAAACTTGTTTGTCTGATTTGCTATGTATCGTTGCACTTGCTGAAACAAAATCCGAACTTTGTTTTAGTAGTCTCTGGATCCTTTCTGACATATATTTTCAATCCACGTTGCAGGTCAGGCATTTTGGCCAGTGGTATTCATTGCTACTTTGGCTGCACTAATCGCTAGTCGTGCAATGACAACTGCTATATTCTCAACCATAAAGCAGGCAATAGCTCTTGGGTGTTTTCCACGCCTAAAGATTATTCACACCTCTAGAAAATTCATGGGCCAAATATACATCCCGGTGATGAACTGGTTCTTGCTGGTTTCTTGTCTGACATTTGTTACAGTATTTGGGAGCATAAATGAGATTGGCAATGCATATGGTATGTGAAATGAGCCCTCGACAAGATTGGCAGTGCGTTCACAATGCAATCTATTTTGCCTACCTTAGCTCTATTTTTTTGATTCGTCCCTAATGCCCTCTCCACCCTGATTTCCTTTTTCTGCATATAGTTTTCTCTGCCTGTATAAACGCTCCTAATTTTCAATATTAAGTACCGATGATCTAGAAGCCATAACTCAGAACAATTCTATCATGGTCAAGTGTGAATTTCATAAGTTAATAAGTTAATTTGAGTATACAAGAATCGAAGAGAGGAATTTACATTGATTCAGATATATTTCATAATAACATGGCCAAATAGGGGATAAAATGGATGGTATACAGGAAGTTCAATTCCCTTGTTGAATAGGCTTTCAGCTATGTTGATACACCAAATAAGGCACCTTGGATCTGCTTAACATGAGTCTACCTTGTACTAGTAGAAATTATAGCTGTTTGCTGAAAACTGTGATCTGAATAATTGAAAATTATCAGCATTTGATTGCCATTATTGCTCCTTAGTAGACTGGTGGTGTTTTAATCTCCTTTAGGCTTTACTGCAATCACTAATTGCTATCTTCATTAATATATTTACTACAAATGATTGCTTTGGAAGGAAAATGTATTAGTCTATTAGATGATTCTTAAGAAGAAAAAAGATCTCCTATATGTTATGTATGTGTTTTTTTTTCTTCCACTCTAGTCTCAGCATTTATTGATCCACTGTTTTTAACATGATTAGCCTGCTGCTGATTACCTTGTTTCTCCAGCCGAACCACTACCACTATAGAATCTTTCTAATACCTGATCTTTGTTGCAGGCATGGCAGAACTTGGGGTCATGATGATGACTACTGTCCTGGTGACCATTATAATGCTTCTGATATGGCAGGTCAACATTGTTGTAGTTCTTTGCTTTCTCACTCTCTTCCTGGGGCTGGAGTTGTTTTTCTTTTCCTCAGTTTTGGGAAGTGCAGCAGATGGAAGTTGGGTTCTTTTGGTCTTTGCAGCCATATTGTATTTGGTAATGTACATATGGAACTATGGTACCAAATTGAAGTACGAAACTGAGGTCAAGCAAAAACTTTCTATGGATTTGTTGACGCAGCTTGGCTGCAATCTTGGTACAGTTAGAGCACCTGGAATTGGATTGCTCTATAATGAACTGGTCAGGGGTGTTCCTGCAATCTTTGGTCACTTCCTCACCACACTGCCAGCGATGCATTCAATGGTCATTTTTGTTTGCATCAAATGGGTCCCAGTTCCAGTTGTGCCTCAGAATGAGAGGTTTCTCTTTCGTCGGGTCTGCCCAAAGAACTACCATATGTTCCGCTGCATTGCTAGGTACAGACTTCATTTTCTGAGTTTCTAAAATAGTTGTAAATTATGCTTGCCTCCAAAATGGTCTTGACGTTTGTTGCTATGCTCCATCGAACTTCGAGACTACTCTGCATCTATACATGTTTTATACTGTCCCCACTCTGTTGTGTTTCATGTGTGCCTGATGCAGCTGGATTTATAATCTGGTAGAGAGCCACTGGGTGTCTATAACTCATTATTAGACTATTCTGCCAGCAACACTGTTACTGTGTAGGCAGGGCCATGGGGCAGGCGCTCTTTTAGAGAGCTTTTCTATACTTCACTGCTCCCTCAAAGTTGTCACGTGCTGAGTTAGGTTTTACTATACCGTAGTGAATCGCCAAGCTTCTCGCGGTGGACCGGTTAGAGCGTTGAACTCCGGGAGTCATAGAAACTCTCATCCCGACCCGGGTTCGAAGCACGGCACCTTCTTAAAACAAACCCTGGTGGGAGTCTCCTACCATGGTCTGAGTTATTTATACCACAGTGAACCAAGATGCTTTTCTTTTAATAGCTGACGTTAGGTGATTCATGTCTGTTGGTTGGAACCTTTTGAACTCAGAGTTTCTTCATCTGCTGATCTTCCTTGCACTGGTTGCACTGTTATCCTGTTCTTAAGAGTTCTGTTCATCAATTAAGAGCATTGTTGTGTTCCATTCCTCGTTTTGTATCCCTCTTTGGACACCATCATCATGATGTCTGTAAGAAATTGGTGCATATCATTTGTCTTTTGTGAAATTCTACTCGTATTTATTCTTCGTCCATTCTTAACTTGCACAATGTTTGCTGTCATCAATGATATGGGTAGAGCAACACTGAATGCCTCATTCATTCCCGTTGGCACTGTGTTCCTCAATCTTACCTTTGCCCGAGTTAAGATGCAATCTATTGTGTTCCTTCATCAGAAACCAAATTTTTATACAGTTATATGGTCATTTACAAGCACTGTTTGGTTATTGATTGTTGCCTTGGATGTTAATGATTCATGACTACAGGTACGGGTACAAGGATGTACGCAAGGAGAACCCCCAAGCGTTTGAACAGCTTCTGATAGAAAGCCTCGAAAAGTTTATACGCCGAGAGGCCCAGGAACTCTCTCTGGAGAGCGATCATAATGACGGCACAGACTCTGAAGAGGAGATCGCATCTTCATCATCAAGAGTCCTTGTCGGCCCCAACGGCAGCATCTACTCGCTCGGCGTTCCGCTCGCTGAGTCTGCTGGTGCCGACAACTCGGCCGTGGAATCAAGCGTGTCATTCGACGGATCCCTGGACGAGGCGATGGGGAGCCTGGACAACGAGCTCTCATTCATCCACAAGGCGAAGGAATCGGGCGTGGTGTACCTCCTGGGGCACGGTGACATCAGGGCCCGGAAGGAGTCATTCTTCCTAAAGAAGCTGGTGATCAACTACTTCTACGCGTTCCTGAGGAAGAATTGCAGGCGGGGCATCGCGACGCTGAGCATACCCCACACCAGGCTGATGCAAGTGGCGATGCAATACATGGTCTAGGGTCTATAGACCCTCATTTTCTCTTACATGATGCTAACTTGCGGCGGTAGATATTGAGGTGCGAGCGAGAGGTGTTTGGAGCTGCTTTCCATTTTGATAGAATCAGCACTAACCCATCTGCTGTTCACCGAAAGGGTGATCAAAACTGGACCCCCATTTTCAAGGAAATATGAAGGAAGATCTGTATGATGTTGCTGTCTGTACAAGCCTGTTGAGCCACTTGGACATATAAACTGCACACACATCAATCCCGCCCTGATATGCCTGGTGGTTTTTACTTGTCTGGTTGTGCCGAGAAGCGAGAACAGACACTGATATAGTGATATTGATTGCCCAGCTGTGCCAATCAGGATCCGGGATCGGCGTTCTGCCCGGAGCATACCTGCTCCAGACTGGGAGCGAGATCCGGTCTCTTCAATACCGTTCACTACGCGTGCTGGCAGGCTGATGGACCGCGGGCCAGTGAGCGAAGGGCGTAGCGGGTGCCGGGTGGAGACTGGAGAACAAGGTCATGTTGAGATGATGTGTTGTGTGATTGTGTCCCTCGCTTCAGTACCTAATCTGCTGTCGCTCGTGCGTGTCTTGACTCTTGAGGCGCGGTGCGCGGCGGCCGTAGAGCAGAAGCCCCCCGGGTCGTATCGTATCGCGATCCGCGCGGGTCGGCCTGGGAGGGATGGATGGATGGCGGGGGCTGCATGCGTCAGGCTCGGGCGGAGGTGGTGTCCCGAGAATCTCCGGGAAATACGAGACCTGAAGGCCTGAGCGCGACCGGTTCTAGTGGGCGGGCCGAGCGAGTGATGAGGTGACTCACGTCAAGCCGCGCCCGGATTGACATGTCGGCTGCTGGGGACATGTCCGCCCGGCTCCTAGCGTTTTTTTTTAATTTTATGGGTAGAAAAAAATAGAAGGGCAGGTGCTTTCTCTTGTCCATCTCCCATTTCCTGTCGTTTCGATGGGTGGGTTGATGATGAAGATGATGATGGCCTTGTTTAGTCGCCGTGAGCGTCTTGGGTCGGCAATCAAGGGTGACGGAGCGGCGATTAGGGGTGATTAATCTCCCCTCTTTTTTCTGTTCTTGGTTGTGTGCGAGTGGGAGGGTGATTGCGCCATCGGCATCGAGTGGAGCAACACGTTCGTTCCTTTTGGCGCAAAATTTGCTTACGGTGTCTTGGTATGACACGTGTGGATGGTGCCCATGCCCATGGTTGAGTGGGGAGCCCAACGGGGAGGAGCATGTGGGGACGGGGTGCATGTTGCTCAAGGAATCAGTACCCTTGTTCCCCATCTCGTGTTGGACGAACGGAACTCCCTAGCCCCCACTCCTTGCTCTCCTTTTTTTTTCCTAGGTATACACTCCTATATATTCACCTTGCTCTCCCTAGCTCAGTATACACTCCAATATATTCTCGACAAAAATACGATATGGAAGCAAATTACGGCATGAGGGACGACTAGAAAAACCAATCCACTAGGATACGCTCCCTCCACGTCCTACCATCGCACCTTTCAAGTCGTCCATGATATGATGACCATACAGCACGCTCCCTCTACTCCTTGAGTTTGACAGCATCATCGCAAACCAAAGAGTTTGATCAAAGATATCCAAGGATACGCATAGTTTAATCTTGATCAAAGAACTTATAAGTCTTAAATTATGCTCATTTCATATCAAAATATTATGTTCTGTTTTTTAAGACTTGATCAAGCTTAGAATAACTTCTTTTGCGAAAGAAACTTATTAGAATAACTTAACTTATGGGGTGTTTGGTTCCACGGGCTAAAACTAAAATGGACTAAAATTAGTCTCAAAACGGGCTAAAGATCCAAACCCTTGGGACTAAAACTACTAAAAGAGACTAAAACTCTTTAGCTCCACAAGAGGAGCTTATATGGACTAAAACCACCATTTTTCCATTGGATGCCCCTCCCCCCACCCCACCAGCCCACTTGCTCCCTTTTAGTCCATGGGCAAAGTAGTCTTTACGCAAGCCATTAAAGTAACTTTATTCCCTTTTAGTTTAAGGATCCAAACGGCAATTTTAGTCCTTAAGGGACTAACACTTAGTTTTAGTCCTATGAACCAAACAGGCCCTTAGGACAAATCAGATTTCCTTATAATCGGGACAGAGGGAATATGCAGAGAAGGAAGATATAAAATTCTTTCGTTCCTAGAGAGGATCCCTTTTCTGCAACGGAGTGATGAAGACACCGAAAATCCAATTGATGATGCATGGCAAATTGCCAAGCAATTGAAATTATGGTGGCGCAACCACGGATGGATACCAGTAGGATTGATGCTTATTATTAATAATGTCTCATCTAAGTATCTACTGTCGTGGTGCACTGCTCTAAAAAAATTACTATCGTGGTGCACTTTCTTTATTTTCTCATCATATAAGGGCCGGACAACACTGTAGTCTGGGGAGGAGAGACTACAACTGTACCGATTATTTGGTACAGATACTGTAGTGTTGGAACTTCTTTCCCCCCTCAACTGTAATGTATTTGATTCCTTGGGCAATATGCATTCATACCCTTAAAGCCGTATAGGTACTGCATGTACAATTTACATAGGTATTATTACAATCAAAATGTGATCGTGACAACCTAAATTATACTCCGCAAATGTTGTGTGACATGTAGGTGGACATATGGCAAACGATGTGACCAAAATCTTGCACAATGTTACTTCACTTCAATGGCCTCAGGGAACACGCATGCATGAAAAGCACAAGTTAACTTTTAACTAGAGCCCCCACAGTTAACTGTATTTTTGCCAAATTGGCTAGTTTTCGTTGTTGTTGGATATATGTAATATTGAACTGTCTAATGAGCTCAAGTTTGACAAAAATTCGTCTACAAGCTTTGGCATCTAATATTCTTAAAAGTACTCCCTGCGCTCAAAAAGTACTTAGCGCAGTTGACATTTTGCAATCTTTGCCTTGAAACCCTGACCACCACTACATTTGTTTTACACCATCTAAAAAATGTATGCCACTATGAAGTTCTATATTTGCAAACATAGAAGAAAAATATACACATATGATCGACTTCTGTGTTTCCAAACTAAATTATTGTGGAAGCTATTGATGGCCAAATTTTTAGAAGTTTGGGTGGGTTTTGGTCAAGCATCAAGTATTTGTGATCGAAGTGATATTGAGATTTGTCACACTACAAAACTTATTTCACCATTTCCCAACAATATTTTGGTAGGTGGCTAACAGCTTTTAGTATATTTAGATAACTACACATACCATAACTGTGGGGATGAGTTTGTTGGTAGTTACATTGTGGGTGATTGATAGAAAGAAAAACTGTTTGGCAACTTGTGAAAAAAATAGAAGACACTAAAACTGTTAGGTACTTGTATAAACTTGTAGTGTCGTAGAGAAGTGGTATCAATAGTGCGATAATAAAACTTTCAAATGACTACATTATCAATAAATCTGATCAACAACAGATGCTTACAAAAGTTAGTGGTCCAAATATCGTGTTAAAATCGGAACAACAAGTAAAAGGAGAATGTTTTCAGTATCAAGCCAAAACCATCATGTCAGATGCAGTGAAAAAGGAGTGTCATCATATATATGAACGCTACACCAGGAGTTTACGAGTTGGATCTATCAAAAAACCCTCCCTGTCACGGTAACAACAAGGACTAGAGCAACAGTTAACGATGGAGTGCTACATACAGTCCGGAGCAGAGCACAATGGGCATCGATCTCTAACCACCAACGGAGGACGACCCGGGTGCCGGCTCTAGCTAGTTCAAATTTTACCGTTTGGGTTATTACTGATTGGATTGCTGGCCGGAGCTTGCATTGCGAGCGACAGGCGCTGCTGTGCCTGCCCGAGCCCGGGCCGGCAAAGCAGGGGGCGCCGCCGTACAGGCGGCACAGGGCGCGGCGCATGCATGCCGGCGTGGCCCCCGGCTGGAAGCTGCTGCTGCTGCTGCGGCGGCCATCTTCTGAGCTCGTGGCCGGCCGCGCCCGGCCCCGGCCCGTCGCCGACCCCCATCATTCGCGGCAGGAAAAAACCGCGGCGGGTCCACGCGCGAGCGGCTCGGTCGTCGGTCGTGGCGTGGCAGCAGTAAAACGTGGGCGCGGGTTCGAGGGGGATCTTAGTTACCGGCCGGGTTGGTTTTTGGCAGCATCGATCCGTGGCAGCGTGGTAGCTGCACCGGCCGGCAGCTACATGGCAGAAGAGGCCACTGTACGTGGCCGGCGGGCCTCCTGTACGTGCTGAGGGAGCTAGCTAGACACCCAGGCACCCAGAGCTCAATGGCGATGGCGCCATCCCAGAACAAAATGAGTGGAAGGATGCACAGTGCAGGAGAGTAGCTAGGTGTGTATAGGCTTATACTAGATCAGAGAGTGGGCTCGAGCAGGGAATCCGATACTCACTGTCCGAATTGAAGATCTCGATCTCTCGTGCAAACAGTAATCTTTCTACGTACGTATATATTCCAGGTTATTAGCCCGCCTGTGAGTGTATTATATTGTGCGTGTGCTACCATGTTTTGGATTATACTGTATGTGTAGCACGTATACAGTATACACATACAGGGCGGCCGGGCGGCAGGCATGATCTGGTACGGTACGCATGCATCATAATATGCAGCAGATCGATGGAGCCAGCTCTGCATGCTGAGTGCTGATGATGAGATGAAAGAAGCACGGTGGACTTGCAACAGTGGCCGCGCGTGGTGGCCGGCCGGCGGTACCACGCCGGCCTGGCCGCCTGGCCTGACACGGCCAGATGGGAGCTGCTATCATGTCTAGTCACACATCAAATTCAGAGCTCCAATTATTCCGCCGTACGCCGCCAGGATTGCATCCACGCCGCTGCGCCAATTACCCAGTACGAGTACTCCAGCCCAGCAATTTACCCCTTTCTCTCATCTCTCTTCAGGCCAGGTTTTTTTTAGGGGGATCTTCAGGCCAGTTGATCTGAGTGGGCATGCAGCGTAGTACAAGCTATCCTCGCCGCAGTCTCTTTTCTTCTGCGGCTGCCTCCTTTGTAGCTTTCCCTGCGTCGCATTGCGGCGTGTGCATTATGTGGCTCTGAATCGTATCTTATTCTTTATCCACTGAGTACGTACCGCGTGGTACTAGCACTGTGTTCGTCATACACCTTAATTGTACCATCAGTCGTCGTTAATAATCAACAGTAGTCGGTCATGCTTTGAGTCAAAGGACATTTTTTTCAGGAGGATCGAAAAGATTGGAGATGTGTGAATATTCATGTTGCAGTGCACGCAGAGAAATAGTATATATGTATGGCAGAAATGAGGTCTCTCTTCATAAAGGTGATTAGATAAATGTTTCGTTGAGGAGAAACTTCTATTCATCCTTGTTCTGTTGATTCTGAATTTCTGATCCACCATAATTTGACGAGATAGATGAATACAATATGCCACTACTCTTTATAATGAAAAAAGAGAGAGGATAGTTAACTGTGACAAGAAAGAATAACAGTACTGGTGTAGGGAAAGGATGTCACACTTCACTGATAAATTTCTGGTGCATGGCAGTGCACTTTTCTTGTTTAGGGGTCTGTGTTGGTAAAAAGTTAAACATATAGAAACTAGAGATTCTTTTCTTTAAAAAAGGCAGAAGCCATTCATAAGTTCCAGCTTTCTATGCCTATCGTATCTCCATATAGGTTGTAATAATATTGTGTCAACGAAAAAACAATTATTGTCTCAGGGATAAAGGCAACACAACCCAATTTACTCTATCCACACTAATATATAGTATGCAGTAATATTTAGCTTTCTCTCATGAAAATCGTATGTTAAGTGCATTTGTACACCATGATATTAATAATATCACATTATTACTAGCTCAAAAAACCGATGTACAGCCCGCACTCACTTATATTAGTCGTTATACCTTATACTCCCGCTTAGTCAAACATGGCACTGATAGATGGAAATTTGTCATATACAGACTCCTATAACTGAAATTGCGTATTTGGAGAGCTTTATATATATGTAGAGCATGTGTACTCGCAATATTGTGAAAGGGAGAATAGGATACAATGTGCTCACATAGATGGATTATTTGTAAATTGACACACGCAAGGAGCACTATATCTCATAATTGTCACACAATCCAACAGTAGTCTGAACCAGAACTTTCAGTCTTTCTATAAGCTGGATGGGCATTTGCAATGGATACCACTCGCTCTGTTCAGAAATGTTAACTATATTTTGAATGAAGATCGAGAAGTCTTCCAAAGTAGATTTTGACCCTTGATTTCTTTAATAATATAATACAAATCGGTCAAAACTCAATATAATCTCAAAATCACTTGGGCTATAAATATACATATAATTTAACTAATTATTGGTCAAAGTTTGATTTTTCGCTAATCAAAATATGCCTTGCATTTGTGAACCGAGGGAGTACGGTTAAATGAATATAACATTGGCACTTGATATTTATTTCCTAGCCCTTGAAGGGAAACAAAAGATCGGACTGAATAAAGTTAGCTATGCTCGTCCTGTTCGTTTGGATTGTTTCCAGCGAGTTAACAGTGTTTTTCTCTCAGCGAAAACCAGCGCCAGCCACCAGCCACCAACCAGCCAGCAGTGTTTTTCTCTCAGCAAAAACCAGCGCCAGCCACCAGCCAAACGAACAGGGCGCGAATCACGTCTAGAACAAATAAGCAATAATGCCAGAAAAGGGCTGCTGAGATCTTGTTAAGCATTTCCTAAACTGGAAACAATGAGATCAATTTGGTCTAGTATTGAATATACACACATGATGCAAAAATGTATGCATGTTGGACAAGTCGTCTTACTTAATTTGGGAACACACAGTACACCGATCCATTTTTGTACCTCAATCAATTTGTGTTGCTTGGGAGTTAGGGAAATTTATTATTAGATCTCCTTGACTGCTGTAGCAGAAAGATTAAATGGATTTACTGTTACTTATGTCGTCTTAGCAGTACAAGCTATGTAAAAGCATCCAGAGATGATAGTACTACCACACTGCTTGATGTTATGCTATCTAAGGGGGCTGGGCGCTCTTGATGCAACACTGTAGCCTTGAAGAACCTGTAGTACCTACGGTTTTGGGTATCACTGTGCATCAAATGATTTCTTGATTACCCAATATATACTTTAATTGATCAATGGGTGAAGATTATCGTGTTAACTATTTATTTGCCAAATATATTTACAATAATTCAAAAAAATGCCAAATATACTTTAATTGATGTTAACTATTTATCAAGTTAGATTCAACCTTGAGTATGCATCAAATATATATATATATCCAGAGCTACACCTGATGTATTTGAATATATTCACTTTTTTTTGCGGGCAATATATGACTGCTATGTTATCACTTTGTAGTCTCCAAAAGCCTACTTAACAGAATTTTATTCTTAATTATATATATATGCTCTAGGACTGTACAAGGAACTAGGGCAGATTCATTGGGGACATTATGAGAAATTAACACGTCTGCATGCATGGGAACTGCTCTCAAAGAAAAGAGAGTAACTTTGATGACTAAGCTAGCAAGGCATTCTGACAAAGAGATATATAGAGATATTATAGCAGTCTATGTCCCCTTTCTAATTAATAGTTCCAAATCAGCACACAAACTTTCTGCATCAAGTTGAGGATATGAATGTGAATCAAACGTACTACTTATATAGAATCATTCAGAAAAAGAAGAAGAGGAAGTTCTTCTTAAGTCATGTGTTACTTTTCATGTAGTTCATTACGGAAGAGGAGGAAATATGTCAACATCAAACTGCCATTTGGACCATGTTCGTCCTAACCAGCAAATTCATTGTCGAAGAACTCTAGCCAAATTGGTAAACAGGCATAAAAAGGACAGGCAAAACAACACAAATGTTACTACAAAAGGCTACCTTGACACATTATTTTCAAATGTAAAATTAAATACCCTACTGGTGGAAAACGCGACATGCAACTGCCAGATTTTTCCTCTTTCAAGCTCCCGGACATAATGTTTTCCTTCTCTTTTTAATTTCTGTGATCCAAATACTAGTACCAGTGTGAAAATGACTAGCATCAAAATGCAGCTCGAAGTTGCTACAAGACAAGCAGGTAAGAACAAGCGCAGCAGCCATATTTTTATGTCTGCAACAACAAACGAGAGAGAGGGCACAAAAGATTCTGCATCACACAAACATGGATACATGATAGCTCTAACTTGAGTGCACTGCCACTGGAATCCTATGATCTTGTGACAAAAAAGAAAGCTCCATAGAGCCCTAGCAAGGAGCACAGAGTTCAAAGATCAGATCATGCACTCACACACTTGGCGCATGAAAAAGAGAGCAAAGATAAAGCTGCTGCGCATCACCAAAAGTGAGACACCCATCCATGCACTAAAAGTGTTGGAGTAACTAGCACAGCATGCAGTAGTAGTAGCAGTGTGGCATCACTACTCAGAGGAGCATATATATCTATGTACCATCATGAGAACTGCAGATGTGTTTAAATTTCTCATAACTCACAAAGTCATCATAATTCGTACAAGCCAAGTTTGAACAAAAACCCCCAAAAGAAAGAGAAACTAATTCCACTCTAGAAGGAAGGAAGGAAGATGTTGATGCATGAACCCTTGACAACTCTGATGCATGAGAACTCAAAAACAGTTCTCTAATTCAGCTGCAAAGGGGTAGGAAAAAGTACTAGTATTAACTTGTACATCTAGAGAGCTCTTCCCAAATCCATGGTAGCTAGAGAGAGAAAGAGTAACCAATTAAACACACTGATTTAAAATGCCGAGATGAGAGAGAGAGGCTCATGACTTGCACCATGATCTCTCATGGGCTACCTTAGCTATTGTATTCCCCCACACCATATGCCCTATGTACAAAACACCCAAAGGAGAAGCTAGCCAAGAAGTAGCAAATCAAGTAGTGTCATGGCAGCACTGCACTTACACTTCTTGGCTTCTTTGCTCTCCCCATGGTCTCATGTGAATGATCTCTTCCTTCTTCTCCTCCTCCTTCTCAATCCATGCATGCTAGGAGTCGACCACGGCCCCCCTTGATCATCGACGGCAAGGATCATGGATCCGTTGTTCGATTCGGTGAAGAAATCTTCTTGAAATATTGGATCATTGTTTGATCTGTCTAATTTTCTGCCCTATGAGGTGAGATGATCTCTCTTCTTCCATAGTGCTCTCTCTCTCATCTCAGCCTCCCCCACAAATTACATGTTATTGTAGTCAAGAAAAAATTAACCAGAAAATCAAGGTGAAAAAAAAATAAAGTTAACGAGCCCGCGGAACCGCCAGGCGGCTAGAAGAGCGTGGCAATTGAGGATCCGCAGTTGGCGAGGTCTGGCCACGCCGCGTCGGCGCCGCCAATGCCGCCGCCGTTGCCCCAGTACAGGAACGAGGAGGGCGCCGTGGCCGCCGCCGTGGAGGCGGAGCTAACCCCGGGGTTCATGGACGCGGCCGCGGCCATGAGCGCGTCCGACGCGATGATGTTGGCGTCCACGTTCGACGACGACGGCGTCGGCAGCTCCCAGCTTCCGTTCTGCTGGTGGTCTCCGTGCGCCGCCGCCTTCTGCTGGTGATCCCCGGCGCCGGCGGCCTCCGCCTTGACGTGCAGCTCCTCCAGCCCCGGCACGAGGGAGCTGGAGAGCAGCGGCGCGTAGAAGCTGTCCATGATCCCGCCCGCGCCAGCCCCGGCGTCCTGCATCCACGGCTTGAGCTGGATCTGCGCGCCGGCGCCGGCGCCGCCGTAGCTGAGGCCTAGCAGGTGGTCCACCTGCGACTGGTGCTGCTGCTGCTGCATCTCGTAGGCGGTTGCCTCCGACGAGACCACCGACTGCATGGCCGCCTGGAAGAGGCCGAGGTGGTCGCCGCCGGCGCCGGTGCCGAGCAGCAGCGACGCCAGCGAGGAGCCCCCGTGCAGGCCGAGCGCCGAGGTGAGCGACGGCAGCGACCCCGCCGGCGGCGGCAGGGACAGCGCCGACGCCGCCGAGGAGGACGTGACGCCCGCGGCGGCGGCGGCCGAGGACCCGCTCCTCCCGCCGGCGCCGCCCGCGGCGCTGCTGCTCCTGGAGCGCTTGTTCTTGCGGCAGCCGCCGCCGACGGGGACGTTGCGGAGCGTGCCGCCGCGCGTCCAGTAGCGCTTGCACGCCTTGCAGAAGTGCCGCGGCTGCGACAGCGAGTAGTTGTTGTAGTAGCAGAACTTGGTGTTGGCCGAGTCGCAGCGCGGGCACCGCAGCGCCTCGGCGCGCGGGTCCGCGACGGGCGCAGCGGCGGCGCCGGCGCCGCTTCTCGTCGTCCCGGCCGGCGGCGCCCCCGCCGCCGGCTGCTGCACCGCCGTCGCACCCCCCGCGCCAGCCATGTATCTCTTCGTTCTCTTCTCTGCTAGCTTCTTCACAGCTAGCTAGCAGCACAGATCGGTCGTCGGAGCTACTAGCTTATAGCTCGCCTCCGGCCGTGATCCGCGTATGTAGAGAGAAAGAAAGAGAGAGGCCGGGGAGGCAGGCGAGGGGGAGAGAGAGAGAGATGGACGGGTGCGTGGTGGTGGAAAAGAATGGAAGCAAGTGAGGCGAGGAGGATCGGAGAGGAAGGGTGGGTGGGGTTTTCAGGGGGAAGGTTCGCTGACAAGAGCTAGGAAACAAAGCGGGCGTGCGGGGTATTATTGAGCGCTGATGGCGATACTACTACGCACTAGAAATACCGGCTTGGGCTTCCGGCAGCAACCACTCCGCCGCTCCAAGCGCCACGAAATGGAGATGAGCGCGCGGGCGGGAAGAGAAGGGGGCGCACGCACTCTAACCTAGCGAGTTTTATAGCCGACGACGACGACGACGAAGACGCCGCCACCGCGCCGACGAGACGACGATGTAACAAGAAGTGATAAGCTTCAATGGGGGCCTCTCGATCTGTCATATATAATATAGGTAGTGGTGGTATACGCGGTACGGTATGTATATATAAAAAAATCATATATGCATGTATATATATATGATGGAATGTTGGGGTGGTTAGTGTATGTGTGACAGGTGTGGCGTGTTTCTTTGTTTTAATACACGTGCTTCGAGTGTATTTGACTGAAGCACTAGTTGGATTTAGGAGTAAGGAATGGGCTTTAGTTTTGCGTATTTGTTAACTGTGGGGGGTTAGGAACGCATGGAAATAGCGCACCTTAGATGTGATCAAATTCGTTATATATCCAAAAGCTGAGCAGAGGGGTTGTGAATTGAATGAAGTAGCAGAGAGCCAACCGCATCCGACCGTGTGGCTAGATTTGAGAAATGTGGTTATAGAGTTCTAACACGAAATGTTTTAAAAAAATCGTTTGTGAGCTAGTCTCCCTCTGTAGTTAAAATTATCATCTTTTGTTTTCTATTTTACTATATAGAGACTATAGGTATTCATGCTTTTGAGTCTCCGCAAGAATAATTTAGGAATAATAATATAATGGATGTGCCTTACATGCTTTCGCATAAATCTGAATTATTGCATTTTTTTAGTAGAGATGGGAAGATTTAGATATTAAAATCAGTAGCTAGTGATATATAAGACGAAGCGTATATGCGCGTCGCAATCATAATGTACAACCACAACAGTCGTCACCTTCCGAATTACCCCCGGCACCAACAAAAAAAAAAGTAGCATGCTTACTATGTTTACGTTGTGAACACATACAATTAAAAAGTTTATCTTCAGCAATATATTCCAAAGATTGGAATATAGCTATGTACTCATTATCATCAGATATATAGTTCTTCCAAGGGATCGGACGGGACGTACGAGTAGTCATGGATGGTGAATTTGCTCAATAGTATAGTACTACATCTTCTAGCCAGCGACGAGAAGCATCGAATCCGGCCGGTATGGGAGCGAGAGCGGTCAAAAAGCAGAGAGAGAGAGTAAGGAACCGATGCTTCACCGCCGCCTGCCACACCGATCACACCTGTTTACACACACACACGCACACGCAGGTACGTTGCACGTTTTCACCACGGAATGCGTGGCCCGGCCGGCCGAGCTATTCAGCACTGTCCCTAGCACGTACGCTTGGGGTACACCGCTCGACCAACCAGCACATACGCTCCGTGGCCAGAAAAGCTGCTGCCGATTCAATCTCAGATGTTACGCACATATTATTGTCCTGTGTGGCTGCACCAGGCCATGCATCCGGCCACAATAATCCTAGCCGGCCAGTAGTAATGTATAGGACCACTGCTCGTATACACACTCTCTGATCAGACACGGTACTGTACGCCACGACTTTCTATATATATAAATATATAAGTAGCAGAGCATCTATCTATCAGCTCGACTGTACAGCGGTACTAGCAGTACTAATCCGTCATCGACCGCCTAGATCTACCTAGACAATATATATATATACTGTCTCTTATACACATCTAGGGAATCCCGAGGCCCCGGGCGAAGTTTTTCGCGGCGGCCGAGAAGAACAATTCCCCACTGTCGCGGCCACTTCGCTAGCTAGCTAGCTAGCTATAGCTAGATAGCTCTCCCTCACACACGCACTGTGACGCTGGCTCTTTTTTCTCCTGTTCATGTGGGGTCGTCCTTGCTCTTGTTTTACACGTAGTGTATAGTACTAGTACCAGATGGAGCCTATCCATCGCATGGCTCTTGCTAGTTGCTACGGGCGAGAGAGATCGAGGGCCCGGTAACAAAGCACAGCACGCAGCCAGCACTCCAGCAGGGTCGAGACCGGAATTCCCCGGAGGGATAACGACAAGGCGGCGTCGGCGTCGGCGTCCACGTCGGCGGCGGATTGACGCGTGGGTAGGGTACGCGACGGCGGGGCCTGGGGCAAGCGAGAGGCGCTGGCACTGCTGGGGACGTACGGGAGCAGATCAGAGCCGTCCGATCGCTGGGCGCTACATACACTGGTCGATGGAGACAGTAGATCGACCACCGATCAAAGGATGGCTGGCCTGGCTACCTGCCTGTTGTTTATATATCCACTGTTCAAAAGCTATTCCACATCTCATGTACTCCCTCCGTCCCATAATATAAAAATCTGAAGGGTTCAAATTTTGTAAAAAATATAAGATTCTGGAGGGATAGGATAAAACTATTTGGGGTTGGTGGGTAGGTGGAGAGTTGGTGGGTAGTGTAAAATTAAAGGTATAGAGGTTATTTCTCCTCTCTGTTAATTTTTGAGTTTGAATGCTCACGACCCTACATTTTGGGACGGAGGGATTACATACGATCGACACTGGTACGTACTAGTACGAACTACGTGTGTTGCAGTTTTGACAGTCTACCGCGCGACTACACATCGGTTCGGTCGCCCGTCACTGTTGACGTGAAATCATCCACAGGCCGGGGAAATAAATTTACCCGGCCGGGCCGGGCGCTGCCTGGAGTAGCTCCTACTCCTTGTCAGCTGTTACTATACGCGACGAGCTGAGACCGATCGATCGATGGAGATGACACGCACGAAGTCACGAAACGAACGCGCCCGGTCCGCGACCGACGACGAGGATGTCACGTAGGCCGCGCGCGTCGGTTACGTACGTTACGGTTGGTTCGAGATCGAGGCGAGGATGGCGAGGAGCGGTAGCAGTGGGGGCCGGGGCGCCGGCCGTTAGGCCTACGCGGCGGGGTGGTGGCCTGCACTGGCCGGTGGTGGTGGTGGTGCACGCAGCAGGCGTGCGTGCTGGTGCGTGGGTCGGCCGCGCGCGCGGGCACGCCGGCACCTCAGACGACAGAGCATGTGGCCGGACAGCTCATTCTACCACACACTCTCCATGCATCGATCGCCTCGTCACTCGCTTCGGGCGCGCCGCGCGCACGCACGCACCAAGGCCGGCATGAACGCGCTGGCGCTATAGCTCCGATCGATGATTCATATACTACCCGGCCCTAACCGAGCAGCCAGCAGCCATGCACGCAGCAGCCGCCGCTGCAGCTCCAGCTACCTTCGCTGCCGCGCACGCTGCACCTGCGTGCACCGGCCGGCCACCCATGCACCATACGCGTGCACTGCATATATGCATGCATATGGCTGCTGCTGATGCCTCGTTACAAGAAAGAGCTCGCTCTCGCTAGGTCTCGATCAGGCAGGCGATTGATGCGTGAGTGGGGCGAGAGAGAGAGACATAGTGGAGGCGCGCGGGCGGGCGGGCGGCAGAGGAGGCAGGGGCTGCTACTGGGAGGCACAGTGAGTTTGGTATCTACCAGTTTTGTCGCTGACACGCAACAACAACAAGCCGGCCGGGACCAGCAGCTTAGCAGAGCCAGCCAGTAGCCCCGCCGGCCCTCCGACTCCGATCCCTCCCTCCTCGCCCATCATCTCACCTCTCTCTCTCTCATGTCGTCCTCCTGTTAACGCACCAGGTGCGTGGAAGTCTTGCTGCGTACATGCGTTACCCACCCAGCAGAGCTATAGCTACCCAAGCGATAGATGGAGAGAGAGACAGGAGAGATGAGACATAGGACGGGGTGGTGCTGTGTGTGTGTCCCGCAGCTAACAGAGCCATCCGTCACTGTGCGTGTCCGTCCGGGTACCGGCGCACTGTGCGGCTGCAGGGCGCGGTGGTTGGTGATGCCCTCGCTCAGCTCCCGGCGTACGCGTGCACGATCAGGGCTTCATCTCCCCCGCTGACACAACAGTAAGATTCGATAGATCCATCGCCGTCGATCGCTCGCTCCGGCCACCTTCTATCTGTCATCAGTACGTACATGTTCGTCTCTCGAGCGCGCGCGCGCGAATGCGCAATCGTATCGAGATCGAGGACAGGACCCCGCCGGCCTGGCCTGGCCTAGCCTAGTCTCATCCTATAGCCTAGCCTAGCGAGCGACGGGGCGAGCTAACGCACCTACCCGCCCGCCATAGGTTATATAGGTAGGTCGCCTCGTCGGGCCGATTCGTCGTTCTCCTGCCTGCCGCGCTCTGCTCTGCGCGCTTGACAATCCTTCGATTCAGAGCCCCCCTGCAACAGCGTATCTCACTCCAGTCTGTACTGAGTGCCAGGCCTCGAGGCGCGGTAAACGGTCAAAAGTTCGTTTTTAGGTTTTACGTACCATTCACCCGGCCAGCCTCTCTTTACCTCTCCGTACACTACCAGAAAAACTCACATCCGCCCCCCTCTTATGCCTCGGTGCACTCAAGACCCGGTACTAATGTTGCATTAACACCGGATGCAAAATTAGAGTGCCCCGGAAACACTTTAGCACCGGTTGGTAACAACAACCGGTGCTAAAAGGTGACCTTTAGCACCGGTTGATGTTAGAAACCGGTGCTAAAGGCCCTCACCTTTTAGCACCGGGTCCTAACACCATCCGGTGCTAAAGGGGTACCCTTTAGCACCGGATGGTGTTAGGACCCGGTGCTAAAGGCCCTTTCGCACCGGTTCGTAAATACGACTCGGTGCTAAAGGGGTATCACATGCTACTTTAAAAGGAGCGCATCTTCTATCCTATCACATGCGCTGCATAGGTGAGATGGTTAGGTGGGTACACACGCGAGCCAAGAGGTCTTGAGTTCGAATCCCAGCAGCTGCCCCGGAGTAGCACTCATTTTTTTCTACCGGTGGACACCTTTAGAAGGTGCCACCCTTTAGCCTCGGAGACATAGCACCGGTTGGGAAAACCGGTGCCAATGGCCTTTCCCAACCGGTGCTGATAGGGGCTATTCGTACTAGTGGTATCTTTCCCTTTGCGTAGTGTTGTGCGAGTATATGGATCTTTGACTCTTCCTCAAATGGCCAGAAAAATGACAGATTATTCGACGGATAAATTCGTATCTCTTTATTGAATTAAAGTCAAATGCCAGAAAATTCCATTAGCAATTACTCATCGATATATCTTATTTATATAAAAAATATCAAATATTCATAAATCCTTTAATAGGTATGGGTGTTTCTTAGCAACAAGTAACATGTACCAAGAGAAGTTAGTGATCAAACTATACGTATTTTTTAACAAGAATCCTAATTTTTGTGTTTCGAAAATCTTGGTATCTATTGGTCAAACACTCAACAACTGACCACATGGCGCACTGTCATATATCATAGGCAATTGGCGGGGCTAGCAATGGGCCAATATGAAAATAGGAGCCGCTAACACCAGGGATGGAAGCGGATCGATCGCAGGTCATTCTGTAAGGTTTCTTGTGATGGAACGTGCCACCCATGTTCAAGTCCTCGATTCATCATGGTGTCGCATTTTTCTGAATTTATTCTAGAAATTAACCGGCACTATTCGTTTAGTAGTAGGCGACGTCCCTGTCAACAACGAGGTGTCTGCGGTGACTTCGTGAATTTTAAGATCGAATTTGCTAGCTCAGTCTTCCAGAGTATTCATAAGGTTAAGTCTTGCATGCGTATATTCATATAAGGGTGAGTGTGTATATGTGTAAGCATGTCTGCATATGTGCTAGTCTTTCAGAAAAACACTAGGACGGATGGATGAAGAGCTACGAGGACGGTGCAAGCGGGTGGGGTAAGGGTGGGAGGATTGACGAACATAGGAAAACAAAAAAAAATAGGAAACTAGGCGGATCGAAGGAAGAAGAAAGAAGCGCATATGCCCAGTGGGAATCCAACGGTTGAGATTCGTCGACCACGGCTTCCTATTATTCCAATCACCTGCGTCGTCAAATAGCACCTCCATATTTTTAAACCGAGAGATAGGAGTGCTACTATATTTCGTCAACACGGTTATGATCCATACATACTCCGTATGCATCCGAGAATAATTGTTAATTGGTTGGAATGTGTCCAAATCGGAGCGTATCTTAGTGCAATCCTAATCCCAGTTTCGTTTGAAATCACGTTGCATATATGCATAGTCTGACCGACACGAGCCCTACTGCGATCCTTTGACGTGCGGCGGCAGTTTGCCCACTATCCAGTTCCTACTCCTCTTTGCATTTGGTAGTTTGACCGCTGCCGCCTCCTGTCTCTGACAGCAGCAAGCTCCTCAATAGTTTATCGTTGCTCAGTGTCTCCCATGGACAAAGTAATTAACACGAGATGAACAATTGCTTAGCGACGTAGAGAGAGAAACTGGTAGCCGAGGTCCAGAGAGAGAGAGAGAGAGAGGAATGGATGGCGCGCATGTTGTAGCATCCCGAGACGATCGATTACCACCAACCAGCAATCATTTGTTCCACTACTAGGAGAGAGAGGATGGGAGAGATAGAGAAAGATAGAGATAGAGAGAGGGGATTGCGCGCAGTGCCCGGAGAGGCAGCCGACAAGGCAATCGAGCGCTCCCCGATGAATCCTCGTCCGTCCGTCCTCCGATCCCGGCCTCCCCTCCTAGGAGCGCTCAATCGCAGGCGCCGGCCGGAATAAAGCCTCCGGGCTCGCGGACAAGCCGGAAACCAACACGAACCGGCCGGCCGGCTTCTGCCCCGGCCCGGCGCCGCCCATTTCGTGGCCGGCCGCGCGCGACAGGGGCTGATGCGCGGCTGGGGCACGCCCGCCCGCACGCACGTACGACGCAGCGCATACGCACGCACGACGCGACGGCGGTCTAGGTCACAATGATGCGACTGACGGCCAGCGCGCGGCCGGGGCGCGCCTGATCCCTGCCCCGTCCGGCCATGGATCCCGGGACGTGTCGGCCGGGTACTCTCTGGGGTGGGCCCTCTATCGGCTCTTGCTCCACTCCGCACTCGAACCGGCCGGCCGTTTGCGCTGAGATCGCACGCCGTTCTGCTTGTTATATCTAGCTTAGGTGTAGCGCGCTGCTAGTGCGTTTCCTTCTGGGCGAGGCACCATCAGTAGAGAATAGAGATGGTGTGCCAGCTAGACCACCGTGTCCGTGCAGTGGATCGTGTACCGCACGAGGAGCACTAGCAGCGGTTCGGCACCACGCACGCACGAACGCTAGCTACCTGTTCTCGTTCATCCCGACACAGTTTCTGGGGGAACGACAGGCACCGTATCGGAGCCGATGACGACGACAGGACAGGCGCGCACTAGCTAGCTATACGTTCCTTTCTGCACCTAGTCGCGCATGCAGTTTCACCAAATTTTTCGGCGTTGACACTTGGCACTTGGCAGCATGCACACACACTGACATACGACGAACCGTCGGCCATCCGCGCGCGCCTGAGGGGAGGTGTGAGAGCCGTCCGTTTCCTGAAACCGGCCGGCCGGAGACACACCTGACTGACCCCTGACTTACGCGCGCGCGCGCACGGCGCCGCGACCCGGCCGGGAGCGTGGCGCCGGAGGTGTCACTGCCCATTGCCCAACATGCATGAAGACTATCTAGCTAGCAGTAGCTACCGAGCATATGCCGTGTCGTCTTTGCTCGGAAGGAAAGAATCGACGACGTCGGAGCCGGGCAGTAGAGGACGCGCGGCGGCCGGGCCGGGCCGGGGTCCCGGTCGCGAAAGCGATCGAGCTGCTGGTCTCCGACGACGCGAGAGGGGCGCTGCCCGTGACGGCAACGCGCGCACATATGTATATGTACATACAGACACGGACGACGTGAGGCGCGTGTGGGCGCGGCCGGCGCGCGCGCGTGCACGGCGACACCAGAGATGGAGGGTCTGCCGGCGGCGGCGACTCTGATCGTGATCGATCGGCCGGCCGGCGCCGTGGACGACGACGCGATTCGATTCGATCGGTCCGGTCAAAGCCGTGTCGATGGGGATGGGCGCGCGGGCTGGTATAGATGGCTCCGTCATCGACTGATCGATCGATCGCTACTTGCATCACCGGCCGGGCGGCTACTACTAGTGGCCTCCACCCACGACACACGCCCCCGACCCGGCCCGGCCGTATGCGCCGCACTAGCTACACAGGTGGTACTCGCTAGCTAGCTGCCAGTGGTGTGGTGGTGGGTGGTAGTAGTATTTTGCTAGAGGGAGAAAGAATTAGATAGATTGGGATAGGTAGCTAGCTAGCTCTGGAGGGACCAAGCAAGGGAGAGAGAGATTCGATCTCTTTGTTAGCGGAACCCGTGCTCGTGAAGGGAAGGATCATATCATCGTTCAGGAGTGGTGCACAGTATTTCAGTTTCTCCCTCTTGACAAGTAAACAACTCCCACCAGATCGATGGAGAGAGAGAGAGAATCAAACAAGACTACTTATATTGGACGACCGGCTGGCCGGGCCACACGGAAAACAACACGCAATGTTCCAAGGCGGACAGTGCGACGACAACGATCTCAGTCTCCCACTCAGACGCCGCGGTATTCTCTACCTACGCATTTCCTATGCCCATCTACGTCCCTTCAATATAATCCCCACCCGTCCCAACTCATCCTTCCATCCCTTTCCATTCCATGCATATTCCACTGCGCCACGCTGCCGCCCATCACACCACCTCTCTCATCACTCGATCTATCTCTCCAGCGCCACACACAAACCGAGACAAAACAACTCACATCCGGCTTCTCTAATCTAAGCCACTTGCAATTATTTTAACACACGGAGCTGGTGCACTCACATGACACACACGAACCATGCACAAGCATGGCGGCGCATCCGTCCGGCGAGCGCATTTCCGCGTGACGCCGCCCATCCGCGCGCGCCTGAGGGGAGGTGTGAGAGCCGTCCGTTTCCTGAAACCGGCCGGCCGGAGACACACCTGACTGACCCCTGACTTACGCGCGCGCGCGCACGGCGCCGCGACCCGGCCGGGAGCGTGGCGCCGGAGGTGTCACTGCCCATTGCCCAACATGCATGAAGACTATCTAGCTAGCAGTAGCTACCGAGCATATGCCGTGTCGTCTTTGCTCGGAAGGAAAGAATCGACGACGTCGGAGCCGGGCAGTAGAGGACGCGCGGCGGCCGGGCCGGGCCGGGGTCCCGGTCGCGAAAGCGATCGAGCTGCTGGTCTCCGACGACGCGAGAGGGGCGCTGCCCGTGACGGCAACGCGCGCACATATGTATATGTACATACAGACACGGACGACGTGAGGCGCGTGTGGGCGCGGCCGGCGCGCGCGCGTGCACGGCGACACCAGAGATGGAGGGTCTGCCGGCGGCGGCGACTCTGATCGTGATCGATCGGCCGGCCGGCGCCGTGGACGACGACGCGATTCGATTCGATCGGTCCGGTCAAAGCCGTGTCGATGGGGATGGGCGGGCTGCTAGATAGCTCGGTCATCGATCGCTACTTGCATCACCGTCCGGCTAGTGGCCTCCACGGCGCCACCCACCTCCACCCACGCTCCCGACCCGGCCCGGACCGGGCGTATGCGTCGTACTACTAGCTACACAGGTGGTACTCGCTAGCTAGCTGCCAGTGGTGGTGGGTGGTAGTAGTATTGGCTAGAGGGAGAAAGAGTTACTAGATAGATTGGGATAGCTAGCGCTAGCTTAGCTAGCTCTGGAGGGACCAAGCAAGGGAGAGAGATTCTCTTTGTTAGCGGAACCCGTGCTCGTGAAGGGAAGGATCATATCATCGTTCAGGAGTGGTGCACAGTATTTCAGTTTCTCCCTCTTGACAAGTAAACAACTCCCACCAGATCGATCGACGCAGAGAGAGAGAGAGAGAGAGAGAGAGAGAATCAAACAAGACTATATTGGACGACCGGCTGGCCGGGCCACACGGAAAACAACACGCAATGTTCCAAGGCGGACAGTGCGACGACAACGATCTCAGTCTCCCACTCAGACGCCGCGGTATTCTCTATCTACGCATTTCCTATGCCCATCTAGGAGTACGTCCCTTCAATATAATCCCCACCCGTCCCAACTCATCCTTCCATCCCTTTCCATTCCATGTATATTCCACGGCGCCACGCTGCCGCCCATCACCACCTCTCTCTCTCTGATCACTCTATCTCTCCAGCGCCACACACAAACCGAGACAAAACAACTCACATCCGGCTTCTCTAATCTAAGCCACTTGCAATTATTTTAACACACGGAGCTGGTACAGTCACATGACACACACGAACCACGCACAAGCATGGCGCGGCGCATCCGTCCGGCGAGCGCATTTCCGCGTGACGCCGCCGCCGGGCGCCGGCATGTCGTCGCCACGCGACACACGGTGTCCGGGCCTCTCCTGGCCGAGCAGTGTGTGCACTGTTCTATAGCTAGCTAGCCATCTGTAGTTTTTCATTTTTACCCCTGGCCAGCTAGCGTGGAGTACGTGTCTGTGTGTATATATAGTATGCTGGTGCAGGACTGCAGGTCGATAGCATGGGCAAGTACGTACGCCATGTACATCAGGGGCGTCGTCGACCGCAACAGTCTCAGCATATAGTGACAGGGACCAGTGCACCACCCACCGTACCCCTAGCTATATACTCCTATTTTCGTAGTACTCGCTGGATCGAGGTGTACATGTACGTGCGTGGTGGCTTGGCATGGCACGGCGACGAACTGTGCACACAGTGTCTCTAGTCATTCGTATATACCACCCAGGTCACTTCTCTACTCTATATATGTAACTTATACTTGTCGTTATTTAGTAACATGTAAATAAATGTTAGGCGAAAAAACACGCTGTAAAAATGACATATAGAAATGAAACTACGGCCTCGTTTGGTAGGTTTCAGGCGGTCCCAGCTCCCGGCCGGATACAGTATCATGGCGAGCCACTGAGCCAGAGCTGGTACGGTGGAGCTAAAAATAATGGCTTTACGGGCTCCCATTTTATTTGGAAAAAGAGAGAGAAAAACAGTCCTATAAACAATGCATATGCATGAGGAGCAGAGCTTGTTTGAGCGTATCCAAATATATAGAAACACCCTGATTCTATAGATAGGTCCCACAATAATTTGATGTCTCCTGATATATTACCAACAATTTATAAAGCTAGGGGTGGATGTATAAACGGGTCCCTCGCCTCCACCCTCTCTCTTTCTCTCTCCCACTTTATTTATTCTATAGAACATGGTTCCATGCATGGGAGTTTGTTTCATATAGAATCAATCTCACAATGGTAGGAACATGGTTTCATAGGAGAGAGAAATCTATATATGGAACCAGGATAGGACCACCCATTGGAGATGCCTCGCTAGTCTTGCTAATCAAGTAATTCACGGACCTATGAGTTAGGGCGTCTCCGATGTATAAGAATACCCCTGGTTCTATATATGCCCTCCAACAATGATTTGATGTCTACTGGTGTATCGCCACCAATGTATAGAACAGGAGGGTGAATCTATAAACGGGTCCTACACCTCTCTCTCGTCTCTTTCTCTCTTCGTGTAATTGTATATTTACCTATTCTTTACTCTATAGAACATGGTTTCATGTATAGGACCCGGTCCTTCATAGAGTTAGGCTAACAATGTTTAGGAGCGGGTTCTATATGAAAGAGAAACCTATAGGACCATCCTAGGACCTCATTGGAGAGGCCATTACTAGCCCGAGCTCCATGACACCACGAAATCATGTGGTGTTTATTTGGCTATAGAACGCGGGACATGAGGAGAAGGGGACCATCTTGCCCTTCACAGCACCACCCCTATTTTTCTTCAATCTGCAAACAAAATGGAAACGACTTCAAATCAAAGAAAATTCAAAATAAACCAAGATGCATGGAAAAAGGGTTTCAATGCATGTATGTAGAAGAAAAGGTTCCAAGGTGGTAGGAAAATTTTAAATCAAAAGAAGATTTCAATTTAAAAATAGACGGGTTTAAAACAAAGATCATTTTTTTTAAAAAAACTTCATGTAAATAGAATAAAAGTTTCAAGTTTGAAAATTTTAAATCAAAGAGATATTTTGCTTCAAAAAAGTAAAAATAAATTGAGAGCATAATGTCCCTCTCTAGCTACTCCACTGACCAACTAATAATTCCATGGCGTCACAGTGTCCTGGACCTGATATGTTTTTAAGGAAAGTCCTTTATCTAATATTGTAAATAAGGTTGTTACAAGTAAAGGAAGTATTTTATTAGTATCATGAAACTAATATGTTTATTCTAGTTTTATAATTTACTGACTGATTTTTCAGCCTGATCCGATTACATTTTATTGTTTTGAATACATATTATTACTCAAATGGTCATGCATTTTCTCTTTGGTCAACATAATTAATATCAATCACAGGCTAATTAAGATGGCCAGATTTGATCTAAAGGACTAGGATATGGTTATAAAATATGATGATTTCAACCACACTTGGAGAATAGTCAGTCCCATTTCATCAGCAAAATTATTGAGCGGTAACGACAATTCAGGGATAATAGAGAACGAACTGGCTAGCTAGATTCCAGGGCGCAACACAATACGCCAACAGCCAAAAGGCAGAGAAAACTTGTTTCTTTTGAGTTCCTCGACATGCTCAATTCCTATGTTTTTATTTGGACCTGACCATATGATGCATGCATGTTACTAATTGACTATCTATCTACTCCAAACAAATTTCTGTGCTGCTAAGAAAGAGATCATTATATTCCAGCATGAAAAAAATTCTATTCCTGGCATATATATAAATAGCACAACACAGTAGCTAGCTACCTGATTGATTAATAATTAATAATTGATTAGGTTGAGTTGTCAAGGCTGTATGTCAGTGCTAATCATGCTCCAACAGTCCAATCCATGGACTAATCGTCGCTCCACCAGCTGAGCTGAGCACTGGCACTGCCATGCCATATATCATGATGCCCTGCATAAGGGGCTGCATGTGGATTAGTTCCTCTCCACAAAGCCATCATGGTCAAGGCCCTAATAATTCTCATTAGCCATGATGACGCATCTCCTTTGTTCCTCTCTCCTCTCAACGAGTAGCGTCTAGAGAGTGGATTTTTTTTTACAGGGCATGCATGCAGTGGACCATGGCTCCCCTCCCCCTGCTGCTGGGGCCCACTTGTCCATCCACATCCATGGAGGCCGGCCGGCATGGAGGAGCCATGGACAATGGCCAGCACCCAACTGACAATCAGTACGTGGCACAGTACAGTACCGTGTGGGGGATCAACTGCATGTGTCTAGTGATTTTCAACACTGCAGCCCCAGCGGCCGGAGATCACCCCCACCTCCCAAAGTGCTGCAGCCAGAATGGACCAGTGCATGGGACGGACCACACATCATATGCATGCCCTAGCCCTAGCTTCTCTCTTCTATTCTCTCTCATCCACCCCTCTTGCTCTCAGTCTCACATCACAGAGAGGAACCTTTGCCCTGGCCCGCCCCTGCCATGCTTGTTTCCTTGGAATCTCTCTCTCTCTCAACCTTCTCCAATGGTACGAGCCAGACATGTGGCAACATAGCTTATAATATGAATCATCCTACACGTCATCCTCACATAATCTCGAAGTACCTGTGGCTCTAAGTACTCTAAGAGACAACTCGTTCAATGATCTGACTCTTAGCACATAGCTTATAATATAAATGATCCCACACATCATCCTCACATAATCTCAAAGTACATATAGGAGACTATCTTTTGGTCAAGAGATAGCTCTGCTGCAAATTTCTCACACACAACACTTTGATATAGTGGTCCACTCTTAGTTTGTACGTATGTAGGCACGCCCTACATGTTGTACGATGTTGCCGTGGAGTACTGCAAATTATTGACTGACTATTGCCGATGTTTGTGCGTTTATATGCATGCCACTTGATAATTACTCCGTAGTCCGTACGTTCTGAGAAGGCATTTTTCTGTTCTACTAGTTGTTCAATATTGATTAAGTTGATTATCCTTAACTAATAAATAAATTGATGCATCTATATGGATCTGCTTAAATTTACCTGACTGGTCGAACTTGATGATCTGAGCTAACTTTCTCGAGCTTCCGAATTAAAAAAAAACATGTTCGCAAGACTTAAATGTATAAATATTTGCATCATACTCCCTCTAGTAATAAATATATATCACTTTTTGACACCAACATTTTTTAGAAACACAATAAGTTTATATGTATTTATAATTCAAATATTAAAGAGAATACTTCTTGGTCAGAGGTGCTCAAAAGTTAACTAATAGCAGTATGTCCCGAACGGCTATTATTTGTGATTGGAGCTAGTATTCTTAGAGCATTTCCAAAAATGCCTAAAAATAGTCTAAAAATGATTTTGGGATCTTGTAAAAAAAATATTGGTAGGAAAAATACCTCTCCAACCCAACAGATCCTAAAAATTTGTTCCCAGAAATATTGAATTCCTGCCATTTCATCCATCCGAGGACCCATCACTTGATGATTTTTTGCCAGCATAAATAGTAACTCGCGGTTTTTTTTCCTCTCTCACCATTCTCTCTTTGGGATTGGAAGTGCCAAGAAACGGGGGAAATTTAGCTCAATACGGAGTTATTATTAGGCACACAAAAAAGTTGGGAATGGTATTGAACTTCGTTAACAAAACTAATTATTGTTATTGAGAACACTTACTGGACACTTTTGGAGCTGCTTTAGGTTGAAACTGCTAGGTCTATATATATGTAATGAAAGGGTTACATACAACACAATTTTCAACAATTGAAATAAATTTTCTTTGTTCCAAACAGTTCGATCTGGCGAGATTTGGGAGAGCCTCCCTTGGCGTGGTCTAGTGCCACGTAGCAATTCCTTGTGCATACCTTTTACCCTCGCACAATCACTTTCGTTAAAAAGAATGTGCCCGCAAGTGTTTATTTCCAGGTGTGTGCTTGAGTGTATTTGCATCTTGTTTGTAGTAAGGAAATGACTCGGAGTTCACCATGCATGATGCATGTGTATTATATTCTTTGTTACCCTACAAGTGAAGCAACCTATACTAATATCGAATTGTTAGGTGTCCTTTCCTTTGAATCACATGGCGCAGTATATTCTGAAGGTTTAGGTATAGGTAAAACGAAATATTAACCTATATGGCAGCCAAACAACTTAGTGCCAAAACAATGTCACACAAGCCATGTGAAACTCATTGTGCGGTTAATTCTGGAGATTTAGGTAAATAAAACGAAAGATTAACAGCAGCACTAATAAGTGTCGTCAATAAACAATGTCATGTCTCATGAAGTGCATTTGTGAAGTGAAATGTCGCTTCTTGCAATATATATAATCCATCCCTGAAAGATTCACTTTTTCCCACCCATATATGAACGTACACATGGCCTGCGTAACGCTGGACCTTCTAGAAACCAAATATGTCGTCACTAAACCGATTCACAGTGAACAACTTTAATCCGGAACCACGCCGATCTTCAGTAATCAAGGGGAGCATGCATGATCTCAGAGAAGATGAGTTCACAATGAGTCATTATAGTTCGTGCAACTTAATTTAAACCACCAACAATCTTAGCTAGCAACTCATCGCTTAGAGGAAAAGAAGATTTTTCTGCTTGGTAGCAAAGGCATATATACTACTTCTTTACTGAAGATATATTGAATCACAAAATTACTCAATGCGTCATGGCGTTCAAGGACCAGCAGCTAGCTGCCACGCCCATAGAGATAGAGAGATGGAACGCTGTCACTGTGTGGGCCCAAGGAATGTCAGTGCAGCCTGCCTAACACACAGCACATAGGCCTTGTTTAGATTCCAAAAGACACTCCCAAATTCACTATGCAAAAAGAAGATTCCCCATCACATCAAAATGTCATAACATGCATGGAGTAATAAATATAGATGAAATCAAAAACTAATTGCACACTCTTGTTGTACTCTGCGAGACGAACATTTTGAGCCTAATTAATCAATTTTTGGATATTTTTCGCACATACAAACGAAATGCTACAGTGTCGCAATGATTACGAAGTGACATCTTACTCCCAAATTCAACCTCCCAATTCGACATCTAAACAAGGCCATAGGCTGCTAGGATTATACAATAGGACCGCCCTTCACACACACACTCTCTCTTCCACGGCGGCCATGGGAGGCCGGGTAGCATTAGCATCATGCAGATTCAGACTAATTAAATTAACAATGGCCTGTGGGTGAAGAACAGGTGGATCGATCTTCCTCGCAACCACCATCTGCACACAAATCCTACAAAACATTCTCTCGTCGAACTAATTAATCTAAGCCCTGTACGTCTTCTTTATTATTCAATATCTCTCCAACTATGCAAGGGAGAGATTAGATCAGAGCTTGGGCAGTGTGTGCATGCGATGTGAGAACGAAGCTGCAATATACAAAGCCCCGAGTACCCAGCCGAATACTGCAGCCAAGATTAGGTACGCGGACACATGCCGAGACCACACCGAGAGGCCTCCATACGCGTGCCATTTGTTTACGGCGGGGATGCGCTGTGCGGATCAGCTTGTTTAGCCCGCGCTTGCGTGCAAATTGCCTGCGCCCCCTGCACGGACGCCATTTCTTTAGTCTCTCGATCTCTCTCCTTGCAATTGCACGATACAATAGACTAGTCTATCTGCGGCGATGGAGAACCGGCACGGATTCCCAGGGGAATGTCGGTCACTTGTGCTTTGTTTTCTTGCTGTTTCGCCCGCTCGGCGAAGGGAATGTTTGTTTGCTTCCCGCTTGTTGTCTTTCGGTGGAATTGTGTGTGTTTTGTTGGAAACCGATCGCAATCGGCTCTGGGGGCCATGCACCACCTGATCGAGACCGGGTGATTTTGAAAAGGGTTAGCACATACTGGTGCCCTTTGGACCAATGCTGGGCCGGGGCACATTTTATATATGTATATATATGTGCATCTTCTTCTGTCTGAATTAATTATAGTTAATTTGTACTACGCATAATAATTATGTTGTTCTTGCATTCTTGTGTAGAATTATAGAGTACGTAACGTAGTGGTGGGATTTGAGCATATATACATAATGAGCAATGCAACCTATTTTTTTTCGATATTTTCTCTCAGTTTGATGGGAAAATTCTTGCGGCTATTGTATTCTTTTATATAGATGATAAGGTTATAATTCATGTATGTAGTAGTCAAGGATTGAATGGGTCTAACTGTACATATATATAAACATCAAATAAACAGGGGCAGCTTTACATGTCATGTTAACAATAATATATCTAATAACTTTCACTTGCATCACAGACCGTCTTAATTTAGAATAGTGTTGGAATGGGCCACACAAAACATTCATAATGGATTTTTTTAGTTGCGACAGTACGCTTCTTAGAGGACAGCCCAATCTACTTGACACAACGCGCAATAGCTTAATTTTAAAGGGGAGTGCTATACGCGATGCGTAATCCTCATCTTGCAAGGGGGAAAAGGTTAAGAATTGGTGGCCCCAACAAAGGGATTGGTTCTTGCTGCCAAGAATCTCACACGCATCCCTAGTTCCCTACGCTTCTCCTCATGCAAGCCACACACGCCCAATCTACTTGACACAACGCGCAATAGCTTAATTTTAAAGGGGAGTGCTATACGCGATGCGTAATCCTCATCTTGCAAGGGGGAAAAGGTTAAGAATTGGTGGCCCCAACAAAGGGATTGGTTCCCTGCTGCCAAGAATCTCACACGCATCCCTAGTTCCCTACGCTTCTCCTCATGCAAGCCACACACATTACCCATATATATAATTGGATGCTCGCATGCCTCACATGGAATGCCAACTCCATGGCCTAATGATGGAACAAAGATGCCCTAGAAATGAGAGGGCAGAAATATTATTTTTTAAAAAATAACTAGGGCCACTATACTCAGTGGGCACCAGATCTATATGAGCAGGATGGGCAAATTTGGTTTTGAAATTGGGGAGAGGGAGGAGGAGCATATGCATGTGTCTAGCTTGTTCTCTTCGATCATGCCGCTGTATAGAGTGGTTGATTACTGTTAAGTATAGTGCAAGATCACCTAGATGGCTATAGGAGTAGTGCAGTGTTCTAGAGGAGTAGTGTTCAGGCTCCAGACAGAGTGAGAATGAGAGGGCCCCTAGCCCCTCTGGGATTTTGATTTTGACTGCTGTCTGTGGCTTTGCTTCCTGGAGAAGGATGCCCTGTCTGCCAATTATGGGTAGTAGGCCGGGTTGCACTTGCGGCATCGAGCTGTGTGTGTGTGTGTTTGGCTAAGCATTCCGTTCTTGTCTCTTTGCACTTTCTATCATTGATGCGTCATGTATAGCTGGACTTTATTCATGGAGAAGGAACTCTGGACATGCATGTAAGCTTTAGTTTGCTTAATTATAATGTATATCTCAAGGAATATAATCCCGTACTATGCCAGAGGCTCAGAAGTTCTAGTACAAATTAAGACGTGTTATCTTCCATATGCATTTCTACATCGCTAAAAGATGCACATGCTAGTGAGTGGTGACACACCACAATGGCCAGCTAGGTCGTATTGTGTGATATCAACAATTAATTCCACCCTATCATGGCCAAATCTCTGATAGAACTCAAACATAAACAGAAAAGAGAAAAGTTGCCTTTAGTAATTAGGTGACTGCCCTCTCAGATTAAGAAAGCTTGACCTTGTCCTCTAGCTGTCGTTCCCAAAAGTCATATATATAGACAAGTTGCTTGACTCGATATGACCACCAAGTTTGTCGCGGTAGACGTACGTGCCATCCCAATTCATTTCACGCAATGTATTTTGGGACTCAAATCAAGTCAAGTCTAGCTTTTTTTACTTCAATTGAGAGACAAATATATCGGTCAATCTCTATGGATTGAGCTCACCACCAAACCATAGCGACCATACCGGCCAGGTGCATGATGCTTGTCCAAGTGAGATCTGTAACGCCTCTTTGTGCATGCATGTCGTACAGCACTGCGCTGCTAGTGCACTACTTAAACCGGTCTCTTCTCTGCTTTATTTGCTTCGAGATTTGAGATCATCGGTACGTCAGTGGTAGTACAATCTAATCTACGAGAGTTTCGAGATCGGAGCGAGATCAATATTGGAGAATTAGCTAATACTACTACGGCTGTGTTCAGTTCCAAAAAAGAGAGGGAAAAAAGGGTGAAAAAGTCACATCAGACACTGTAGCGCACTGTAGCACTTTTCGTTTGTTTGTGGTAAACATTGTCCTATCATGACCTAACTAAGCTCAAAAGATTCGTCTCGTCGTGTACATCAAAACCATGTAACTAGTTTTTTTCATTTACTCACGTTTAGTACTCCATGCATGAAGAGAGAAATTTGATGTGATAGGTGAATAGTGAAGTTTGGAGAGAGAATTTTGGGGAGTTTTTGGAACTAAACACAAACACAGCCTACTCCTAACATCAGCATGACCTTAAAAGAAGAAAACAATGTTAATTATCCGGCAGCACCGCGTGCAGCAGCTCTGCAAGCAGCAGCAGCAGCCGCAGATGGATTGATCAATGTGAGCTAATCTTATTCGTGGCGTGTGGATGGGGGGAAGCGATCGAGACTGCGAGAGAGGGGATGATGGAGGGGTGAAAAGACGAGAAGGCATCCGATTCCATGGATCCGATCCGATCCGTTGGTTGGGGACTCGAGAAAGGAATGTCGGCCGGCCGCGGCCGGTCGGCGCCACGCCGCGCGCCCACCCATCGACCTGTCCCCGTCACCGCGTCGCTCGCTGTCGAGCACTCTCCCCCGCCAGGCGTACAGCACAGGCACAGCCGGCGCGCGCGCGGCGCGGCATCCCATGCCATGGCAGCGGCCGGCCGGCCGGCCGGCTTCTTCGATCGGCCGCTCGCCTCCGTTCACATATATAGGAATCTCTTTTGCGTGTAGGATTAGTGGCTAGGAGATCGGAGCGGCGCATAGGAACTCGGAACCAGAGATTTGTGCCGCTTCTTTTGAAGCAGCATCGTGTCCTTGCACGCAGTACGTATGATCCAAATTTCGTCACAGTGGCATCACACAGTACAGTGCTAGTAACATAAGTTCCCACTTCCCAGGACGACGTGCTATGCTATATAGTACACCAATCGAGGTGCAGCTGCATACTTCTGGTACAAGCTAGCAAAAGGAGACCGGATTATTTGTTTCCCCAGCAATATCGTCTTGACGCCGATGGGCGATAGATATAGCCATGGACTATATGTCCTCGCACCAGGACGCAGACCAACAACACACGAGACGACGACGCAACGTTGATGCTTTAACAAACGCTAGCAGCTGATCGATCGATCGGTCGGTCGATACGCTGCTCGATCTGCTGCCCGCGCGCGGCAGCCGACACGAACACGCCAAACCCTGACACGCGACGGCCCGCCAACCGCCGCGCGCGCGGCGAGTCCGGGATCGGATCGAGATCCTCCCGTCGCCGCCGTCCGCCGGGCCGCTTGGCGGGAGCCGTCGCGCTACATGCTCTACACCACCGACCGGCCCGGTCGATCGGTTAATATAACTAAATAACCGCCGTTGCTATCGTTCGGCGCCGATGGCCGGGAAACCACCGCCACGCTTCAGTAGCGGCCGATCGCTCTCACCGCCGCGCGCGTCGATGTCGCGAGCCGGTGGCCAGTCCGGCGGGGCTCGGTGGTGGTGCTCCACGTACGGGAGACCGAGTCGCTGTCCTCCTGCTGCTCGGCCGGCCTGCGTATGGCGGCTTTGTTGTTCATCGTACCCTGACTGACTATGTGTCTATGTCTGCAACGACAGTGTAGCGAGAACGATGGCTGGCTAATAACCTATCACGTACAGCTAGCTGATGCAGCATAAACACGTCATTGTTAGGAAACCAATTAAGAGACTGGTAGTGGTCGATCATCACTAGGGCTCATTTCGCGATCACTTCATTATGGAGAGTGGTCAGCCTCGCTCGGTCGAGTAACGAATGCACGTTGTACGTGCCTTGTGTGTCCCTCACTCGATCATCACTTCATTATGGAGAGTAGTCAGCCTCGCTCGGTGGCGCCGGTTGGCCGGTGTACAATTAGCCAGCCACCGCGGCTGAGATAGAAATGGTGAACGCTGAACGGCAAGCTAGCTATAAGCTCCGGCCACGGTCAGGCCACAGGATGGCGCGCGCCGCCGGACGTCGTCGCCGCTTAAAGGCAGAACAACCCGGACGTGGAAGGTGAGGACTGATGGGATGACGATGCTTGGTGGTGCAATCATGCACGCTGATGTGCAGTGGGAGAGGGAGACGACGGACCAACCGACAGACAAAGGAAGAGGTCAACCATTTTCATCCGCAATAATTCCGCATTAGATCGACGGCTGACGTACTGTTTTAATTTTTTTTGGTAACGTGAGCTGGTAACTCGGGGGGAATCGTAGAAGTATGTGATTTTTGCACATCATAGTTGGTTAATTTCTAGAGAATTGATAATTGCGTCAGAACATCTGTTTTCTAATTTGAGGCAGTTCTATGGAACCGATATATGATCGACTGTACGTGAGGAACCTCTATATGCGGTACAACAGATGTGCTATACAAGTTTCTTGCCAACCTACCCGGAGGACGAAAGGTTATAAGATGAGGCTCACACAGATGACGCTTCTTGCTTCGTATTTCACGAAAATATTACCCATATATATTACATGAACCTCTTTATATGCCATGACATTGCGCTCGATCCTCATATGCATGACTACATAATGACCTCGCCTCTCTGGCCGTCCTTTCCCCCAAGATGCCACTATTAAGTCAGTTTTAGTGCACAGTTTCACTACACAGTTATCTAGATCGGAAACTAGATAACCAAACGAGTTTCATGATGACGAAACTCCTCTCACATAACATGAAACTCTTCATTCTCTCTCCTATACCACATTAACATATTTAGTGCCATGAAACTTTCCATGAAACCCCACTTGAGACTGGCCTTACAGGCTTTAGTCCCGGTTGTCAAGTGTCTTTAGTCCTATATTTGCAACGGTAACTATGAATCTGAGACTAATTTTGTCCTGGTTGGCAATACGAACCAGGACTAAAGGGAGCTCCCCCAAGGCTGGAAGGTATAGCCCTTTAAGTCATGGTTGTTAATACAAACTAAGATTAAAGGCCGGCCTTTTAATTTTCCTATATCCTTTTTCATTCAATCTTTTTTTTGTTTCAGTTATGTTTTTTACTAATTTACGTGTTCTACACTACTTCTATGCAAATTGATATATGTTACAAAATATAAGAAGCTAATTAATAGTTAACATGAGAATATATACATATAGTACAAAAAGTATATGCACAAAAGGTTGACACTACAATATGCCTAATAATATTTACTACTCTTATCGAATTCTTTGCCATCCCAGTAGAATTCACCCGATGGCTTTACGGTCTATTAAAAAATAAATCATGCTTTATGAATTCTATGCAGTAGTGTGCCATTGTCACCGGAGAGTGTCCATCACCACCAATGTTTTCCTATATCGAGTAGTCCATGTCTCTATGGAAGGAGGAGGATGACGGTAACAATGGCAACATGTAAAATGAGGAGGAGCCTGAGAAGGAAGATGATGACGATTATGAGGGCATTTATATTTTGCTTTTGGTCGTAAATATAAGTGCACACTTAGATATATAATAATGTAGTTTTTTGCTAGTATGTTACTGGTGCACCTAGTCGATAGAAGGATAATTTATGGTCTGAATATTGATATCACCTATTTTAAAGGACTCACACAAATGGATGAAATCTAGACTAGTTAAATGCAAAAACTTCATTGTAATGATTCCAACTAGCAAGGTGACCCGCGCAAATTTACGCGGGTAGCTAGTGTTTTATACTTATATTTATATTTCTTTAACTTAATTTTTTTAATATACGTTGTTCTATTGCCAATACGATTTGTCCAAATGTGTCCAAACTAACGTATCATTTTCTATCATCATATTTGTGACATAATGTATGATTTAATGATGCAATCTTATATTTACTAATTGTATTTAACGGGTTTGAGTGTGGACAAACCATTTGATGATCTTTCATGACTGCTGAGCGTGGCCATGGTGATGATCAATCCTGACAACGATTCACTCCCTTCGAATATGGAGAATTTTTCTCACTTATTGTGCTCACAACCTTGGTTACCGCCCTAAATCTAAGCACATTGTTGAACTCTACACCACCTCAATTTCTCTGTTTTGTTTTTCCTCTCTCTGCTCCTTGCACCAACTCATTAACAAAGACAATCAAATGGGTTTGAGCGCTAGTAACCCATTTGATGATCTTCCACTTGCATTGGCAAAGACACCGAGTGTTGAGTGAGGTCATGGTGCTCAATCTCGACAGCGATTCGCTCTCTTCAGACAGGGAGAGTTGTTCTCTTCCGCTGTGCTCACAACCTTATTGAATGTTCTAAATCCAAGCATCTCTCATAAGGTACACGTACATATCGATGTGTTGTCCTCCACTCATTATTGAGCGTTGCCTCCTATATAGAGGAACGTGGTAGAGCATATGGGGCTTTAGGTTGTTCGCACTTGTCGCATTCTATTATCATCCTCTAAAAAGAATATTACTATCTGATCATTGAGATTTTCTCCTCTATTCATTTGCACCAGCTATCCTCTATATCTTATATTCTATACCAACTACCAACATATGAGCCCACCCATCTCCTTCTCTCGTTTTCTTTCACAGACGCCACCACTCCCGCTACTCTATCTCCCCCTCTCTCTAGTGGCAACAACAGTGGCGAGGAGTGTCGGTCTCCCCAATCGGCAGCCTTTAGCCTCGGCCTCCAGCGGCGCGCAGAGCGGCCTGACCCTGAACTCCGAAGACGCGCGGGCGGCTCCCGTGGCGGCCGTGGATGGCTCCCGCGGCGGCGACGGCGATTGACTCCCGCGGCGGCCACAGACGGCCATGCGGCGACGATGGAGGCCTCATATGGTGGCCACAGTTGGTTGCGTAGTAGCAGCATTGGACGGCCCACGAGACGACCGTAGAGGGGCGGCGGCGGCATTGGACGGCCTCGCGACGATGATGGAGGCCTCCTACGGCGGCCATACACGGTTGCGCGGCCGTGGCATTGGACGGCTCACAACGATGTAGGCCTTCTACGGCAGCCGCAGACGGTTGCGCGGCGGTGGCATTGGACGGCAGCAGTGGCGAGGAGTGTCAGTCTCCCCGGCCGGCAGCCTTCAGCCCCGACCTCCAGTGGCACGTGGAGCGGCCTGACCCCGAACTCTGAAGATGTGCGGGCGGCGGCCGCGGATGGCTCCCGCGGTGGCAATGGCGATGGATTCCCACAGCCGCCTCGGACGGCCACGCGGCGATGCTAGAGGCCTCCTATGGCGGTCACAGACGGTTGCGTAGCGGTAGCATTGGACTGCTCGTGCGGTGGCCGCCGACGGCCGCGAGGTGACCGCAGAGGGACGGCGGCGGCATTGGACGGCCTCACAGCGATGATGGAGGCCTCCTACGGCGGCCATAGGCGGCTGTGCGGCGACGGCATTGGACGTTTCAGGCGGCGGCCGCGGACGGCTTCGCAACGACGATGGAGGCCTTCTACGGCGACCACAAACAGTTGCGCGGCGGCGGCATTGGACGGCAGCAGTGGCGAGGAGTGTCGGTCTCCCTGACCGGTGGCCTTCAGCCCCGGCCTCCAGCGGCGCGCGGTGCGGCCGGACCCCAAACTCTAATGACGCGCCGGCGGCTCTCGTGGCGGCCGCGAATGGCTCCCGCGGTGGCGGTGGTGATGGATTCACGCGATGGCCACGGACGGCTACACGACGACGATGGAGGCCTCCTACGGTGGCCACAGACGGTTGCGTAGCGGTGGCATTGGACGGCTCGCGCGGCGGCCGCCGACGGCCGCGAGGCGACTGTGGAGGGGCGGCGGCGGCAGCTTTGGATGGCCTCGTGGCGACGATGGAGGCCTCCTACGGCGACTATAGACGTCTGCGCGACGGCGGCATTGGACGACTCACGCGGCGGCTGTGAATGGCCTCGCGACGATGATGGAGATCTCCTACGGCGGCCACATACGGTTGCGCGGCGGCGGCATTGGACGGCTCGCGCGCCAACCGCGGACGGCCGTGAGGCGACCGCGGAGATGCGACGGCGAATGAAATAATATAGACCGTTAGATCTTCATAAAATTTGATGGTATATATATTTTTTATTTTATTTGGATTAATTTCTTTTATTTGGATTAATGAAATAATATGGATCATTAGATCTTCATAAAATCTGACGGCACATATTCTTCTCTTTTTTAGATTAACGTGGGAATTTTTTGGCCCTCTCGGCGAACGTGGTGGCTCCTTTTAACACTATTGTATTAATATCGACCGCGGAGATACGGCGGCGAATGAAATAATATAGACCGTTAGATCTTCATAAAATCCGATGGCATATATA
>OAMR01000223.1:920044-930690 GCA_900205405.1 Echinochloa crus-galli
CAGCGTCGACCGGCGACCCCCAAACCCACATGCAAACCGGCCAACTGCGCGCGTTTTATTGCACACGACAGTGCCTCCTACGGCGACTATAGACGTCTGCGCGACGGCGGCATTGGACGACTCACGCGGCGGCTGTGAATGGCCTCGCGACGATGATGGAGATCTCCTACGGCGGCCACATACGGTTGCGCGGCGGCGGCATTGGACGGCTCGCGCGCCAACCGCGGACGGCCGTGAGGCGACCGCGGAGATGCGACGGCGAATGAAATAATATAGACCGTTAGATCTTCATAAAATTTGATGGTATATATATTTTTTATTTTATTTGGATTAATTTCTTTTATTTGGATTAATGAAATAATATGGATCATTAGATCTTCATAAAATCTGACGGCACATATTCTTCTCTTTTTTTAGATTAATGGAATAATATAGAGCGTCAGATGTTCATAAAATCCAACGGTACATATCCTTCTCTTTTTTGGATTAACGTGGGAATTTTTTGGCCCTCTCGGCGAACGTGGTGGCTCCTTTTAACACTATTGTATTAATATCGACCGCGGAGATACGGCGGCGAATGAAATAATATAGACCGTTAGATCTTCATAAAATCCGATGGCATATATATTTTTTATTTTATCTGGATTAATTTCTTTTATTTGGATTAATGGAATAATATGGATCATTAGATCTTCATAAAATCTGACGGCACATATTCTTCTCCTTTTTTTAAATTAATGGAATAATATAGAGCGTTAGATGTTCATAAAATCCAACGGTACATATCCTTCTCTTTTTTTGATTAACGTGGGAATTTCTTGGCCCTCTCGGCGAACGTGGTGGCTCCTTTTAACACTATTGTACTAATATAATAGATGAGCCATATCAAGCCCTAGTGCATGATTGAGAGGCATATCTTTCAGAGCAGCATGGACTTGTTTTTGTGAGAATGGTCTCAGTAGCAATGACTCTGGGTCACTACCAAACTTGACCTCTCCTTATCCTTGATGGCAATGGCAGTGGCCCCGAACTCCTCGCCCTTGTTGTTAACTTGCCACCTCACGTGCAATGATGATGATGGATATATATGATCCCTACCACCTCGGTGGTAGTGACACAAAACTCATCACAGCTTTGTCCATTGGCCTCAATGGTGGTAAACCCAACTCCGTCTCCTTAGGCATTTTAATACTATATATAGCTTATGTACACAAGGCCCTGGCTTCATGTACCTTTGGTGGTGGTGGGCTTGTTCCCGCTTGAACTATGCCCCAACCTCATCCGTGTTATGGCTTGCACTCGTATCACAAAAGGGGTTTCACGTTGAACATCTACATTAGGCAGATATCATTATATCACTACAAGAAAGGTACGGTGTTTATTCTTGATGAAAATTTTATGGCAAACAAAAATGATAGCGCAGTATCACAAATCACGTTTTGTGACGCCAAAACAAGATTAAATATGCATTTCAATCCATCAATAATCTGAACATCCCTTGGTACTGTACTCTCATCACTAGAAAAATAGGGGGAAATTACATTGTACTAAATTAAAAGGACCTTAGTGGCCACCTGTTGCCACTCATAACTCTTACGGTTTTACATATACGAATGAAATATATGCATGTTCTTTGAACATGTGGCTTCCTATTCATGCTCCATCCCCCCAATCACTACACCTATGTCTCATATGTGTGAACGATGAGATGTACTCCCTCCGTATATGATTTAGAGGTCGTTCAAGAACATGATTGTGCATACCAAGGAGTAATTAATTTGGGGGAGTTTTTTTTGTTTGCCCTTATCAAACGACTTCCTTTGCGCAAATGGGTAGAAGGTCTTCAAGAACGACTTCCTTTTCATATACGGAGGGAGTACTTTCCTTTTGATCTTTATTGATCGAAATTTTATACGAATACGTCGGCATACAAATTGCTTTGATTAAAAAGGTTAGGTTGCTAACTACAAAGTCGTAGATCTTGTCAAGTTCATGAAAAAGTTTCTTCATCTGAAATTTGCATGATTTTAAAAAACAATTACCATCTACTATAAATACAAACATACTCTTGCTTTCCGTGCTTTAAACATGAGCCAACTTTAAAACATCATGTATCAAAATCTAATCATTTAACTTAACACAACAATTACAACATATCATTTTTATATATACCATCATTTGTTTTTACTATTTTTACTACATCCAAGAGTGTAGTGATCTAAAAACTGAATAGCTAATTCCTAATTAAGTCAAGCAGAGATTTGCAGCCGCGGAGCTGGATGATTCAGTCCTTTTATCAACCAAGCAAATTAAGCTCTCCGTCGCCCCCACATTCATTCAATACTTCACCACCATCGAGCTTATCCACGCATCCACGCGCGACGACCAGGTGTGGTCACGGCGCGCAGATTTCACAACAGCCGTAACGGTACGTCCCAGCTCGTCGACCGGCGACCCCCAAACCCACATGCAAACCGGCCAACTGCGCGCGTTTTATTGCACACGACAGTCCAATACCACTACGTGCATGCGACGAATCGGATATGCATATGGCCTGGCCGGCCCTCGACGTCAACGACAGATCGGTCCATGCGGGCGCGCTATTGCATACATGCATGCAGGTAGGTAGGATCGCAGGTGGGCTGCAGCAGCAGCGTCAGGCCCAGCGCGCGGCCGTACCGGGCCCGGCACATACCTACGCACGTCGTCCGCCGGCGGGGCCCGGCCACGTGACGGCGAGCTAGCCACCGACCCACCCGACCCGACCGCCCCTGCCAGGCAGGGGGGCCTCGCATCTTCGTCTCCGGGCGATCGGTCGGTCGGTCGACGAGGCCGGGGATGATCGATCGATCCATCCATCGGAGGCCCACGCCGCCGGCCGGCCGACTGCTAGCTGCTACTGCCAGAGTGCCAATACGTACGTATCGGAGTCGATCGGAGCCAGCAGGCCGGAATTGAACAGGGGCGGGGCGGCCCGGCCGGGTCGAAATTAAGAGAAGCAGCAGAGCGGACACGGACAGGCTTGCATCGCCGCAGGCGTCGTCGTCTCCGCATTGGCAGCTGCTGCTCTGCAGCTGGCAGCGAAGAAGAAGAAGAAGAGGCCGGGGAGCTGTACGTAGCTTGCTTGACCCAGGCCCAGTCCCAGCTATATATATCTAATTAGCTATAGCTGGCGGTGGAGTCAGTGTGGTGGTCGCGGCCGGCCGCCTGGTCCCGTCGGCCGGCCGTACGCCGCCGGTTTTACCACGCGCGCGGTCGTTTACCGTGCCGCAGCTCGATCCGGCCGGCCAGCTAGCTGCTGGCTGCTGCTACGGTAGCAATGGTACAAATATTGGTACGCAGCCAGCACGCACGCCGGGTAGTTAGCTAGCTAGAATCCAAGGGCGACTTTTTTTCCCTGGCGCAGCGGCAGCAGCACAGCCGGGGACGAGGTGTGGGTCTTTCGCTCTGTACGCCTGTCGCTAGTTACATCTACTACACAGCAGGGCGTTTTGGACTGTACCGAAGACATACAGGGTCAGCTCGGTAGGTCGGCGGTCTGGTCTAATGATCAGGGAGGTTCGTATGTCCCGTACTAGTACGTGCTTCTTTCTGATCTATAGCAGGAGTTTGGAGTTCGGACGTATTGGTTTCACCTTTCAACGCAAGTCAGCTCCAATGGTAAAAGGCGGTGATCTGGTCAGACATATGGAACTGTACGCACTTCTGTCACTCTAGCAAAGAAGTTTGGACTGTTTTGAACAGAGGTCAGCTTGACAAATCAAGCGGCGATCCGTTATATTTTACTTTTCACCGCTCAATGTTACTACTGTACTGGCGAGGGCGTGAGGCGCTGCGCTGGCAAGTTCTGTTGTGTAATTATTCCACGACCGGAAGTCTAAGTTTGCATGTTTGCCAGAGGCCCAGAGAGCTAGCTGGTGTGCCCGACCGATATGTAGTTAGAGACCCACACCAACAACGCAAAGAAACTTGGGACGATGAAATCTTGAGCGTCGTGATCAAGTTACCCGGCTGATTTGTTTGCACTGTTTCAAATTTTTATTGTTCCAAGCGGCCTGATATAGATTGTAAAAAAAACACAAGCTAGGGGACTAATTGTTGCATTGGACAATCTGGCGTATTGATTGTTACAATCTGAAGCGAAAAGCTGTTGGACTCATTTTGTTTCAACTTGTCATTGCAAAAGCTACGTACAGTGCACAAATCTCAAACCTAAACGATCAAGTCCTAAATGCACGTTTGGATTCCACCCTTATCCCCACCAAGATTGGCTCATCAACTTTTGGCGGCCCGGTGCTAGCTGCCAGAGATTTGGCGAAAATGAAACAGATAGTGTGGGCGAGCAGTGGGCTGCGGTGAGCCAGAGTTTGGACTTTGGAGGGCATACAAACAGCAGAATAGTGCTGTCTCGCTGATGTTTTGGCATGGCTTGCATGGGCATACCAAACAAACATGCATGCTTCGGCCCATCGCCGGTCCAAGCTGCTAGGTGTGGCACCCTAGCTATTGTCTTGTGTCATTGTGTGGCTATACCTTAGCTGGGTCGTCGGTCTACACGGGCAGATCCAGAAAACAAATAATATCGGTGTCACACTCCTACTAGAACGTACTACAATGCTAAAAAAACTAGAACGTACTACATGTTACCATCACTTACCTATATAAGTGGCATTTGCTAATTGTGCTTAGAGTTTACTCAGTTTTGGCAGCCCATCTACCATCGTTGTCGATCAGCTGACGGCATCGACGAATGATGAATGCACCCCTTCGTTGGTCCACTGTAGAATTTCCGCGATCTGATCGACACCTCATCTTCGATTTAACACCTCGGTGATGGCACACGACTATAACGGGTAACGACTACCGCACCTTTTTTGGGAGAAAATAGAAAGAAATATACTAGAATAGAACCATCGAGGCCGACGCAAGCCCCGCCACTAATGGAGACACGTACGGTTGGGAATTTGCACGCGGCGGCATGGACTTGGCGAATTTTCGACTGCCCAGCATCATCCATGAAAAACAGGCAACAGAAGCCCGCACGTAATTCAAACCCTTTCTTTTCTTCCAAACCTCTCTCCTCATCAACCCGCGAATCTCCGTCGCCGACCGCCGCGCGCGGCCACAGAGAGACAGAGAGAGATCCTGGCCACAGCCGAGAGCCAAAGGCCCAGCCAACACACCGCCCGGCAACAGGAGCCCACGACTCCACCGTACCCGACGCGCAAGGCGCAACAGCCAACAGGCCACAGCACAGGGCCATAACCGGGGAAATGGGCAAATGGCTGCGCGCGCGCGGACGCAAGCCAAGATGAGCCACGGAAACGCCACGGGCACGAGCCCACGACGACCCAGTATTACAAACAAACGCATGGAACAGCGCGCTCGCGCGTGATCGGGACGTGCGCCGGGACAAACGAGCCGAGCGAACACGCCGCCGCCGGCACGAGCCTGTACGCCGGCCACCTGGCCACGCTACGTCATTCCGTGGTGGATCGGAACTCGGAAGGGAAGCGACGGCACGAGCGCCAAGCGAGGCGATAGCCGAGGGCCAACGGATCCTTTCCTCTGACTTTGGGCGCTGTTCGTTGTTTCGTGTGACAGATTTTCCGTCCATACTAGTCGCAACTCGGAAGAATCACACACAGGCCGGCAGCAGGAGTACGTGCTCGATCGAGAACACACGGGGGAGCTGAACGTTTCGTTCTGTTCTCACGAGCAAAGCCAAATGACTATTTTCAGAAACAAAGGCAAGTAAATATTACCCACTTCAGACAAACAATGATTATTTTAGTAAGCTGCATGCCTGCATAAGAATATGCATATCGTTGTTTGACTCACAAACAGTAGATGGGTACAAATACGGAATACCCGGATAGATATTACCCACTTCCTTTGTCCTCGAATGTACCTCTGTCATCAAATGTAGGTCGTTGTATGTTTCCCAGAAAACCGAAAACGACTTACAGTACATTTGAGGACGGAGTGAGTAACTGTTTATCCAAACATGCCATTTCCATCCATATTTTGCATGCTGCTAAAACAGCAAACATGTTAAAAGAATTCGCCTATGAACCCTTGAGTTGATTTTGAACTTCTTGAGAATATCAATTTTGTAAAAACTGTAACATTTTCGGATATCCCATAACAACACAACTCTATCTGGACAGTCCAAATTTCTAATAGTTAGTACTCGCAGTAGAGCCATTGACTGCCAGACATTTGTGAGACTTGCAGAAACTATACAACGATAGCACACTGATTTGGGAACTACTGTACATGCTAATTATCCTCTGGTGGGATAATGTTACATCATTGACAATCAGTATAGTATTATCGCTTCAAGAGGAGTTGTCCTCATTCACTATCATCGCTGTCGTAGTCCTGGCAGAGGGACTGGAGAGCATTGGTTTGCATTGCAGGTTCACTCTTTTGTTCTGCAACTGGTGCTTTGCCGTTGTCTTGAATAGCCAGGGATTCAGTCTTCTGTCTCTTAGGTTCTGCACCAGTAGACTTTGGTTTTACTATAAATTTGGGCATCCAGTTCTTGCTCCCTGCGATGCATGTCCAACAATAAGTTTCACATGAAATATCTCGCAAAGATATATATCATGGGGGCGAGAGAACAACAATATGGCATCTGTTTTCAATAATCAAAAGATGACTATTTTTGCCACGTAAAGGAGAAAAGAATGCAGGTCAAATCATCACAAAAATGCAAAATAAGCAGGTTTTATAAAGACAATTTGGAATGATGATTCATCATTGTCATGGCCAAAACAAGTTGCCTAATAAGAGCCTGCGCCCTCATGTTAATCCTAATTTGTCAGTACATAGAATGAATTAAAGAGGTACCGGAGTGATGGAAGTAACACAGTTTCAATTCTGCGTTCAATAGGAAGACTGAACAAAAATACTGAAATATGGGACGCTTTATTATGTGCTTCATACACCGATGTAGCTATACAGAAAATTAATGACAATCTGCTTAGTGCTTACCTTCTTTATCGGCACCCTCTGATCCATTAGCTTTGCTTAAAACATCTGTCGGCTTTGTCACTGATTCGGAAGATCCATTGATCTGCAAAAGGTTTTAAAAAAATTAGCCAACCAAGCAAACAAATTCAAGAGATTTCATATGAAAAAATATATGAAATATACATGTATGACGAGACAGAAAAGTGACCAACACTCTCTTCACAACTGAAGTGCATAATATGTTCATATGAAGGATGCTACAGTGGCAACTACTTGGCTACTACACAACACCACTAATTCACTTGTATGCCAATGTTGGCCACAATTTGCATAATGCGCATTGATCAACAAGAAAACATTACTCTTATCATTTTATCTATCTTCAAAGGATATTCCCCTTTTAGCTCTGGCAGTTTCCTCAACCTAAAGCAAACCAGATATTCTAGAAACCTTACACAGGACAATGTTTGGACTTTAAATTTAACATGATTAGCTGCTAAATGTTTCAAAAATTAAGTGAAAACTGCAAGGGTAATGCGCCATCAATGATAACAGAACATACATATCCATATAGGGAACAGTAAAACCACATTTTTTGAGGTTACAATTAATTTAGTGTAAATTAATGGTACATAATAATTTCCACGAAATAAAATTACTCTAACTGATGAGTTGGGATATAGAACCACAAAACAAAATGGCAACGAAAACGAAAAAAAAAGGAAAGGAATACAATAAATACCTTTGTTGTTTTACTTGATTGGCCTGGGACCAAATCGTCATCGTCGTCGTCATCATCATCTTCTATCCGCTTTACATAAAATCCTGAATTCTACATTAAGCAAATAGGGTTGCAAGTTAAAAAGAGATGTTATCATTGGAAACACATAGAGAACTGTAGTTTCAGAAGGTAACAGTAACACCCTCCACACACAAGTTAGAAGGAGATAATTGGATTACTCGAAAAGTGATTGACTTAATAAGTTCTTCATCTTCTTCATCAAGATCTGCAATTGCTTTTTCCTCCTGTCATTTAACAAAGAATAACAATATTAAGAGAGAGAATATATAGGAAAATGACATTATGGCCATAACAATCAAAAGATGGAATGTTCTATTTCAAAGATTTATCAAAGATGATAAAGCAAACAATGTTTCTAAGGTCTTACCCTCTCATGAGCTGAACGTTTCAAAATTTCAAGCATCTGATCGACAGAGACGCCGGCATGTCTAGACTGCAGACAGTACAATAAAACAACATCAGCAATCGGCAAATCCCATGAAATAAGCCCGATTATGCAACAGATTGACATAGAACTAGATCCAACCTTCATGGACCGCATCTCTTCTAAAGCAGCAAGTATGTCCATATCCTGCTTTGAATCAATTGCTCTATTCTCCAATGCTTTCATTGCATCACCCATCTCCTCAGAATCTCGTTTCCTCTTTTCTTTGTCTGCCGCCTGGACAAAATAATACGCACCATGGTGATCAAATTGAAGACAATAATGCTTGAAATGTAGAAGTTGTCCTTATAATATGCCCCCAAATCACTTACCTCATCCTGTTCACGCCAAGGTTCAAAATTTCGACTAGCCCCTGATTCCACTGTGTAATCAGAATTCTGAGGGTCTGTTTTGAAAGTGATCTCAGCAGAGCACTTAGTACACTTAAAGTAAAACCTAAATATTTGTATTCCCAAGTATGTCTGCACCCAAAAGAGAGCAATAGCATTAGCATGAGTTAGCATATAACCAGTAACCCAAACACATGCTAGTTGATATGGATATGAAATTCTGCAGTTCCAAGACAACAGACAACCAAATAAAAGATTATGCCAAGCCATTTAATGATGACCATAAATTGGTTATAAATTCAAAAGCACAAAGATGTCTACATAAAGGCTATAATGCTTAGCTAAATGAAGAGAAGCATGCCTCTAAACACAAATAACAACTGCTATCTATATGCAACAAGACAGGTTAATGCCACAATAGTAGAATCTCTTACTCTATGAAGGCATATAGCACACAAAACAGTAAATCTATCAACACAGCACAACCTAGAAGAGCGTGTGACACTTTTAAAGACACAAGGGCTGACATAGAAATTATGATATAAACCAGAAAATATAGACTCTTCAAACTACTGTAGAACTGAATCTAGAAGACAGGACATCGGACTTGGAGATCAATGGCAGTTCGAAATGGATGCCAACTTTTGATATTTCAGATTTCATGTAAGCATGTACACTGTGGTGGATGACAAGTGTTACTGTGGATAATACAAGCAGAAGGATTGGTACTCTAGGACTAGAAAATCTAATATCTAACTTTTCTTGCAATTGCCTGGGGCATTTACACAACTAGAGTCACTAATTCTAGGTTATATCTTCATAGTACTGCACTTCTGCTACCCTCTCAATTCTACTTCTTTTCTTTCTGCCATAGTTAGTTTGGAGTTAGAATAATGTGGTGTTTCAAAAAGCTCTAGCAAAGGAATTCAGTGAAGCCAGGAAGTGTTTTACAGTACTTAGGATACCTCGTCTGCTCTGCTCGCTTGTACAGCTGAAGCAGGCAATGGTATCTAGCAGTAATATGCACCGAATCAGTGAATCACTCTAACGGTGCTAGTCCATAATCCACATGTGTAGAGTGCTAAATACCCTATTGGTGTGGTCAACAAATCATCCACAGCCGATGTATGTACCAAAAATCAAACTCTTGTCACCAATTTTCACAATTACGCCTAATTTTTATGGAACCATGTCGTTTCTGTTTTCCGTACAACTAAATCATATAGGTCGTATGGCAGTACTAACAAAACATACAGTGGACAAAAAGCTAGCTCAATGGCTTCATTCAGAAAAAAAAATGATGTGGACATGGTCGGTGGCAAAATATTTGCTTAGCAGACAGCATGAAACTATGAGACAAAGCGTAACAAACAATAGCACTGCTCCCTGGTACTAAGTCGTAACAAATAGTGGTGGTGGATCCAGCAATTTGGGCCTAACGAGAGCGCCAACAAGAGCAAAGAGCGATTCCTAATAGTGACTGCATCAGCTAGCGGGCAATGCAGCATGTGGAGTTGGAGACAGATTGTATGAGAATAACAATATTAAGAGAGAGAATATATAGGAAAATGACATTATGGCCATAACAATCAAAAGATGGAATGTTCTATTTCAAAGATTTATCAAAGATGATAAAGCAAACAATGTTTCTAAGGTCTTACCCTCTCATGAGCTGAACGTTTCAAAATTTCAAGCATCTGATCGACAGAGACGCCGGCATGTCTAGACTGCAGACAGTACAATAAAACAACATCAGCAATCGGCAAATCCCATGAAATAAGCCCGATTATGCAACAGATTGACATAGAACTAGATCCAACCTTCATGGACCGCATCTCTTCTAAAGCAGCAAGTATGTCCATATCCTGCTTTGAATCAATTGCTCTATTCTCCAATGCTTTCATTGCATCACCCATCTCCTCAGCATCTCGTTTCCTCTTTTCTTTGTCTGCCGCCTGGACAAAATAATACGCACCATGGTGATCAAATTGAAGACAATAATGCTTGAAATGTAGAAGTTGTCCTTATAATATGCCCCCAAATCACTTACCTCATCCTGTTCACGCCAAGGTTCAAAATTTCGACTAGCCCC
>OAMR01000223.1:933181-1004571 GCA_900205405.1 Echinochloa crus-galli
ACTCTTCAAACTACTGTAGAACTGAATCTAGAAGACAGGACATCGGACTTGGAGATCAATGGCAGTTCGAAATGGATGCCAACTTTTGATATTTCAGATTTCATGTAAGCATGTACACTGTGGTGGATGAGAAGTGTTAGTGTGAATAATACAAGCAGAAGGATTGGTACTCTAGGACTAGAAAATCTAATTTTTCACTTGCAATTGCCTAGAGCATTTACACAACTAGAATGACTAATTCTAGGTTATATCTTCATAGTACTGCACTTCTGCTACCCTCTCAATTCTACTTCTTTTCTTTCTGCCATAGTTAGTTTGGAGTTAGAATAATGTGGTGTTTCAAAAAGCTCTAGCAAAGGAATTCAGTGAAGCCAGGAAGTGTTTTACAGTACTTAGGATACCTCGTCTGCTCTGCTCGCTTGTACAGCTGAAGCAGGCAATGGTATCTAGCAGTAATATGCACCGAATCAGTGAATCACTCTAACGGTGCTAGTCCATAATCCACATGTGTAGAGTGCTAAATACCCTATTGGTGTGGTCAACAAATCATCCACAGCCGATGTATGTACCAAAAATCAAACTCTTGTCACCAATTTTCACAATTACGCCTAATTTTTATGGAACCATGTCGTTTCTGTTTTCCGTACAACTAAATCATATAGGTCGTATGGCAGTACTAACAAAACATACAGTGGACAAAAAGCTAGCTCAATGGCTTCATTCAGAAAAAAAAATGATGTGGACATGGTCGGTGGCAAAATATTTGCTTAGCAGACAGCATGAAACTATGAGACAAAGCGTAACAAACAATAGCACTGCTCCCTGGTACTAAGTCGTAACAAATAGTGGTGGTGGATCCAGCAATTTGGGCCTAACGAGAGCGCCAACAAGAGCAAAGAGCGATTCCTAATAGTGACTGCATCAGCTAGCGGGCAATGCAGCATGTGGAGTTGGAGACAGATTGTATGATGGATAAATCAGCTCTGGAGGGAGCAATTTCAGCTTGGCACCGACTGGGGGAATCATATTTATATAAAAGCTTGATAGCTTAGTTTTTTCTAGTTTCTCCCGCTCCTACTGTCCGCGTGAATGTAACAGGTAGCACATGCCCTAGCGGCATTGGGCTGTGAGTGCCCGTGTAATTCCGACCTTATTTGTCAGTGGTTTACTGGAATTTCATTCCACCAAAAGAAACGAACAGCTGGGCAGGTGAGTTGCCTACCTCTCCGACGACATCCTCCTTTCTGGAGTTGAACTTGGTGCCCTTGTAGATGTATGTCCCGCAGGTGGCGCATTGGATGCTCATGGGGAGCATCATGCGCACCTTGATCTGCTGGTTCTTGGGCTGCCGCCGCCGCGGGATCTTCGACGGGTCGAAGTCCGGCGGGTAATACTTGTTCAGCACCTTACGCTCACACATCTTGCCGGAACCCTGATGACCCTAGGTAGCGCCGCCGCGCCGGAGACGGAGAGGGGAGGGGGCGGCCGGGCGGGGGCGGGTGCGGAAGAGGGGATTGGGATTAGGGTTTCGGGGTGGGGGAGGCTACAACGGCTGGCGGCCGGACCGGCGGTGGTTATGGGCGCGAGGCGGCGGAGCAACGCCGGTGGGAAGGGCCGGCGGGCGGCGGCGGGGGCGAGCAGCCGCAGTTGGCGCCTTTGGGAACAAAGGCGGGTGGGATCAGGTTGGGCCGGTTAATCGGAGGCGCCGTGGGCTCGCCTGTTATCGGTTGATGTGCTCGATGGCGGTTTTCGGCCTCTCAACGACCCGGGTCGGTAAGCCCAACGAGCCCACGACTCCACCTAACCCAACAACGCGCCCGAGCATGATTGGGCTACGATATGAGAGGGAAAGCCTGTTCCGTTATCGACTTGGACTCTTGGCGGATCCAAACGCACCGCTGGCACGCCGCCGCCGCCAGCATGGGAGGGAAGCCTATTTCGTCGGTGGCCGGCGCTTGCTTGCCGTTCCGGCCACGAGACGTACCATCTCGGAAGTGACCTCACGCTACAAGGGAAGGAAGCGACGGCACGAGCGCCAAGCGAGGCGACCCCTCGCAGCACGGATGCCGTCGCTGCTGCTTGGCTGAGCTGATTTGCAGAGTCACTTGACTTTGGGAGCTGTCGTTACACATACTCCATAACTTAATGTGGCGTGACAGAATTTCCGTTCGTGCTGCTCGGAGATACATGGGGATCACAGGCACCAGCAGTGCTCAGGAACAAAACAGGGAGCTGAACGTTTGGACTGTCACTCACAAACACAGCATGGAGGAGGATCGGTGGATGCGCCTCAGGACGAGCACAGGGATGCCTTCTGCTTCGCCAGCTGCTGGTTCAGCTTGCCAACGAGCTGCCGGTTGCTGCACATGTGCTCCCGGAAGGCCGCGCGCAGGCTCCGGAGCGCCGCCACGTCGCTGCCGTTGGAGGGCGCGTTCAGCAGGGTGGAGAAGAGCTTCCTCCACAGCTCGACGCTCCAGTACCTGCGATCGTGTAACAACGCGACGGGGGGTTACGCGTCTTCCTCGTTATCTACTCAACAGTCAAGCGCGCGAGTGGCGAAGGAAAGAATTCGCAATGGGGTGTGCGCACCTTCTAAACGGAAGCTTCGGCTGGTACTCGTGGCCCCCGCCTGCCCTGGGCACCTTCTCGACGCTCATGGGTGCCCCGTGGAGCATCATGTGCACGATGACGCAGAGGCCGTATGTGTCGACCTGCACGCAAAAGAGGCCAGCTCACCGCATCAGATAGCGGCATTCGGTGTCTGTTAGAGCTAGCAGCAGAGGAAAGCACGGGCTCCTGACCTGATACGTCCAATTTCTGTCCTCTTGCATCTCGACGCAGCTGAAACCGGATGTTCCACAGTCCCCGTGGAACTCCGTGCCAGCGCGGAAAAGATTCAGGTCAATGCTGCGGCCCCAGTCAACAAGGCAGAGCCCCTGGAATGCAGATTTCATAAAGCATCAGTAAAGGTGCTTCCAATGCCATCTAAGCAACAAGCAAGTTACCCAACGTGTTAGGGTGGATATGCTCACCTGATTCTGCTCGGTTCTTGTTTCACTTCTGAAGGTCTCTTCTGTGATATTTCCACTTTACATACCAAGAGTGGAGGAAAGACACTGATTAGTAAACAATTAGATACAAAGCTACATGTTGAACTGAAACATGAGAAGAAAAGTCAACGAACAGGCTAGACTTGTTAAAAAAAGATTTTATCATGACAAACCTTTGATAAAAGGGATCAAATCATGTTTCCAAAATAGAAAGCCTATTTTAACTACATACTAGTTTGCAGTTATCCCACATTAGTCTTATTTCTCAATAGAACGACAGGTCAGAACATCAGCATTCAGCAGAAAAGGTGGAACAAGAGCATCAACATCAGGGGTAACGGATGTACAACAAATGATTAAAGGTTCGCTTGCCCACCCACCAATCCAACAGCAAGCAAATGGAGCAATTATGGAAATGTCATGCTTTTTCATGGCCAAACAACTCAAATTTGCACCAATGATTATCTTTCTTAGCTAGAACTAAGTCTAGCATCTGAGTTACTCATATGTTTGTGGGACTCATAAATAAACGTCATCCTATGAAGTATGAACACAAGCACCAGGATATGCGCAAAACAAGAGCCTTTGAAGGTATGAATGGCAACAATAGTCCAACCATACAAGTTTTGTGTTTGAGAATTTGCAGTTTGAACCCTTAATACTATTGAGAAGAAATGCATTTTGCATGTTTATAAGTTTATTACCGAGTAAACAGCTACCAACGGAAAAGGGGCACATAAAGCGGCAACAACAATGGTATAATTACCTTAGGTAGCAAACGAGCATGTTGTCAGGCTTGAAATCACCATGGATTATGCCAACACTATGCAGTGTTTCCAGAATCTTCAGCATCTCGATGGTATAATACATGCATAGTACTTCATCCATATGTCGATCGACTACTAAGTGGGAATTTATGACATCCTGCAGAATACTTGAGTTATATCTCATCACATCTTGGCAACATCGATTGGCTGTAGTCACATGTATTCCCTAACATAGATAATTAACACAAAAAGTAGCTTTGATAGAGCTGTTTGCAAAAGGACTTCTTTTATTATTATTACCAAAAGAGTTCCGTACGGCAGATAATCACAGACTAACACACTGACGTCGGAGAATATATGCATTTCATGCGCATATCCGAAGCTTGGCCGCTGGAAGTAAAATGTATATAGTATAAGCATCATTATGATATAATGAAAGAACGCCAAGGCTGCTCTAAAACAGAAACTTTGTACCTCAACTTCAGATATACGCATATCAAGTTGGCGATACATGTAGAATTCCCAAGGGAATGGGGGGCTTTGGATCTGCAATTAATGAACAGCACTTAACCGTGGAACAAACTATGAAAGGCAAGTTTCCATAAGACAACAGAAACATGGCTTACTTTCAAAGCAACCATTTCTTCCGCATTGCCATCAACCATGGCTTTGTACACTTTAGCAAAAGCACCAGTGCCAGGGGATCCTTTGATCTGGTACTTCCTGCCACCTAGACACAAAAGGGGAGTTGTAGTTGCATTTTGTAATAGCAACAACACAAGTATACTTATGGAAACCAAAGAACTTGATGTATTCATTGAAACTTGGGAGCATTAATCAAACTAGGAACAAGACTCAGGATGTATGGCAACTTTGTGCAAGACTGAAACAAGATAATTACAGTAATACCTAATTCAATGACCCTGTTTCTTAAAACATTCAGTGAAGAAGTTAAGGCCACCTTTCCATGATAGACCTTGTTACTCTTGTGGTAGCCCTGTTAAGGATTTGTTCAACCCGTGATGAAGTCAAGTGGCACATGAAAAAAAAAACTATAGACGGTAGTATGTAGTATGTGAACTTACAGAAAACTTCCTGAAGTCGCCGCTAATTGTATCCAGTAAAGTGTTCCTAGTAGAAGCAGACCATGGATCTACCACACTAGGTTCATTCTTCTGTTTTTTTGATGCATGCTGAAGATGAACAAACAAAAAACAGATTGAGGAATGTATATTAATCCACAAGGATGACAGGCAACAGGCAACTATATGCATGAAAATAATACTATGTGAACTGATAATCTAATGACCATAGATCAAATCGCAGAGCCCAGCCATGAGATCAGATATGAATATTGCAATTGAATACAAAGTCCATAAACTATTTGAAATAGATATGAATGTGATGCTCAACGTACCCATGAGCTAGTTTGCAATAGTCAACATACCCATGAATACAATCAATATGAAATATTGAGAGGTTTGATGAATATGAAAGTTTGGTGTTCGATATGCAGGGTAGAAACAAATAAACCACGTCATGTAGTTACCACACCTGTTCATCCACATCTGCCTCTTCTACAAGATGCTCCAAATGTTTCAAAACCGTCAAATGCATCTTCTTCAAATGATCGAGGGGCTCCGCTTTCCTAGTTAAGCCGCAGACCAAATTTACCATCACATCGACATGAGAACATCAACTTGTATCTGATCAGAAAGAAGTGATTTTCGAGTAGGATATATTTTCCACTCGCACTAACCTGGAGATACCAATCGTATACATCTTATCAGCCTCCTGCACCTCCCCCTTAGCCCAGAGATACAAAGCATATGATTCATAGAGCAGTGCATGCTCCAAGAACATTCTTTTCTCCTCAAGCAGCTTGTAAACCTTGGGGAAGTCCTCAGTTACATCCGCCTAAACAGCAAGATTCACAAAAAAAAAGCATAAGAACAACCAGTAAGGTAGTAACCCAGTAGAAATGAGATCAGAGTTGATATTTAAAATAAATCAGGTTACATATAGAATCCAGATCTTTAGAAGGCGCGGGTCAGTGGAGTACTGGTACTCATCCCCATAATTTTTAATGCATTCAGTCAAGTAGCGCTTGAGCAGGTCTAAGGCTGCTGCGGCACACTGTGGCCCTGTCCCAAGCTCATCCATGGCCCTGCTGATAGACCTGAACACAAACCCAGAAACCAACCTTAGCAAACCAGGGACATGTATAGAAGCTCATGCCAACAGGGAAGCACATCACACCGTAACTGATATTACTATGTACGAAAAGTCGACAAAACAAAACCAATAGTGGCATACAATGAGTGTGAGTTCATATATCGAAAGTGGAGATGAAATCACTGCTGCCACACCATTGCAACCTCACAATCATTTGAACCAGGTGTCGAGATAGCTCGGCATCCCGGTTCAATCCCACAGGGTACGCATGAGCAACCACAGGCCCAACCGCAGAGCTAGAGCCGCGCAAGCTAAATTACACGCCCAAATTGCACACGCTTAAGCAGTCAACGGAGGACCCTCAGATATGAGGACATGCGCCCGTGCATAGCTGGGGGCGGAATCTCTCAGGCTTTGTTTGGAAAGTAGAGTGTTGGAGAGTTTTGAGGGGGATTGAAGTGGATTAAGTGAGATTTTGACTTGTAGGGGAAATTGCTCCACTTCAAACCCCTCCAATCCACTAGTTCCCAAACAAGGCCTCACTGAAGCACACCGAGGAAGCAAATTTCCACACGGATTCAGGCTACACTAGGCGAAATCCAAGTAACGGAGACAGATCTCGAGGTAGATTCGGGATCACCTGAGGTATGGGTGGATGGGATCGGAGGGCGGCGAGGCCGCCTCCCGCAGAACCCTAGGCGAGGACCTCTGGAGCGGGCTGGAGGAAACCACCGCCGCTGCGGCCGGCGTGCGGTCGAGGATCACCATCCCCAGCGACGGAGAGCCTCTCGGTCGAACCCCGCGGCAATCGGCGGACGCGAGACCGCGATGAGCAGCAGCTCTCGGCTCCGCTCCGCTCCCGCGCGCGTGAGGCGAAGCGGGGGAACGGCGAGGGTGGAGACGGCTGGAAGGTGGTTGGCAGCCTGGCAAGATGGGGGCAAATTTGAATCGCCCCGGCCGTTGCTGGGGGCGGCGGAGCGCGGACCTGAGGCATCCCTCGTGAGCCCACTTGTCGGACAGCGGCGTACTGGAGATCAAGAGCAAGAAGTGTAGGCCTTCATACCTCGTGATAGGTAAGTGCCCGTGCGTTGCTACGGGTACGATACATGAAGCAAAGATAAATTAAGTATAAAAAAATCAATTTTGATGTCTTTAAGATCGCACCAAAGTCGATGAAAGTGTTTTTTGCAAAAACAAAGGTGTGACATTATGACATTTGATTTTACTGTATATTCCAATCAAACATTATCATTTACATGTTTCTCCACAAATGACTTCAGATGTTTATACTTTTACGTACACTCATTATCAAATTGTTCACAAGAGCAACGAGGTTCTGCGGATTTCAGCACCAGTGCCCGATTCGTTGCTGCCTCCACTCTTGCAAACTGACATTTAAAAGCAAAAGCCATATCAAATTATAGAATCATAATATTAGTATGAGCATGTAAGCTCTAGGATTTAATTCTAAGAGAATAGCAAGTAAATTGGGGAAAACCACATACATTGAAGAGGGACCAAGGCGTAAAGAATTGCTCTATGTCTGGAATTGTATAGATTTATACTTTATCGTCCAAAGGAAAACTAACTTATATAAAATACACATTGTATTGCCTTTATTCTTCACAATCTATGTTGCCTGCCCAGCCATGAGATCAGATATGAATATTGCAATTGAATACAAAGTCCATAAACTATTTGAAATAGATATGAATGTGATGCTCAACGTACCCATGAGCTAGTTTTGCAATAGTCAACATACCCATGGATACAATCAATATGAAATATTGAGAGGTTTGATGAATATGAAAGTTTGGTGTTCGATATGCAGGGTAGAAACAAATAAACCACGTCATGTAGTTACCACACCTGTTCATCCACATCTGCCTCTTCTACAAGATGCTCCAAATGTTTCAAAACGTCAAATGCATCTTCTTCAAATGATCGAGGGCTCCGCTTTCCTAGTTAAGCCGCAGACCATATTTACCATCACATCGACATGAGAACATCAACTTGTATCTGATCAGAAAGAAGTGATTTTCGAGTAGGATATATTTTCCACTCGCACTAACCTGGAGATACCAATCGTATACATCTTATCAGCCTCCTGCACTCCCTTAGCCCAGAGATACAAAGCATATGATTCATAGAGCAGTGCATGCTCCAAGAACATTCTTTTCTCCTCAAGCAGCTTGTAAACCTTGGGGAAGTCCTCAGTTACATCCGCCTAAACAGCAAGAATCACAAAAAAAAACATAAGAACAATCAGTAAGGCAGTAACCCAGTAGAAATGAGATCAGAGTTGATATTTAAAATAAATCAGGTTACATATAGAATCCAGATCTTTAGAAGGCGCGGGTCGTGGAGTACTGGTACTCATCCCCATAATTTTTAATGCATTCAGTCAAGTAACGCTTGAGCAGGTCTAAGGCTGCTGCGTCACACTGTGGCCCTGTCCCAAGCTCATCCATGGCCCTGCTGATAGACCTGAACACAAACCCAGAAACCAACCTTAGCAAACCAGGGACATGAACCATGCCACAGGGAAGCACATCACACCGTAACTGATATTACTATGTACGAAAAGTCGACAAAACAAAACCAATAGTGGCATACAATGAGTGTGAGTTCATACATCGAAAGTGGAGATGAAATCACTGCTGCCACATTGCACCTCACATCATTTGAACCAGGTGTCAAGATAGCTCGGCATCCCGGTTCAATCCCACAGGGTACGCATGAGCAACCACAGGCCAACCGCAGAGCTAGAGCCGCGCAAGCTAAATTACACGCCAAATTGCACACGCTTAAGCAGTCAACGGAGGACCCTCAGATATGAGGACATGCGCCGTGCATAGCTGGGGGCGGAATCTCTCAGGCTTTGTTTGGAAAGTAGAGTGTTGGAGAGTTTTGAGGGGATTGAAGTGGATTAAGTGAGATTTTGACTTGTAGGGGAAATTGCTCCACTTCAAACCCCTCCAATCCACTAGTTCCCAAACAAGGCCTCACTGAAGCACACCGAGGAAGCAAATTTCCACACGGATTCAGGCTACACTAGGCGAAATCCAAGTAACGGAGACAGATCTCGAGGTAGATTCGGGATCACCTGAGGTATGGGTGGATGGGATCGGAGGGCGGCGAGGCCGCCTCCCGCAGAACCCTAGGCGAGGACCTCTGGAGCGGGCTGGAGGAAACCACCGCCGCTGCGGCCGGCGTGCGGTCGAGGATCACCATCCCCAGCGACGGAGAGCCTCTCGGTCGAACCCCGCGGCAATCGGCGGACGCGAGACGCGATGAGCAGCAGCTCTCGCTCCGCTCCGCTCCCGCGCGCGTGAGGCGAAGCGGGGGAACGGCGAGGGTGGAGACGGCTGGAAGGTGGTTGGCAGCCTGGCAAGATGGGGGCAAATTTGAATCGCCCCGGCCGTTGCTGGGGGCGGCGGAGCGCGGACCTGAGGCATCCCTCGTGAGCCCACTTGTCGGACAGCGGCGTACTGGAGATCAAGAGCAAGAAGTGTAGGCCTTCATACCTCGTGATAGGTAAGTGCCCGTGCGTTGCTACGGGTACGATACATGAAGCAAAGATAAATTAAGTATAAAAAAATCAATTTTGATGTCTTTAAGATCGCACCAAAGTCGATGAAAGTGTTTTTTGCAAAAACAAAGGTGTGACATTATGACATTTGATTTTACTGTATATTCCAATCAAACATTATCATTTACATGTTTCTCCACAAATGACTTCAGATGTTTATACTTTTACGTACACTCATTATCAAATTGTTCACAAGAGCAACGAGGTTCTGCGGATTTCAGCACCAGTGCCCGATTCGTTGCTGCCTCCACTCTTGCAAACTGACATTTAAAAGCAAAAGCCATATCAAATTATAGAATCATAATATTAGTATGAGCATGTAAGCTCTAGGATTTAATTCTAAGAGAATAGCAAGTAAATTGGGGAAAACCACATACATTGAAGAGGGACCAAGGCGTAAAGAATTGCTCTATGTCTGGAATTGTATAGATTTATACTTTATCGTCCAAAGGAAAACTAACTTATATAAAATACACATTGTATTGCCTTTATTCTTCACAATCTATGTTGCCTGCCCAGCCATGAGATCAGATATGAATATTGCAATTGAATACAAAGTCCATAAACTATTTGAAATAGATATGAATGTGATGCTCAACGTACCCATGAGCTGTTTTGCAATAGTCAACATACCCATGGATACAATCAATATGAAATATTGAGAGGTTTGATGAATATGAAAGTTTGGTGTTCGATATGCAGGGTAGAAACAAATAAACCACGTCATGTAGTTACCACACCTGTTCATCCACATCTGCCTCTTCTACAAGATGCTCCAAATGTTTCAAAACGTCAAATGCATCTTCTTCAAATGATCGAGGGCTCCGCTTTCCTAGTTAAGCCGCAGACCATATTTACCATCACATCGACATGAGAACATCAAGTTGTATCTGATCAGAAAGAAGTGATTTTCGAGTAGGATATATTTTCCACTCGCACTAACCTGGAGATACCAATCGTATACATCTTATCAGCCTCCTGCACTTCCCTTAGCCCAGAGATACAAAGCATATGATTCATAGAGCAGTGCATGCTCCAAGAACATTCTTTTCTCCTCAAGCAGCTTGTAAACCTTGGGGAAGTCCTCAGTTACATCCGCCTAAACAGCAAGAATCACAAAAAAAAACATAAGAACAACCAGTAAGGCAGTAACCCAGTAGAAATGAGATCAGAGTTGATATTTAAAATAAATCAGGTTATATATAGAATCCAGATCTTTAGAAGGCGCGGGTCGTGGAGTACTGGTACTCATCCCCATAATTTTTAATGCATTCAGTCAAGTAACGCTTGAGCAGGTCTAAGGCTGCTGCGTCACACTGTGGCCCTGTCCCAAGCTCATCCATGGCCCTGCTGATAGACCTGAACACAAACCCAGAAACCAACCTTAGCAAACCAGGGACATGTTGAGCCAGCCACAGGGAAGCACATCACACCGTAACTGATATTACTATGTACGAAAAGTCGACAAAACAAAACCAATAGTGGCATACAATGAGTGTGAGTTCATATATCGAAAGTGGAGATGAAATCACTGCTGCCACATTGCACCTCACATCATTTGAACCAGGTGTCGAGATAGCTCGGCATCCCGGTTCAATCCCACAGGGTACGCATGAGCAACCACAGGCCAACCGCAGAGCTAGAGCCGCGCAAGCTAAATTACACGCCCAAATTGCACACGCTTAAGCAGTCAACGGAGGACCCTCAGATATGAGGACATGCGCCGTGCATAGCTGGGGGCGGAATCTCTCAGGCTTTGTTTGGAAAGTAGAGTGTTGGAGAGTTTTGAGGGGGATTGAAGTGGATTAAGTGAGATTTTGACTTGTAGGGGAAATTGCTCCACTTCAAACCCCTCCAATCCACTAGTTCCCAAACAAGGCCTCACTGAAGCACACCGAGGAAGCAAATTTCCACACGGATTCAGGCTACACTAGGCGAAATCCAAGTAACGGAGACAGATCTCGAGGTAGATTCGGGATCACCTGAGGTATGGGTGGATGGGATCGGAGGGCGGCGAGGCCGCCTCCCGCAGAACCCTAGGCGAGGACCTCTGGAGCGGGCTGGAGGAAACCACCGCCGCTGCGGCCGGCGTGCGGTCGAGGATCACCATCCCCAGCGACGGAGAGCCTCTCGGTCGAACCCCGCGGCAATCGGCGGACGCGAGACGCGATGAGCAGCAGCTCTCGCTCCGCTCCGCTCCCGCGCGCGTGAGGCGAAGCGGGGGAACGGCGAGGGTGGAGACGGCTGGAAGGTGGTTGGCAGCCTGGCAAGATGGGGGCAAATTTGAATCGCCCCGGCCGTTGCTGGGGGCGGCGGAGCGCGGACCTGAGGCATCCCTCGTGAGCCCACTTGTCGGACAGCGGCGTACTGGAGATCAAGAGCAAGAAGTGTAGGCCTTCATACCTCGTGATAGGTAAGTGCCCGTGCGTTGCTACGGGTACGATACATGAAGCAAAGATAAATTAAGTATAAAAAAATCAATTTTGATGTCTTTAAGATCGCACCAAAGTCGATGAAAGTGTTTTTTGCAAAAACAAAGGTGTGACATTATGACATTTGATTTTACTGTATATTCCAATCAAACATTATCATTTACATGTTTCTCCACAAATGACTTCAGATGTTTATACTTTTACGTACACTCATTATCAAATTGTTCACAAGAGCAACGAGGTTCTGCGGATTTCAGCACCAGTGCCCGATTCGTTGCTGCCTCCACTCTTGCAAACTGACATTTAAAAGCAAAAGCCATATCAAATTATAGAATCATAATATTAGTATGAGCATGTAAGCTCTAGGATTTAATTCTAAGAGAATAGCAAGTAAATTGGGGAAAACCACATACATTGAAGAGGGACCAAGGCGTAAAGAATTGCTCTATGTCTGGAATTGTATAGATTTATACTTTATCGTCCAAAGGAAAACTAACTTATATAAAATACACATTGTATTGCCTTTATTCTTCACAATCTATGTTGCCTCATTCGGCACAAATTCGTACTATTGCTCAGAAAACCATGAGCACAACCAACGAGCAGTGAAAGATTAATCCAAACTTCCAAAAGAAATTACCGTCATTTGCTAGTGAACTACTCCTGCTGAACAGCTGATGGAAGGAGATGAGAAATACACTGATGGGAGCAGGAGACGAGAGATGGTAAGTGCCCGTGCGTTGCTACGGGTACGATACATGAAGCAAAGATAAATTAAGTATAAAAAAATCAATTTTGATGTCTTTAAGATCGCACCAAAGTCGATGAAAGTGTTTTTTGCAAAAACAAAGGTGTGACATTATGACATTTGATTTTACTGTATATTCCAATCAAACATTATCATTTACATGTTTCTCCACAAATGACTTCAGATGTTTATACTTTTACGTACACTCATTATCAAATTGTTCACAAGAGCAACGAGGTTCTGCGGATTTCAGCACCAGTGCCCGATTCGTTGCTGCCTCCACTCTTGCAAACTGACATTTAAAAGCAAAAGCCATATCAAATTATAGAATCATAATATTAGTATGAGCATGTAAGCTCTAGGATTTAATTCTAAGAGAATAGCAAGTAAATTGGGGAAAACCACATACATTGAAGAGGGACCAAGGCGTAAAGAATTGCTCTATGTCTGGAATTGTATAGATTTATACTTTATCGTCCAAAGGAAAACTAACTTATATAAAATACACATTGTATTGCCTTTATTCTTCACAATCTATGTTGCCTCATTCGGCACAAATTCGTACTATTGCTCAGAAAACCATGAGCACAACCAACGAGCAGTGAAAGATTAATCCAAACTTCCAAAAGAAATTACCGTCATTTGCTAGTGAACTACTCCTGCTGAACAGCTGATGGAAGGAGATGAGAAATACACTGATGGGAGCAGGAGACGAGAGATACACTGTCTTGAAGCTCCCAGATTGGACGATCTCCTTAATTATACTGCAAAATCCACACACAAAACTACAAAGATCAAGGAGAAAGAGCTATATTTTTAATGAATTCACTATGACTATTGTCCTTAATTACCATGGTCATTTTTCTATCTTAACATGCCCAATGAAATGACATAAACTCAGACACATTAAATGAGCCTAGCACTATGACTATTTAAAAAATTCGGAGTAGCATGAGTAATAATTAGCAAAAGTGCAATAGGTCCGGGATTTTAAAAGACATTCTATGCAAAAATGCAACCTGCTATCCTTCTTGTACCAGAATGTATATTGAAGAAAAAAACATTTCAAATACCTTTGGGGCACCCTGTCTTCCCTCTCCAACAATTCAACATACAGACATATGACTTGCAAGGAGAAAAAAAAGTATGGCTTGACAATGCAGATAATATGAGAGGAAAGAACAATGCAGAGGCAACCTCTGCATTTGGACATAAAGCAAACAAATTTATATATGCAAGATTAATTGATTATAGATACTGAGAACTAAATAAATGATCAATACCAAGATCAGCTCATGTTTCAATGTGGTCTCCCAAAAGGTAGTCATACACACCAACCTACACATATGGGCATGCCGTCAATGTAGATTGAACAAATTTAAAGAGGTACAATCTTTCCATTGTCAACCCATTTTCTCAATTCTAACTACTCTTCTTAATACCAGTTTAATCACTTTATATAAATCAATTAGTAGATAAACATACAATAGAAATGCTCCTGTTTCATTGGGGCCTCCGAACTGATCGATCATATGTATACATGAAGCACCTGACCTGCATAACATGTATTCAATTTTCAGAAAAGAAAAACATACTTCAATCAGGAAATATCCTGAATGATTGTGTTGGCCAGCCACCTTCATCAGCTTTTCAGTCAAACAGCAAATATTGTCCCTCCGATCAGTAAGAAATTGTCTTCCCAACCAAGAAGGGTGATCCACTGAAAGATATGCTACCAAACATCAAACTGGAGCCTTCACCTTAAAAATAAGTATGTGCAACTGAAGGATAAGCTATTACCTTGATGGAACCATATCTCTTCTCATAAATTTCAACAGAAAGAATTACTTCTGGATGAACTGAGATAATCCACAGGCCTGTGCTTGTCAGATCTTAAAGCTTTTGTTGTGGAATAAAATAGACTGTAAGACTAAAGTTCCAGAGATAGGAGCTTGTGTAAAGGGGTGCTACAGATGAACTGAGATAATCCAAACCTTCCAAGGCGCATTCAAGCCTTTCTATGCAACCAGCAGAGTTCAGCTGATTTCAAGCCTTAGACGTTGCATTGTTGATGACCGGCAGAGTTCGGCTGTTTCCAAACGATACCTACCAAGCATTATTACGTGCTGGTAAAAAAAGAAGTATGGCTGGTTTTTTTAGGTAATACCTGACACTTATAATGTTGGGCAGAAAAGGTAAAAAAAAAAAGATAATGTGAAATTCATTGAGTGGCATGCTTTAAGTTCAGATCCATGTACCACAATGGTGCTAGTACGAAGATGATTAGAGGGGTGGGCTTCCAGATCAATGCAGGTAACTTGATGTATTGGTACTAACAACAAATTTTTTGAAACTCGTTGCATTTCAACAAACATGGTGTGACATACTGGTGCTCTATTCCAGAACCATTGGTTTATTTGCTAGCCATTAAACATAACCATCGGCCATAAGCAGGAAGCAATGTCAAGGTGAACATGTTTATGCTTCCATCCTTTGTTCAGTGTTAATATTAAGAAAAATAACCATAGTTAATGCTTGAAAATCATTGAGGGAAAGAAACTCACCGCACCAACATTATAGTGAGTTGATCTTAGCTCTAGTCACAAGGGGTAGTCCATCTGACAAAATTCACCCATCCTTGGTCACCTAAACATGCATTTATCTGTCATGTTATCACTCTGCAAACAAAGAGTGAAATTATGTTGCATTCCACTCTAATGCCGCAAAAATAGCCCAGAAAATGGACCGGCCATCTCATCTGGAGCTCAGCCTCCTGCTCCTCACACTCCAGCCCCATGGCAACGGGCATGACGTCCTTCACCCTCGCCTTCTTGTTCCCTACAGCACAACTGCACAGTCAGCGCCACTTTATCAGCGTTAGGCGCCGCAGCATAAAAAGGCGAGGTGCAGTGCTACTGAATTAAATAATGGTCTATGGCTTCAGTTATTCATGTGAATTTAACATTTCTTCATTTAATTGGGTATTCAAATTGTGCATCCCAAATAGTAGTAGCACGAGGCAGAGATTCGTAGTACTCACAATTGGGTCATTAGCAACAGCATGCTCCTTAGCGAATCTGCAAGTTGATTAAAAGCAAGAACATGGATTGTTAACCCTATATATGTACTGATAATGAACAAAATAATCTAGTAGTACTTGTTAACCCCTTTAGAAACAGTGTGAAAATTCATCAATATTTTTCTGAACACTGATTTGCATAAACGATCAGATATCAATATCAAATTCCACTATTATTTTTCTAAACCATCATAATATGGCAAGACACAGGGTAGAGCAGATAAACGAGAAGAGCTCCTCGCCCTATTTCATCCTTTTCAGCTCCTCGCCCTATTTCATGAGAAGAGACGAACGAAATTAGGATCACACAAATCTTTGTTCTTACATGTGCAATTGATATATGCCGCAAGCAATTGCGGTATGAAGAGATAACCAAGCGCGTATGTAATCGCATCAATGGGCACACATGTTAGATGCCATTATGTAAGTTTGTTGAACTTGCCTGCACAGTAGTGATAGGGGGCTAAACCAGGCAAATCGAAGACGGAGATGGCGTGCTGTTCGGCCTGGAGGAGGCGGAGGCCTCGGAGGCCGCGCGGCGTGGCGCAGCTGCGGGCGGAGGCGGCGGTGTGGCAGGCGAAGGCGCTCGCGGATCAGTCCACGGCTGCGGCGCTCCACGCACAGCTGCAGCAGCTCGGCGCGGCGGCGGCGGGCGGAGGCGACGGTGGGCGGCGTGGCGGCCTCCCACGCCTCCTCTCCGGCGGTGCGGCAGCGATGGCCATGGACTCCAGCAGGCCGAGCGCGAGCGCGACAGCGGCCGGCCAAGCGTGACGGCGGCTTCGGTGTCCAATCGAGCGGCGGAGGTGGAAGAAGGCTCTGCACCATCTTCCTGGAAGCGGCCGGAATCACCGCCGCATCCGCTTCGCCCGGCGCCGCGTAGGGCCGCCTCCCGCCGCCGCCCCTCATGGCGCCACCGCTCAGCCGCCGTAGCCACCATAGACGCCACCGCCTCCTCCTCCTCCTCCTCGATACGGGACGGCCACGAGCTGCGGACGCGTCGCCGCTGCGCTCGGTGTGGGAGCAGCAAAACCCTCAGCGCCGCCGCGTTGCTCAGCGAGGCGCGTAGAGGGAGAGGTAGAGGGAGGGCTGCCAGCGGTGAGGCTGGGAGCCGGCGGAGAGTACGGCACGGGTGCGACGGAGGAACCCCTCAGGGATCGGTCGCACGGGACAGACGGAAGGCAGACCCACGGGTCGCACCACGCGGTTCCTGAGCACAGGAGGATTATTAGGAGTAGAGAAGAAGATCAAGCTGGGCTTCCATGGGCCGGGCACGGCGTCCGAGTCGAGCGACGTCCAGAAGCGACGGACGGACGGCCGTGATCGTTTGGAACGGCAGCGTGCTAGGGCCGGTGCCGCCGTCCGCCCGTCCGTCTGGGTAGCCGTCGACGGCGGCTTTGCGTGTGGGTTGTCAGAGCGAGAGCAAGAGGGAGACAGGAGCGGAGCTGGGGAAGAAGAGATGGAGGCGCTGAGGAAGCAGGCGTTCAAGTTCAAGGAGCAGGTCGCCAAGCAGCAGCAGGTCCGGATCCCACACCCGAGCACCCAATTCTTCGTTGCGCCTCGCGGTCCCGTGCTCCTGTTAAACGCGATGAAAATGGGCGTGATCCCGCTTCGTTTAGTTGCGCAATGTGCTGTGGGGCTGCCGCTAGGATGTGGCGGCGCGATTTGCTGCCGGTTTTAGGGGTCTTGCGCTTATCCTGTGGCTGGATCTCGGGGTTTCGATGCGAATTTGCGGTTCTTTGGCTGCGTGGATCTGCGAGCCGGGGGGCGCCGGGGGGATTGGTTGGAGCTTGGAACCATGGGCTGATTTTTCAGAGGATGGATAGGAGTTCTGTTGAATCTTGCGGATTCGGACTAGACCTCTGAATTGTTCATTGTAGCTCTAGTGAAACTGCTGTTGCAGCTCATTGATTCCATTGGCCACTGGGCAGGGGTGGAGTGGATAAGATTTTGTGTTTGGAGTAGGCACTGAATTCAGACTTGCAATTCCAGTGTCAGCCAAGTCATCCTTGTAAAAGTCTTGGGCTGTATGGATTAGAGAGCCCATACCTGATGGAAGCTTTGTAAAGACGAATTAGGCAATTATATGGTTGAAGAGTGTATGCTGATTTGATTTCTGTGAGTAGGTATGTGAAATGTGCCCCTTCCGTAAGTGAAGATTCAGTATCTCAACCTGCTCGGGACTGAGGTGGCATGTTTGTATTAGGAATCGAATATGTCTATTTTGTAAATCTGTATGCAAAACCTTCGATCCTGTGTCTTTGGCAGTCTGATTGACATCATATTCACCCAGATATACAGGAATACCATGCCTAGCTTTGGGTGACGATGAACAGCTGTTTCTTGCAATCGTTTCTGTGTACTGATTGTATTCCTAGTAGACACGGTTTATATTGTAATTTGCCTGCACTATAGTTTTCTCTTGTACTTGGAGAATCATGTGTTCTAATAACAGCATTTTTTTCCTTGTTGTCTATCTGTACTTACTATCCATAATGGTATCGATCGAAAAGCTGCCATGCCAATACATATGGAATTGACTACTTGCAGAATATTTTGCTTTTTTAGTAGTTCTTTTTCGAACTCTTTTTTGTTTGTTAATTTAAAATGCCGTCATGACACCACATATGATTACTGCTATATTGTTACTTGTTGCGCCATGCTTATAAATCTGAAGCGGTTTGATGAAAGAGGGTATTCTATAGTTTGATTATGTGTAGTTTACTCAAGATCATCACTCAATTGAGGCAACAACTACAAATTTTGTGGATGCAGTGTTTACTGGTGCTTTAAGGTTAATTCTTTCCTTGCTTACATTTTGTGGTTTTAAAATTTCAGGCTGTTATAAAGCAGTTCAGTACTACTGGTTATGAGCGCTCTGATTCCGTTGTAATTGATGAGGTTGAACTACAGAGACATCAACAGCTCGAGAAATTATATAGCTCTACTCGTTCTGGAAGGGTAAGACTGGGAGATTCAGATAGTCATAAGACCTACCTATGTGATGTCAACGCGTGGCCAAAATTGATGTTGCATAGCATTGTTCATTATAGAATGCTAGGCTTAATGAACTTTAACCATCTGTACTACAGCACATTTAATTTTCTTGTATATTCTATGCAGTAGACAATTCTTTTTTAAGTCATTGAATACATGAGTGGAAATTAAATGATTGCAGTATATGCTTTACTGAGTTTTATGATGTTAGTTGCTGAATTTATCTGATGTATACACACTAACAGGATTTCCAGAAGGACATAGTTAGAGCTGGTGAAGGTTTGGTATCTATTGGAAACAAACATATTGAAGTGGGTGTGTGCCTATGTGGTTGATGTCAATTATCCTTGGTTTATTCTATCAGGTTGACATTCCCTCACACACAGAACAGAAGAAACAATATTGTTATTTTCTGTTGTCTTGTTTACACTAGATAACATAGCTTCACCAGCTCTAACTATGTCCTATCTTTGAATAATATTTGGTTCCTATAAATTGATAATATATCATAAGAGACATTAATGGTAAAAGTATATTTGGAAAGACTTTCCTCATATCCTAATGTGCCTTATAAAAGGAAATGGAGGGAATATATTGCTATGCCCTTGCTAACTTGAGATCGAGAAGAATCGCTCATAGTTATCGCCAGTATATTCATAAAGGCAGCTTAGGTTGAAAATTCGTATGAGCTCAAACAGGGCCTAATGTTTCTCTGTTACTTGCTTTCTTTGGCACTGCATGATATTACACTAGTGAAGTGGTTTGTGAAACAGTTGTGCCTGTTCTTTCTTTTGGTTACAGGAACAAAATTTTCGGAAGACTGCTATAGATATGGAGGTGAAAATAATGCAAGCGATGAAGCCCTTGCAAAAGCAGCATCACTATACGGAGGTGCTTTGAGAAATATTGAGAAAGAGTATGAAGATTTCAACAGAACTTTATCTTCCCAGGTAGCTGTTGTTTGTTCTTTGAGTTAATTTCCCACACAGGCCCTCTTTGGTTGCAAGAATTTTTTGGGGAATTTAGAGGTAGGGGCTTTTAAAGTCTCTTGTTTGATTGCCCGTTTAGTGGGCAGGAACTTTAGGTGGGATGAGGAATGTGTATTCGAGGATACAGCTACCATGTTTTGATATCTATGCGTAGGGGATTGCTAATTGTAATGGAATCAAATAGCTTTTTAATGGGAGATGGATGCATCTCAACCCTCAAAAGTGACTTGTTTTTAGCATGGCTTTTACTTTGTGCAAATTCTAGAGTTTTTCCATTGATGGATGTATTTTGTTATGGAAGTTGCCATTGGCAATCAGACATTGTACTGACGGCCCAGAACATCCAAAATGTTGAATTTTTTTTTGTTTCTTTGAGTAAAATTTCTGCAGGCCCATGGTGATTCAGTCTAGCTCATAAATAGAATTGCCTAGTTTAATCAAAACCAAGGTGTTAAAAATCTATATCCTTCTGTATCTGTTTTGTCCTAAAAAAAAAACTCGACCATGGTGGAGACTCCCACAAGGCTTTGTTCTAAGAAGGTGTCGTACTTTTTATGAACCGGGGTCGGGACAGGAATTTCAACGACCCCTGTAGTTCAACGCTCTAACCGGTCGACCTTGAGAAGCTTGGCCTGTTTTGTCCTTTACTTTCATGTGATTTCAGTTCTCTGTATGGAAGAAAAAAAATACCGTGGGTATGGTACGCCCTTTATCAGTTCAATTTTGTGCTCAGCTTCTGAAATTTATGCCATTTTGATAGAAATATAAGAGCATCAGTATGTGTGGGGTATTTTGATTTCATTTAGACACACTCATCCATTTGTTGGTGTTTCAGGCTATAGACCCTTTGAGGGCAATGTCTATGGGTGCACCCCTGGAAGATGCCCGTGGTCTTGCACAGCGTTATAGCCGGATGAGGCATGAAGCTGAGGTCCTTGTATGTACTGGCAACTTGATCCTTGCTTCAAGTGAGTAACTTTGGATTATTGTTACTTGCATGCACCCTGATCCTTCTTGTTTGTTCAACAGTCTGCTGAAATTGCTAGAAGAAAGGCACGGGTAAGAGAAGCTCCAATTCCTGAGCACACTACAAAGCTTCAACAATCTGAAGCTAAAATGATAGAGCACAAAGCGAGCATGGCTGTGTTAGGAAAGGAAGCAGCAGCTGCACTTGCAGCTGTTGAATCTCAGCAGCAACGGGTAACCCTTCAGCGGCTGGTTGGCATGGTGAGTTTGCCTGCAACATAATGTCATTCTATCCGCATTGTTTCTTGCATTCATTTATTTCTTATCCTTGGCCATTCATCTTGTTGAAGGTGGAAGCAGAAAAATTATTCCATCTGAGGTTAGCCGCAATACTTGATGATGTTGAGGCTGAGGTAGACTTTTCAGTTTTCACTTTGATTGGTAAATTTTGAAAATTATCTTGCATTTCTTTTTTTTAACGTATTCTTCTTTGTAGATGTCCTCTGAGAAGCAAAAGAGAGAATCTGCACCACCTATTAGATCTTCGCATAAGCGTGCTGAGAAAGCCCAGTACTTCCTTGCTGAGGTGAAAATGAGTAACCAGCAGTAAAAAGCAACTACATTATGTTTCCATTTATGTTTACCAATCTCTTTTCTGCTGCAGGCAGTGCATAACTTCAATGGAACCACAGACAAGGAACTGAGCTTAATTGTTGGCGACTATGTTGTCGTTCGTCCGGTCAGTGTACTATGAAAGCATGGTGAATGCTTTCAGGCTTGTACGGATGAAACAGTTCTTCAGTTACTGAAGAACCATACTATGGCGGAAGCAATATAGGGATGAATTAACCTGTTCAACCAAAAAAAACTCTGAAATAATTCAACTCATTGACTGTCAATACCTTTTTGCTGTATGACTGCTTATTCTTTACGTGCCTGCAACAGATTGCTCCCAATGGTTGGGCTGAAGGAGAATGCCGAGGGAAGGCCGGGTGGTTTCCGGCCGCCTATGTTGAGAGGCGTGAAAATATTCCCCCCAATAAAGTTTTCCCTCAAGCATAAGATCATAAGTGGGTCATCTGTTTCCGTTGTGCAGTGCTTCCTGGTAGCAAATTACATTCCACAGTTTGGCATTAGGGGAGCTGTAAGCCTGTATGTAACTTGTGACCGGTTTGATGCTTGTATCTTGTAGATCTTATATTCTTGTGGTGGTGTAGACTTTAGAGAAGACCTGTCTGCGGCACTGTGCCTGCGCGCACACCGAAGATGTCGCTTTGCATATGCATAACTATTTTGCGATGTATCTATATGTGCTCGCAGCAGCATAGGTCATAGATTGAGCTTGTCCCTTCTGCTACTGACGCCTTTTGAATGTAAAGTGATTCTTGCTCTAATTTATTTTGCCTATTATGTCATGTATCGGTGGTTAGTTCTTCAACGTCTTTTTTTTTTATGATGCATATGGCAATCCAAGCTGCACAATTTATAATCCTTATTTATCATGTAAGCTGTCACGGTAAGCTATTTTCATTTACTCCGGTAATTGAGATCATTTGATGGCCAAAAGATAGTTAGATCATTTGATGGCCAACAGATTGTCTGATTGCATATTGGATTTCTGGCAATATGGCTACAAGGAAATCGAATTCAATCCTTAGGCTTATCAACAGCTTGAATATTCCCGGAAATGCCATAGATGTACATCGTGTTAAAATGTGCGAGTCAATAAATGTGAATGGCATAGATGTACATCGTGTTAAAATGTGCGTGTCAATAAATGTGCAACTCAATGGATGCCAATGTCATAAGAGATGAATTTTCAACTTAGACATAACTAGTTAAATGTTATATGCACAATTGAACATAACGTGTACCGCCGGATAACTATTCACACTTGATTCAACGCCCTTTTCGTTTGGCTGGTGGCTAACGCTGGTTTTTACTGAGAGAAAAACACTGCTGGCTGGCTGGTGGCTGGCGCTGGTTTTCGCTGAGAGAAAAACACTGTTGGCTCGCTGGAAACAATCCAAACGAACAGGGCGATATCTCAATTTATACACAAACGATCATCATTCAACTTCATCAAATGAAACCATATATATCTCGTTATACAGACCGATAGGAAGAGAAGCTAGAAGTAAACTGTGCGCCATTTATCAAGCTGTGCTCTATGACTCTTATCTACCACAACATTCACATGAAATCATGGCTGAAGGCTACGTGTACATGAAATGGGCAAGTAAACTGGCATTTATCTCCGCCCGGTTGCCCTTTGCATGTCATAGGCACCCCACGAAGCGTGCGTTGCACCAGGTCCATACTGGGAAGCAGAATCAGCAGCATTTGCCTGCATTAGAGAAGCCGGTTCAAGTGAGGATTAAGGGATGTGAGAACTGGTTCTGCCGAAAATTAAGTAGATGCCACAAGCCATACTTGATTCATGCTGTACCCAGTGTTGTAAGGATTTGGGGCAAAATTGGCCTTGGGATTCCCATAGCTTCCAGTGTAACCTGCAGGATAGTCACCGCATCAAGTATAACACACATGCCACATAGAGGTTATACTAAGTAATCAGCTTCACCTATTATGCCATATCCTGAACAGACAATACAACATTAATTTCACATCAGGATGGTAGTTTCTCAAGAATATGGTCTATGGATAGGTTATGTTTTAGCATACAGATTTTTCACATCTCAAGTTCACAATCACTCTGGCAGAATCTTTTAAACCATTATTATCTTAACATGGCTAGTTCTATTGTTAAGGCCATCCTGCCAAATTGTTCACATAAGTTGCAGAACCATTTGGAACAGAAAAGATATAAAACATAAAAGAGAGAGCCTCCTGGTCATCATACCTTGATTACCTGCAGACATAACGGCCCGTGACCTGGTCTCCGCATTAGCAACCTCAGCTCGAAGTTTCTCCACTTCAGAAGCCACAGAAATCAGATTCTTCTGCATCTCTTGTCCCTGCTCATAACTCTCTGCATATCCTTTCTTCTCAAGCTCAATACCAGATCTGCATGTGGACTCATAAATAAGTATCATTCAAGTTGAAGAAAGCAAAGGCATTCATTGCAAATTTGCCTCTATTATTACTCAACAGATGATCGAAGTTCTATATAATATGTTTGCTGAACATATCATTCAAGTTTGGAGTGAGGTGTGTTTTGACTAAGGCAGAACAGCCAAAGAAGGTTACAGGACCATGTGAAAGGGAGGACAAAATTGGCTAAGACAATGTTTACCAATAATGCTGTGGGGAAGAGGTAAGATAAACCAGAGAAGAGCAGATAAAACGGTACTACTAAGTTTATATTCGTATTCATATTCATATTCATATTGTCCCAAGATTTAAAAACCATAGAACTATTTTGAAAGAAAGGGGGTAGGTTTAAAATCTTAATAGAGACCTACCTCAAATGTTGTGTTTCGTGTTTGATCTCCTGGATCTCGGCTTTTAGTGCAGACACCTTTTGCAAGTCTTCTGCTGAACGAGCCAAATCCTGTGTTAACCCCTGGACCTGGCCCATGAGTTCCTGCCTCGTTGCACCCAGGTTTTGAATATCCAGACGAACTTGAGCAAGCTCTGCTCTCATTTCATGTACTGCTCGGTGCTCTGCTTCCATCTTCATAGACCTCTCATAGACCTATTGAAATTATTTTGGATAAAACAATCAAAAGAACCATTAATTTTATTTGACACTAGAAGATCTACCTTATTCAACTGAGTCAAGCGAGCCATAGACTCAAAGGTACATGAATTTACATGATAATATAGTTGCAAGTATTTGAAGATACTACCTGGATGGGGCCTCAAGCTAAAACATCAAAAAAACACTTATTCAAGTCATGCAGTTTCAAAGCTACAAAGTTATGCAATTTCATGAGAAATACACATAAAAGTGTAACTGATAAAAAAAATATAGCATAACCGAACTTGAGTTGGTTCTGCAAGCAAAATACACACTGTGAGATGTGTGGCTTCGAACCAAAGAGTGGATTTACATGATTTTAGAGTTTAGACAGGTAGTCGGTAAAATGAAAATAAGCATGCACATGTTACAATATTTAAAAAAAAAACAAGTGGAGAAACAAAATAGTTGATAGTTCTACCAGAAGTAGTAGAGTTTATCGAAGACATGAATATAGAGCTTGAAAAGCTCATATGAACAAAGAATCCATGTAGGACAACTTCTGAATCTCTAAAGAGGCAGAGGCAGTGTGTGACTGGAATCTAACAGATTTCTTAGGATATGCCTAATGGACTGCATGATACACAGCAAAATTGGAAACCAGGGCATGTTTGTTACAAATTGGAGCACGACGCTAACAACAAATATGAAGGAAAATGACCTACATGCACATACAAGAGGAAGGAGACTAAAAGAAGGAGGTGAGCTCAAAGGATGTGAGGTTCCCAATACTGTATAAGCTGGCGTACTTTCCACCTCAATTGCGACAATGGCATGGACTTGGACACAAAGATAAATACAAATCCAGGGTTCTAATCCTGTGGCTTGTCTCTTCCACAATTCTAAAAGGCAGCTACCTAGCGAGACAACATTAGGAGTTGTCATAAACCTAAACAGAACAGAAAATTGATTAATCACATTATAAGTTCACATGACCAATCCCAAATGATCCACTGCTACACAAAATATACACTGCAAAGTCAAATTTCGCCCTAAGTTTGCAAGATTGGGAGCAATTTAGGTCTGCATAGACGCGAAAAAACATAAGAGAGCCTCCAGGACTGAAGCCCATAGCTTCAATTCTTTGGGAAGCACACTGTTTCCAAATAAGTATGTTTTTTTTTTTGATAATGGATAATAAAATTATCCAGCCTTGACCAAAAAGGCCACGGCCAAAAATAAGTATGTATTTGCACCCAAATTTGCAATGCATAGGAAAGAAGATACATTCAGCACACTGAAGCTCGTAGGGGAGAGCATCCACACCTCGCGGAGACGTAGGTCGCCCTCTTCCTGAGCGGAGGCGAGCGCGCGAGCTGTGCGACCCAGCTCGTGCCGCGCGGCGGCGACCTCCTGCACGAGCGCCACGTGCGTCGCGGCCAGCCGCTGGTTCTGCGCGAGCAGCCCGTGCGCCTCGTCGATCTCAGCGCCGAGCCGCTCCTCTAGCGCCGCCACCACATGTGGCTGGGGCGGCAGGGGGCCGCCGACGCCGCCGTGGTCAGGGTGTCCAGGCGGCAGGCGCGGCGGGTCGCGGAAGTCGTCGGGGTGGTGGTGCGGGGGCAGGCGCGGCGGCTCGCGGTAGTCATCGATGTGGCGGTGGGGCGGGAGGTGGGGGTGGTACGGGTGGTGGATCGGAGGAGGATGCGGGTGGTTGCCAGCGCCGCCGCCGCGGGGGAAGGAGTGGGGGAGTGGGTTGCGGTGGCGGCCGGCCATGGGGGTCGCCGGAACCCTACCGGTGGCGTGGTGAGGGTACTGTTTTCCACTTTTCCCCAACCGCAAAACGCTTCAGAAGTTCATGGAGGATAAATTTTGCACGAGACACCTCAGATCTTATGTTAAACAGTGTAGTACCTTTGGGGCTGTTTCCCGGATTTGCGTATAAAAAAAGGTTCAATTCCTTCTTAAATAGTTAAATCAGGATAAAAAGTATATCGCATAAACAATTGTAATTGCAAAAGATCACTGCCTCACTGGTACGTTTTTTCTTAAAACCATATTGCAAATTCAGTGTATTTTGGCTCAATTTTTGGAACCAGTCATAATCCTTACCGATTAGCTAATTCAATGAAGGATACTGTATTTTGGCATCTTGGCTCAATGTTTTGGTCTAAAATAATCGATAAAGTTTGGCAAGTGAACTTTAATATGCGATCAATATGATGTTATCGAATAGTGTCGTAAATCACTATATGATAGTGCGTGTTCAATATGGAATACTAACCGCTAAGAATAAAAAGTGAATGTCTAAAACTAAGAGCGTGCTTAATTTGCTACTGCTTGCCTCGCCATGCCGTCGTTTTGAAAACAAATACTAGCATTGTCAGGTTCTCTTGAATAGAGACATCGGTCATGGAGTGGTGATATGCATGTGGGTCTCGTCAATAGAAATGCCAATGTTTTGATACGGTGTTCCCTCAACCACAACTATTGATAGTCATGAGAGCTGCTAAAAGAATGATATTATTTTTTATAAGCACCTAAGTTCATCATGCCGTGCTTTATCTTAGACAAACATAAGTATATTTCATTTTATTTGTAATTTACACTATCATCAGAGATATTTCGAGCATGATTTATCTTTTGTATATTTGGGCTAAATTTGTAATAAAAGTTAAATGAGTGAAAAAGACCATGAAAATATATAGCAAATCAACAAATCTTTTAGCACTAAAATCTATACTAAAAGAATCCTGAAGAATTAAAAACACTTCTACCAAAAAATCTACCCCCCACCCTCTCGCAGAGGACCCACCTGTCGGGCTTCGGTGGGAGGGAAGAACAAAAAACGCAACAAAAAATTGACTGTTCCAGGCTCTTTTAGTTGTTTCCTCGCTGAACTTTTTTCACCTAAAAATGACTCACCTAAATATACCCACATTCGTACCCACGTCTATCCCGTATTACTAATAGACAATAAATTGAAGAGTTTTTCTTCATATAAATAAATGCCAACTATTCAGTTTTGAGAATATACATAAAGCTCTCTATACATGAGAGAGCGGATATAAAACATTTTAAAAGCGCATCGCACGGCTGGTCTGTTTACCATGGCCCACTAAAGTGACATTGTTTTAGTACCTATATGTCATCAATAAACGTGTATGGCACATGAATTGAGACAAATGTATAGAAGAGAGTTTATCACGCGCGGCATTGCAATTATATTTTATATGTTATGTTTGATTTATTTTATACATGTGCGTGCGCACATGTGCCTTTGCTAGTATATGTGTTAGGACATAGACAAACAAGTGGGGTGACAATCATGGAGAATAGTACCACAAAGCCCCCACACATATGCTATTATAGGCTTGACGTACAGTAAATTATAAAATAGTATAACAATCAGAGACACAAAACCAACTATAAACACAAATTAATAGGTAGTCCTCTTGTCTATTCTACAACAATTAGATTTCATTGTAGTTTTAAGAATCCATCAAGCAAGTGGGATGACATTCATGGAGAATAGTACCACAAAGCCCCCACACATATGTTAGTATAGGCTTGACGTACAGTAAATTATAAAATAGTATAACAATCAGAGACACAGAACCAACTATAAACACAAATTAATAGGTAGTTCTCTTGTCTGTTCTACAACAATTAGATTCCATTGTAGTTTTAAGAATCCACGCAGACAAAGAGACAAGAATCCACAGAGACAAAAGAGGAAATCGATAATTTCAGTAGATATACGAAATTGTATCAACGGACCATCATAAGAATGACCGAATCAATACTTCACGAATCCATTCTAAAAAAAAACTTCACGAATCATGTATTTTGTTTGATCATTCTTTTTATTCATCGTTAACCTTTTCTCATAACGTTTGACCATTCGTCTTATTCAAAAAATTATACAAGTATCATTTATTTTGTTTGTAACTTATTTTATTGTCACATATATTAAGTATGACTTGTTTTTGTATATTCGGACTAATTTTTCGAATAAAACAAATGTCAAACGTCATGTAAAAAAGTTAGGTAGTAAAATTTTAGGTTTTTATTTTTATTGCCATATAGGTCCCAGTGAAAACATATGTTAATTGAAACTTAGTCGCCTTAGTGGAGCTCATGAATCTATAAAGCAAAGTCAAGCTCGAGTTGATATTTGTGGAAAGTGGAAACCAAATATGCTTAAACACTCAAACACGATGTATTGGTTGATAGTCTATGTAAAAAAGGTTAGGATCCCATATGACGCATCAACGTTTTTCTTGATTCCTGTATGATTCAGCTGTTTTCATAAAATTCATTTAGTGGTTCCAAAAAATCAGCTACTCAAAATTTCTAAACCTTTCCCCTTTCAAATTCAAATCGTCCCTCCCTCTCTGCCGACCTTAACGAACCGACCCTGCCTGCGGGCTGCGGCTTTGACAATTTGCACCCTGACCCCTCATTATCCGCAAAAATTTTCCTCCCCACTCCCTTCCAGATTCGAGGGTCCAAATTCGACAGACCTCGCCGCCTCGCCTGGTCTCTCACCGCCATCGCCGCCCACGCTCCCCACGTTCCTCCCGCCCGCCTGCTCACTTCCCTCCGCCGCATGCCGCTCGCGCTCCGCCTCATCGCGACCAAACCCTAGCCGCCGCCGCCGCAGCAGCAGCAGCAGCGGCAGCGGGGTCGGCTCCTACCTTCCGGAGCTGCCGATCCGAGGCGACTCAGTGCCGGTCTCCGACCTACGTTTGCTCGCCGGTGACCACCACCATGGAGGTAACTGCGGGGACCCTAAACTGAGCTAATTCGTGTGCGCTTCGGGTCCGTTTGTGTGCTTGCGCTTACGCCGAGATGGCTTCCGTGTTTGCTTCGTTTGCTTCGTGCAGGGGAACGGGAACGGAGATGCCGACCTCGACGCGACGATGACCACCCTGGGCCCGGAGGACGACACGTCACAGGGTCTGATTCTGCCGAACAAGGTCATGTACCGGCCGCAGATGGGGAAGTCCGTCCTAGGTATGAATCTGGTGCTTCTGCAGTGTGCGTTTACTGAATACTTAGGCACAGTATGGACCTGTGTTGCTTGGTGGTTTGCTTTGCCCCGATTTATAGCACACAGCTTCTGAACTGATTAATTTTGCATTCCTGTTGTGGGCTTGTGTCCATAGAGTTTTACCGAGCTAACTCTAGGTCTGTGCTTTGGCAGGTCTTGACGATCTTGCCCGCAAGAAACGTGGTTCGGAAGGTGGCAATGTGTTTAAGCCACCCCCTCCCAAGGTAGCTGTTGCTGCCAGTTCCATTGATGAAGATGAGAAGCCAGGAGCTGCAGAAAATGATGCAACGAGCCTGTCCACAGGTCGAAGTAATTCATCACGACGCTATCGAGGAAGCGGTTCTGACGACAGAATATCTTCGAATGGTGCGTCTTAAATTGTCTAATCACAACTCATATAGCGCAGAGAACTGAAAATGCCCAAACTTTACCGCGGGGGACGCGAGGATGAGGGGGTGTGGGTGGAGGGAAGCTCATTGGCATTGGTTTGTTTAGAGAGGAAGAAGTGCTCACATGTGCTTCTTGAAGTAGATGAAAGTGCCTGTCAAGGAAATCGTGAAGGTCTTATCAGTAAAGAGTAACCTGACGTACAATGCTTCCCTTAGCTGATGTATAAGCCCTCATCGTGCTATGTTTTTAAGGTAATTCATTTTCACTCATCTGTAAGTTGCAACTAAATATTTCTATTTGTTTTTTAAACCAACAGTTGCTGATGAGGATGAAAGGGTTCCAACACCCAGCCGCCGGGATGAAGCCCGTCGGCAAGAGGTCAGTATCAAATGGATAATACACTCCCTGCTTGCTTGTTTTGGAAATTATTACATCTTGTTGTTTTATCTTGACCTTACTAATAACAAGTCAAAATTCTATGCCTGTTGTCTTACAGACCCACATCTCTAGAAGCTCTCAAGGTTCTCGTGCTCATGATACCCCTCGTAGTTATGACTACCACGATGATAGAGGATCCCGCGATAAACGTGGTGACCGGGACAGATCTGCATCCATTGGTTACAGTAGCAGTGGAAGGCGAAGATATCATGATGATAGGGACTTAACTCAAGGCCTTGAAACTTTACTGATATGAGTACAATTGCCGTTGCAAATGTTAGCAAGATCTGATTGGGATGATGGACGTTGGGAATGGGAAGATACACCTCGTCGAGATTACCGTGATGATCGACCTGGCTCTCGAAGGCAGCATCCAACACGATCTCCTATGCTTGCTGCTGCATCCCCAGATGCACGCTTGGTGTCTCCATGGTTAGGTGGGAATACGCCTCGTTCAGCAGGTAAATCAAGTTCAGCTACAACATCTGGGAGACCGCTTTGTTTCCATGAAGCAAATATACCCTTTACATGATCTCAGTCACTTGAATAAAAATCACTAAACTAATCATACTGTGTTGTTGTGAATGCCCAGCATCGCCATGGGATAATGTATCCCCTTCACCTGCCCCCATACGCGCTTCTGGTTCCTCAAGAGGGTCTTCTTATTCGGGTTCCAATGGAAAATCGCACCAGCTTACCTTTTCGTCGACAACTGGTTCTAATGTAAGCTAGAATATGATTTTATACAACATACTTCTATTTCATACTATAAAATGTGAATTTGAATTCTATTTTCTACCACATAATTTATCAACCATAGTCACTCAGTTTTATAGTGTTTTATCAACGGTCGGTGGCTATTTCAAGATGCCTGTGATGGGAGGGTCTATGTGATATATTTATTGTTTGGCTGAACATTTATACCTCATTGCCTGCTTTACGCTGCACCTCTTTCTTTAGGCTGATTTATATTAGTGCAGTCATGAGCTAGGATTATCGTTTAGTAGGTGTGTTAATTATTATCTAAACAGCTGTATATTAATATATGTTTTATGATAGCTTATTCTCGCTTTATGAATCAATCTTTGTTTTTCTGCATAGTCATTTAGTCAATCAACATTGTGAATTTTTATTATGTATAGTAATTCAACATGCTAATAGCAACCTGGTGAGTTGATGATCTTTGAATCCCATGCTTCTTAAGTTTGTCTTTTAGACTCTTAAAAAGTTCTTTTACTTCCTGATCATGCTGTTATTGTTATAAGCTACAAGTCTATAACTCCTAACTTGTTATCCCAGGTTATTGATGCTGATAGAAGCCCCTCCAATCCTGATAGGAACTATGAGATAACCGAGGAAATGATGCAGGAGATGGATTATAATGCTGACCGTGCATGGTAATTTTCCTTACAAACCTTTCTTAGTGTTTTTACAGGAGGTCAATATGACAATATTACATGTATTGTATTATATTTGTTGACACTGCAAACATATAAGCAAAAGCTTTCCAATTCTGCATGGCAACATTTGGTTCCTAAAAATACAGTAATGCCATCTGCTGAAGTGGCAAAGTATACTTTCTATATATTTATTGAATTAAATTTTGAAATCCTGAATGGACATGTTCTGCATGTATTTAACATGCAATCCCAAGTTCTTGTATCTTAGCGTGCTTTCTTCAACGTTCTAGACTCTAGTGCAGGAGAATGAATACAATGCCTGGACACTCTTATAGTCATAGAACACCAAATATAATTAACCACTCCTCTAACCTTTGTGAATTCTTCAGGTATGACTGTGAAGAACACACCACCATGTTTGATGGTGATAACTCTATGTACCTTGGAGATGACAGTTCGTACAAAAAGAAGGAAGCACAGATGCCGAAGAAGCTGGTAAGTTCCTTGTTTACCTATAAGATGCTCCCAAGTACTTCATCATAACCTTCACAGTTCTGATGCTTTAATCTTTATGTGTTGGACTTATCACTATAAGGACATAGAACTGTGCAGATATGAGCACCGATGATAATAAATATATAAAGAGAACAATAATGTCGTGCTTCTAGCTAGAGTTGGGTCTACTGAAACTGCTATGTACTTTGGGTCTTTGGCTACACATTTGATGTAGTCACCTAGTTGTCTACTAGCTAAATGCCATCAAAGTAGGGTATAAAAGGCGTACCCAGTGCCGTAGGCTTCCCACACCGTGCGGGGTCTGGGGAAGGGTTGTAATAGCGCCCAAACCCGGGACCTTCCGGTTACAGACGGTAGGCTCTACCGCTGCACCAAGTAGGGTATAAAAATTAATAATACAACCGCAATTACACATGCTTTGTTTGGCTTGGTCTTATTCTCTGACTTCCTATCTTCTAGCTACATATTGGGTTTCCCCCCTACTAACTTCATGATCCTGACGTGATGTATGTCATATACTCATGAGGTGCACAATCACAAAGAAAATTGTATTCAACTTACTGTTTGATTCATAATTTCATATAACTTCTTTTCAGTATAGTCAAACTGTAGGCGCAGAAATTATATGCTGACCCAAGATTTTCCTAATGTTTAAATTTTTCCAGTAAAGATTGTAGTCTAATATAGTTTTTGTAGTTTAACTTTTGCAGTATATGTTATGCAGCTGTACTCTGTTTGTGACAGCTAGTTCTCTTGGTTGCAGACTCGTAGAGATGGTAGTCTGATGACCCTTGCTCAGAGCAAAAACCTGTCCCAGATGTCTGCTGATAATGCTCAGTGGGGGAGGATAGACAATTGTTGAGATCTGGAGCTGTTAAAGGAACAGAAGTCCAGACTGAATTCGATGACGAGGATGAGAGGAAAGTAATACTTCTTGTGCATGGTATGTTCTTTGCCTATCAAGGCTTCCTTCTAGCTTTTGTTCTTGTTGTTTGAGATTTGTGATTCAGTAAAATCTTCTGAATCACGCCACACATGTTAAAAAACATTCCTTGGTTTCTCATGGAAGGTTTCAATGAATGCAAACATTTCCTGTGAGAATCATTCAGTATGTTGGTGCTGGGATATCACCAGCTCAGTGCTATTTTGCCTATCTTTTTGGAGCTGTTTGCCTCTGTGTTAGTTGGTATTATGGCTAGTAGAAGCTGCTCCTTGTGACCCTTCATTTCACTTGATATACCACCACAAATGTTGAACGGCTTGAGAGCAATTTAATGTGGCTGTTGTTAACATCTATGGGATAAATTGCACGCAATTTTAAGTACACATGTTTCAATTGTTCCTATTAACTTGAAACTTATACTATATCTTAATCTGGGTCCCCCCTATATTTCCCTTGCCATTATTTGTACATAAGAATATAAGATTCTTGTTAACTTGAAACTTATACTATCTCCTATCCTGGGGCTCCTCTATATTTTTTGTCACTATCTGCACACAGGACAAAAAGATAAAATAACATGTGTGAACGTATTATTCTTTTACTTGTTGACAAGGCTTTCTGCCTATCTACAGTATCCTGATTCCTGATGCAGTTGAAGTTGACAAGCTGATGGCTTAACTTTTGGCAGACACAAAGCCTCCGTTCTTGGATGGACGGGTTGTATTCACAAAGCAAGCAGAACCTGTAATGCCACTGAAGGATCCTACATCTGATATGGCTATCATTTCACGCAAAGGTTCTACTCTGGTTAGGGAAATCCGTGAAAAGCAGAGCATGAATAAATCAAGGCAGCGTTTCTGGGAGCTTGCTGGATCTAAACTTGGGAACATCTTGGGTGTTGAGAAAACAGCTGAACAGGTAGCTTATTTCCACATGTATCTATGCATGTAAGCTAGAATATGATTTGCAGGTTTGTACTTGGGTTTGTAAATTTGGCTCGAGCTTTTTAGTTGTGTCATGATTTCCATCTTACTTCCTCTACTGCATAGAATTTAGTATATCTGAAAGCTGTACCTTAAGTTCTGTATACTGTAATTTTTCATCATCCAAGAGGATCAGAAATTCAGAACTTTGGGCTTTGTCTTTGATGAATGAAGAAACACCTATGCATAAGGAGAAAGGACAAGATGCAGATTGTTGCCCTTTCATATATAGAACTTCAATAATTTTTTGTTAAACATCCTTTGGAATTCCTTGTGTATGCATTATGCTTGAGGCGACCACTTTAATTTTTGTATTTAGTTTCTGTATTCACAAAGCAAGCAGAACCTGTAATGCCACTGAAGGATCCTACATCTGATATGGCTATCATTTCACGCAAAGGTTCTACTCTGGTTAGGGAAATCCGTGAAAAGCAGAGCATGAATAAATCAAGGCAGCGTTTCTGGGAGCTTGCTGGATCTAAACTTGGGAACATCTTGGGTGTTGAGGAGGCGTGTGGCTGCCATGAGTGTTGCTAAGCGAGTCAGTGAGGAAATGGAGACTGAGCTGGGAGAAAAAGTTGGATATGCCATACGGTTTGAGGATGTCACTGGTCCAAACACTATAATAAAGGTAAACTGCTAGTGACTTCTTGTTTATAGGCTAAAGTTAAAGCACGTTTAGACCTTTCTCCTTTTATCTCAGGTCTAATGTTCTTTATCGTCATTATGTGTTTACGTACTGCATGTGTTTCTGCCCACATACAATCTTGTAGATGGGCTTATTATAGGTCTTATAAGCTAAGCACTATCGTTTGTGATCGCATATGACTAGTTGGCTGAAACTTGGGTCAGATTACATTGTAAATTGAGTGACTTTAACTTTGGTCCAGTTTTAGTTGCTTAAGTATGTTTTCCTTGCCTTTTTCCTTGACAATTAACTAAAATTAATTGTTGGTCGATTTGCAGTATATGACCGATGGAGTGTTGCTCCGTGAAACCTTAAAAGATGCTGACCTTGACAAGTATCGGTATGATGCTAACTTCTCCCTTTCTCAGTATTTGATAGAGCTTGGAATGGTCTGAGTATGGATTTACCATACTAAATGTTTTTTTTCCTCTCCACTCTTTTGTAGTGTTATTGTCATGGATGAAGCACATGAGAGGTCACTCAACACTGATGTTTTATTTGGTATATTGAAGAAGGTTGTTGCACGCAGACGGGATTTTAAACTAATCGTCACATCTGCAACCCTAAATGCAGACAAGTTCTCCAAGTTCTTTGGAGGGTAAGATAATCTGATAGTTTATTCCAAGTATAAATTTGGTCATGCTTATATGTGCAACTGTGCAAGCCTGCTAACTCTTTTCTTTGCTTTCAGTGTGCCTGTATTCCATATCCCAGGCAGGACATTCCCAGTTAACATTATGTTCAGCAAAACACCATGTGAGGACTATGTGGAAGCGGCAGTGAAGCAGGCAATGACTATTCACATCACCAGTGGCCCTGGTGATATTCTCATCTTCATGACTGGACAGGAGGAAATTGAGGCTACCTGCTATGCTCTTGCTGAACGCATGGAGCAGCTGATATCATCATCCACCAAGACTGTGCCTAAGCTGGAGATTCTGCCTATCTACTCACAGTTGCCAGCTGACTTGCAAGCCAAGATCTTTCAGAAGGCTGAAGAGGGTGCTCGCAAATGTATTGTTGCTACCAATATTGCTGAGACCTCATTGACAGTTGATGGTATCTTCTACGTCATCGATACTGGATATGGGAAGATGAAGGTGTACAACCCACGGATGGGTATGGATGCACTCCAGGTTTTCCCCGTCAGTCGGGCAGCTGCTGATCAGCGTGCAGGTCGAGCAGGAAGAACTGGCCCTGGCACCTGCTACAGGCTGTTCACAGAATCAGCGTACCAGAATGAGATGCTCCCTAACCCTGTGCCAGAGATCCAAAGGACCAACCTGGGGAATGTGGTGCTTTTACTGAAATCCCTGAAAGTTGAAAATTTGCTCGATTTTGATTTCATGGACCCCCCTCCTCAGGAGAATATCCTCAACTCCATGTATCAACTCTGGGTGTTGGGTGCCTTGAACAATGTTGGCGGTCTTACAGAAATTGGCTGGAAGATGGTGGAGTTCCCGTTGGACCCTACTCTAGCCAAGATGCTCCTGATGGGGGAACAGCTAGAGTGCCTTGATGAGGTGCTGACCATTGTTTCCATGCTATCAGTACCCTCAGTCTTTTTCCGGCCCAAAGATCGAGCTGAGGAGAGTGATGCAGCACGGGAGAAGTTCTTTGTCCCAGAATCTGACCATCTAACACTCCTGAACGTGTATCTTCAGTGGAAGTCTAACCAGTATCGAGGAGACTGGTGCAATGACCACTTCCTTCATGTCAAGGGTCTCCGTAAGGCTCGGGAAGTGAGATCTCAGCTACTGGACATACTGAAAACCCTGAGGATCCCCCTGACATCATGCCATATGGAATGGGACGTGGTGAGGAAAGCAATCTGCTCTGCTTACTTTCACAACTCTGCACGATTGAAGGGTGTTGGGGAGTATGTCAACTGCCGCAACGGGATGCCTTGCCACCTGCACCCCAGCAGTGCACTCTATGGCCTTGGCTACACTCCCGACTACGTTGTCTACCATGAGCTCGTCCTGACCACCAAGGAGTACATGCAGTGTGTCACTGCGGTTGACCCACAATGGCTAGCGGAGATGGGCCCCATGTTCTTCTCGGTGAAGGAGACGGACACCTCCCTTCTAGACCACAAGAAGAGGCAGAAGGAAGAGAAGACAGCGATGGAGGAGGAGATGGAGAAGCTGAGGCAAGAGCAAGCTGAAGCAGCGCGGATCGAGAAGGAGAAGGAGCGGGAGAAGAGAGCTAAGCAGCAGCAGCAGGTTGCCATGCCCGGCCTGAAGAAAGGCGCGACGTATCTGAGGCCCAGAAAGATGGGTTTGTAGATAGCTCGAGGAAACTTTAAAAAGGAACTGTAATTTTGTTGCTAGGCTGAGATGACTTGTACAATAGCCCCTTTCTGGTCCATGAGGTAACGTAGCCTGTACTATGCAGCATGTAAAACACAACACACATGATCGGGGAATGTAATAGCTAACATCAAGAAGTGAAAAAGAAGAAAAATAAAAAAAAAAGATATCGGACCTAGATTTCGCATCAACTAACAATAGCCGCGCACCGTAGTACCTAGTTTTGGCCGGTGTTACTGGCTAGTGTTACTATGTTAGAGGTACTTTACCTATTTCTCTTTTATGTTCCCAATCATGTTCGTACTTCTAGAGTTCAAACACTTGTTTGCTGCTTCTTATAAGGATGACAGTGTCTGTTTCTTATAAGGCTCACAATGTGACCACAAGTAGGGAGTTTCAAGCAAATGGTAGCTCATCGTACACACATTTGTCCAGGATGGAAGCATTCGAATCTCATTAGATAATTCCAATAAATAGCGTAAACGAGGGTAAATAAACCGATTTTTTCATCATGTCACAGCAGGTTCTCTCTCCCCCCCTCAGCAATGATGCCAAAACAGGATCTCTCCCCCCTCAGCAATGATGCCAAAACAGGATCTCAGAGAGCCAATGAAGTCTCGGTCAGAGTGTTAGACTATAAGCAGCGACTCCACAATGCTCTCCAAACTACTGCAAGCTAACATACTTATCTTGTATGTTCATGTATGCAACTGGACATTCATTTTATAAGAAAGTACAATATAATGGATAGTTAGTTGTATAACACGGCGTATGTATGACAAGTGAATGAAGTGATAAGCTAAAAAGAAAGAAAGAACGGGTAACAGCGCCCAGTGAGGTTGAGACGTGCAGATTCTAAGTATACCAATGCAAGACATGCACTGGCCTTGACAAGTTTTCTCCGGTGCCTGCTGTCTCTGTTCCTCTTCTCTTCGTTCACCAAGCATAGAGCAGTCAGATTACCAGTATTATCTGAAACATGGAAATTCAGAAAACTATGTAACTTGGAGAACTACCTTTGTATAGAAAACTCACTGTGTACAAGGCAATTGGACACATGACTGAAAGTAGCACAATATTGTGTGGTGTGAGGAAGAAACCTGGCTAATAGACATTAAGAACAATTTCTGAATTTAAATGTATAGATACTGAGTTGAACCATTTCTGAATTTCGTGTACATTCAAATCGTTGGCTTTATCTATTTTGCTTGTACAATCAACCAGGTAATATAATGGATTTGAACCAGGTAATACAATCATTCAGTGTTTCCTTAATCCGTGTTTTCTTTGAGAAAGGCAGGGCTGCATAAATCACAATCTGTGTTTTCTTTGAGAAAGGCAGGGCTGCATAAATCATTTTGTTGCAAAATATTAAGTTAGTAATTTGAGAAAGACATTGCATTTAAAATGCTGTTTTTTTCTTTCACATCTAATGATCACAATATTTTGCTGCTGCTTTTACATCCTTTGATTGACGCTTGATTCTCATGTAAAAGGGTTTGGGAAAAGTGGAGACGACTTCTGTTTCTGTTGGATCAGCACTGGGACTGAAACTATCGACGTTAATAAAAGGATAAAGGTTTCGGTTGGGTCAAAATTAGTGCTCCAGATTTAAATGAAACGGAAAGCTGAAATCTTACCTCGTTTAATTCAGGCTCTCTGCTCGGCGCGCATCTCCTCTCCAGCGACCAGCGCGGCCCTACGGCCTCTGTACGTCTGCACCCGCGTCTAGCGATGCCTTGCTATTGTGGATACGGAGCACGATGGCGGCGCCCCCGTGCCCTCGGTGACTTGTGCCCGGACCAGGTTGGTGGTGAAGGGAGGAGCGGGTCGCAGCGCGCGGGCGTGGAAAGGCCCTGGCGGCGGGGCAGGCGGACGGGTGACCGACGGTGCGGCAGGCGGATGGCGCAGGGCTGCATCTTGCAGGCAGACGGGTGACCTTGCGAACGGGACGATGACTTCGGCCGAGCGAATTCCGGGTAGTTCGCGAGCGTTCGGGCTCGTGGCCTCGTGGGTAATGGGCGTGAGACCCGCAACCAACTCGATCGGACGGTACATGCCGCGGGCTCGCTGGATCGAACGGTTAGCGGGTTCATGGGCGACGTGGACCCGCTAACAGCCCGAGAAATGACCTAGGATTCGTGTTTTAGAGATTGATTTTAGCAGATCTTAATGTACGTTGTACATTTGATCTCCGTTTGATGTTAAATCCCGGTTGCAACTGCTTTAAACAACCTATATTGTCGATCGATCCCTGTATTATATGACGCCGCTGACCTCAAAACTGAGCTAATCTTAACTTGAAAATATAGACCAACAGATGGAGTACAGTTAATCGGTGGAAGTCCCCAGGTAGAACTGCAATTAATCCGTGGAAGTCCCCATTATCAAAAGGAAAAGGCCAAAGGTAGAAATGCCAAAAGTAATTTTTTTGGGAAATGCGGCTAGGTTAAAAATTTTGGGATTACATTGAATTCGTGGAAGTCCCCATTTTCAACTTTTCGTGGAAGTCCGTAGAAATGCCAAAGGTTAAAAAAATTTTGGAAAATATGTGGCTGCTGGGATTCGAGCCCAGGTCTCCACGGCCACAACGTGGAATTCTCACCACTAAACTACAGCCACTTTTGTTGTACGTTTGTGCTCTGTTATCTTTATGACTCTAAACAATGTAGATCTAAACCAAATCCTCTTCGAAGGTTACTGTCCACGCGAATGCATGCTAATTGTTCCGGTAATAAATGTTTATAGACCTAAATTCATAATTTTAAGCATACCTATGATTCTACTTTAGAGAATTTAATGTTGCAGATTTATAGGACACAAAATTATTGTTTTTTTTGAAAGCAACCTGCTCGTTCTTCATTCATCAACGGGAGGGTCAGTGTGATCATGACCCACCAATGAAATTACAGAACTTGGGAGGGGATCATTCCAAATGATGGAATCATCCGGGTCCCGAGTTAAGCCTGAACGAGCTAACTCATGTGCACACTTATTACATGAACGGAAAATATGACACACACCATGCAAGGTAAAATACAAATCTAACACATCTCGGATTTCCTGGAATATAACTCCTCCTCGAGCTTGATCATATGCTGACGACCGAATTGCGCTGATCAACATCAAGGAATCTGACTCAACCATCATCCGTGAAATACCAATGTTCATGGCCGCATTGAGAGCAGCTAGGCAGGCCTCCCCTTCCGCAGCCAAAGCATCATGCACCGCCCTTAGTCGCCCGCAACCAGCAAGTACACCATTACCTTCGCTGTCTCTGATCACAAACCCCCATGCGCCATCCTTTTCCTTCTCCCTGAAAGCTCCATCAGAACTGATCTTTAGAATACCAGCCGGTGGTGGCTGCCACCTCTCCTGTCTGCTGTCCCGCGCATTTCTAGCAGCTGGAGTGTGATCATCGTGAGCAGCACACAAGGCAGCATCCATTGTTCTATACGTTACTTCCTCCATAGACATCATTCTATCCTTTGCATTTGCTTTATTCCTATTCTGCCACCAAACCCACAAGAAACAAGATATAATTGTTCTGTCCTTTGCTTCCATCTTCAGTATATGGTGAACCATTTCTCGCGCTGAGTGCAAAAGAAGCAGCACCCTACGTACATGCTCCAGATTAAGTGCCTGCCAGCCCCTCTTCACCATCTCCACGCCAACAAAAAGTATGCATGTAAGTCTCTGTCCACAATAATATAATTCAAACCATACTAATTTTGGCAAGTTCGAAGAGGAATGTTTGCACTATATATTCTGATCTCAATGTAATCGGGCATGTACTCCATATGCGTAGACTAGGAGTGCAAAGAATATACATAAGAGTGTCACACCCTAAAATTTTCAAATTTTAGGATGTGAATAGTAAGCCTAATCAATATAATGATTTTCTCAATTTCCTAAAAAAATTTCAAGCTTTATATAATTATCAGGGAATTTCGATTGGAAAATAATTTGTTATCTTAATCAAAACAATATATATGTTATAAAAATCTGTGATTTGCACCCATGCTGCTTGCATTTAGCGTCTTTAAGTATGCAAAAGTTTCAAAAGTGTGCTTAGAAGCCAAATGGGCATTGTCCATATTTTTTGAGAATTTTTTCTATTTTTCTATAGCAAATTCTAGTTTTTGGAAGTGCTAAAAATCCTTTTCATGGGTTACAAGAATTTTATTTGGCTGAAGAGTAACAATGAATCATCTGCGAACAATAGATGGTTAATACTCGGTGCTTCCGGGCATACTCGGACCCCTCTTATATCCCCTTGCCGCAGTCCCCTGCCAGGCACAATTTCCTCGGTGAACTCCCCATTGACCTTAAACCTATAGGTTACAGAAGAGGTAAACTTCATCACCACATTCACCCAATCGCTATGGAAGCCCAATTTGCACAGAAGGTCCGCCCCTGTCCTCTGCAGATAGTCGTCTATTATCTTACCGCAAGACAGTATATTACTAGCAACTTCAGATTTACTTGTAAAAAGGGGAAAAAAGAACAATGTGAATGACAAGCATCCAGCTTTAACAGTTGACATATATAACCACAATATACAATGATATCTCGCTATTTTTTTTTTCCTTTTCTTATAATAGAAAGTCCAGTCAGGAGCTCACTCTGAATACATTGGCACATGACAACCAAAAAATGATAGCGATGCCCAAATTATTCTACTCCACAGCATACAGAAGGCAGAAACATTCTGGGGCAACTACGTTAGATGACACTGCAGAGCACATGAGCTGACTAATTTTTCTCCGCTTATGAGGTTGCATGGAGGCAGAATAGGTTACATATTTCACACATAATCTTATAATCCCAGGTTTAGTCCGGATAGAGGTATGCTCTATTGACAGCAGCTGATCTCTCCTTCCTCGACATCGGCGTTCAGGGAGGCTGACACACTGTCCTCCATTTCATGTTCGACCTCTTCATCAATCCATGTAAGGTCAGCATTCACAGGATGGGCCTGACATAACCTTGTTAATATCATTAGGAAAGTAGCCAGCATAACATAGGACTGCTAGGCAAATAGTGAAATAAATAGCACAAACAGGAGAAAAGACATGCATTATACATATACATGTATCTAACATACTCCAATATAATGCAGTGGACCTGCAACAGAGTTTAGAGACACAAGATTTGCTCAAAGCCTGGAACTTCAGGAAGATGTCAACTATTTCTGAAGGCGTTCAGAAGGGTAAAACGTAAAAGCATGCTGATCTACACGCAGATTCATGTAGTCAGAGCATCTTGATTTTACTGGTAACATTGGGCAAAAGCAAGTCATGCAGGAATTATCTTCCAAATTGAAAGGTTTTCGAATCAATTTGAAAGTTTAGCATTACAGGGTATAGGGAAGGAAGGCGATGCAGGTGGGCAGGATGGAAATATACAAAAGAAAAAGGGCCACCATACCTCCATCAATGATTGTTGCTAGTTGTCAAAATGAAAATACATGCTACAGCTACCCCTGACCCAGTTGTCATGCTACAGCTACCCCCTGAATCCCTCGCCCTGCCTGGCATCAAGCCATCACCATCCCCCATCTTGATCATGATTCGCACAAATGCAGTTATATGACATTTTATCAGCCCTATAGCTACGTAACTTCCAGACACCTTCATACTTATGAGATGCACCAACACGTTAATGCTCTAGCAACCCTGCCCTCTGGGACAGACATAAAGGAGGCCACCATCCTCACTCAGCCTATGACACGTGTGCTCTGAGGCTCGATTTTACTAAAAAGAAATCCTTCATGTCCAGCTAAGGATGTGATCTTTGAATCGAATTTCAAACTTCAATTGCCCCTCGGTGTATGCTCTTTGCTAACAAAATGGAGCTAGCAGACAAGAGTAGGATGGGTTGTGGAGAAAGATATTAGAATCTGGTGTGCAACTGTATACTGTGTATAAATAAGATGCTACTTAAGTGCTATTATGAATACCCAGGTGTACCAAGGCTTGTCTTAACCCCCTCAAATATAGCCAGGTACTCACGCTCCGCAAAGTATTCACTACCTCTAACCCTATGGTGGTTTCACTAACCTGCACATTACGTGGACAGGGACAATGGCAATGACCCACATTTGTCTTCCTTCTCTCCTCTCTTCCCATCCAACCCTCCCTCCCTTCTCTTTCATGCAATACCAGTAGGCCAGTAGGTGGATCCCCGTGATATCAGGTGGAAAGCGACCATATTCACGTTGGGGGGTGGGGGGTAGTATGGACCCCGCACTAGGAGCCAGATGACCTGACCGTGGTATACACAGGCAACATCACCATACCTGGTCAGTTACAATCGCGTGTCAAACTTTTCTTGCTACATTGAATGGCAAGCTGCTGTGTGAGCATGAGGACCCTGCAAAGTCCTCAACGGGAGAGGAGCTCAGGATCCATGCGCTCCTGACGACATGCTGATGTCTGGTACAGTGGCAGCAGCAATGCAGCAGTAGAGGTATTTAATTTTTTGAGTGAATGAATACCTAGCTTTATACTTGAAGGGGTGATTGCCGCCTTTGATTATGTTTGATTAATCTCTAACCTATCTAAATTGCTTTAGACAAATGGTATTTAATTTGTTAGTTCTTGTTACAACAACAGATACTACTGAGAAAAGGCAATATCAAGGTTATGAATAATGGTCATATAAGCAATTTAAGCACAAGTCGCAGCACATTCACAACCATATTGCCATTTAGAAACACAAGCCTTGAAAGTTCCAACGGTCATCAAAACGGCGTCATACGATGACATGCAAGGAAGGAACAAGGACGAGATCACATGTACCACTCCAATATAGGGCACACTAACAACATAAGTAGCAAGCTTTTGTTCAAGATGCTACGGTAGCATCATGATAAGATGCGGTCCCAAAACTAAACATGGAAACAACCATGAATATTGATAAAAGAGGAAAGTAGCAATAGAGCCTCCACAAAAGGTAAGTTAAAAAAGTGGACAATTAAGGGCTAAGAACAGATGAGACTAACTAATCGATAAGCACACAATGACAAAGCAGGTATGCGAACCAAAAAATGAGAGGTGAAAAGTGTATTACGCTAAAGGACCTACAAAGGATGGTTACTAAGCAAACTAGAAGCATGACACATTTGTTGACAAATTGAAGTCACATAAGCAAGCCATAGAGGTGTCCAAGCCCTTTGATGACGTCATGGCCCATATAGGCTATGACAGTGATGCTGTTATGGTAGTGGGACCGGATCTAGGCCTGGGCCCACTAATCTAGCGCAGCACAGGGGTAGGGTGTACTGTTCACGCAGTTCCCGTAGTGCGTGAACAGTGCCTGAGGTATGTTAGGATAGAGATAAGGTTAGATGAGTTGATTAGGATATTTGCTTAGGGGTCAAGTTAGTCGTCTCTATAAAAGAGACATTTGTATCAGTTAAGGAAAAAGTCTAGATCACCCCCTCACCTATGAGGATTGGACTACATAACCCCCAACCTCTGAAACAGTCTATATCACCCTCTGAACTTTTCAAAACCGGTCAAATTACCCCCTAAAGCAATTTTAAAAAATTATAGTAAATCGCAGAAAAATCAGAAATTCAATTGTGTTGGACTCCAAATGAGTATATCTACATAGTGAACATATAATATGATATGCTTCAATATATTTTTTTTACCGCTATGAAGAAAAGCATAGATCTAAAGATACAGCAAAAAAAAATGTACTAAAGCATACCATACCATATTATATGTTCACTGTGTAGATATACTCATTTGAATTCCAACACAATTGAATTTTCCATTTCATGATTTTTCTGTGATTTACTATGATTTTTCAAAATTTCTTTAGGGGGTAATTTGAGCGGTTTTGGAAAGTTCCGCGGGGGGGCATCAGTTAAAGGCAAGCAAGAAGAACCATAAAAGTAGTGGGAGGGCGACGAATAGGTTCTTCGGGCTATCCTAGATTTATCATATCATTTGGTATTCAAAGCCTTTGATCCTGCAATTTTTGCCATCGCCAATTTTTTTCCCTTGGGCCCGAATTAGATTGATTCCTTCCCCTGTTCTCCCACAAATTTCACCCAAACCATCCCAAGATTTACTTCCATTGTCCGTGGCAGCCATCACGGAAGCTAGAGTTCTATGCCCTGATATCCGTGTCTTGCTGGAGCAGATGCAAAATAAGTTCGACGAGATGGACTTGCCAGCGCGGTCAGCCCCGCTGGCCCCTGCACTACAATCAGAATTGAAGGCAGTGGTGCCTCATGCGACTGCATCTTCTGCCGTTGCCCAAATCCTCTCCAAGATCGATTCCATCTTCGCATCACCACCAGCATCCCCGACGGCCGAATCGATGGCAGTGATCTATGCCCAAGCTGCTGCATCTCCAGCCTTAACGCCCACGACACCATCTTCCTCGACGGCATCAGCACCATCTTCGCAGCAGCTGGACATGCCACCATATTCATCTGGGGCCTCTCCACAGCTTGCTGCCGTACCAACACCATTGAAGCTTCAGACTACAACAACCACGACAGCCGCGGCGTCTTCACCCGGTGTCCTCGTCAGCAACACCATATGCGGGCACGGTTGTTACTCCAATCGCTGCGTCGGGACCATCAACGACGACGGGGACAGAACTAGTTGCATCAGCATCAGGAGCCCTGAGATGCAGGACGCCACCAACAGCAACGCCTTTTCCGCCCCCGTGCTCTGCGAGATGTGCCCAAGCCAAACGGCATCACAGCTGCCGACCACGCCTCCGCTCGGTGGCAATGCTCGAGCTCTGGCGACTTCAGTGGCCATGGCGCTCAACGCATGCAAGGGGTTGCGCCCGTCTTATTGCATGGGCGCGCGGCAGCACTAAACTTCATCAACATTCTTCAGTCATCGACGACCCAGGGTCTAGGACTACAGCTATGGTCACCATCACAGCTCGAGGACGAGTTGTCTTGAAGGGGTGGTGTAGTGTTATGGTAGTGGGACCGGGTCTAGGTCTGGGCCCACTAATCTAGCGCAGCACAGGGGTAGTGTGTACTGTTCACGCGGATCCTGTAGCGCGTGCGCGTGAACTACCTCAGGTCTGTTAGGATAGAGATAAAGTTAGATGAGTTGGTTAGGATATTTGCTTAGGGGTCAAGCTAGTCGTCTCTATTAAAGAGACACCTCTGTATCAGTTAAAGGCAAGCAAGAAGAACCCTAAAAGTAGTCAGAGCCTTCAGAGGGACGGCGACGAATAGGTTCTTCGGGCTATCCCTAGATTTACCGTATCAGATGCTAATATAACCCCTCAACTAAAGCATTCGGTTGTTAGAGGGGCTACACTTTATGCACCAAAGGTAATGGGTACCACTATATAAAATGGAGTGTTACCGCAATACAGGTGCGAGTAGTGGCGTAGCCACCTATCTGGCAAGCCATGGTGGGTGCCATGCCTGCCGCCGGCAAGTTCCTCTTTGGACAAGTCATGGCAGTGGACGGAAAGCAAAGCAGCAAGGTCTTCACTATAGGTTCGCCATAGGTAGATTGGACCGATTGAGATAGTTATGGGTGTAATATGAACCAAAACATACTTTAGGGGGTTATCCGGATTTTGTCCATACTTGAGGGTAGTAATTTAGACTTTTTCCAAGTGGTACAAGGTAGCGCGAGACCGGGGATAGAGAGAAATTTTGGGTTCAGGCTTCGGTCGAATTGCCTAATGTATACATGTACCAGAGAAACTAAGCCTAAATCAGCTGCTGAGAGATGCCGGTGTACACCCCCACCACCTAGGTATGAGTGAAATTTAGGTGACTTTCTTCTTGTTCACAATGCCACCAAGTTTCTCCTAGGTTAGTCAAGTTTTAAACTATACTATACCACGGCAATATAAATCATAAATGCACTAACAAAATATGCATTTGTCTAATATACTACTAACAAATAGCACACAAAAATTGCAATCTTAAGTTTCTAAAACTCAACCGAGTGATTCTAATATCAGCCATAATACAAAATAACTCCCAAGCATTTACGATTGAATACTGGCAAAGTTCAAGAGTGGAAGTTCTATATGCATACCTGCACAAGCTGGTAAACTCCTAACTACATCAATCACCATTAAGTAAAAGCCAATTAATCCAAATAAATTTGCAGTTAAATTCCAATGATAATTTTTTTGCCAGCGAAAATTCCCCAAACCAGGTCACCATTTGAAACAAGTCCTCATCTATTCTATCCAACTTAAGAAGAAAGGTACAGTATGTAAAAAATCACTCAGTTCCGGTTAATAGCCAGTTATTCCAAGAAATTGCTAGAGTAAGTTGCGAAACTTCAATTGCAAGCAGGCATTGATTAAGCTGGTTGCTACCAGTAGCTAGAGAAAATGGGTCAAAATGCCTCTTCAAAATTGTAACCCTCCCAAGGCATATAAGCTGGCTAAAAACATTTTTTTTCCTAAAGCAAGTTTCCCACCATGTCTACATGTCCAGTCTATTTTATACTTTTCGAGAATGCCGCCACTCGGACTCGAACCGAGACGCATGAGCACTGCTTTCTACAAGCAGCGTGTCTACCAATTTCACCATGGCAGCTGACTCGAAATAAGAGGTAACTTAAAAGAAAAAGAATCCTTATGAAAATGGTCAAGGTTGGAGATCAATTAGTAATTAAGAACATCATCACACAGACTAGATATGCAATGCTCTACGACTTCCTACTGCAGCTCACCGTATGTTGTCTACTCCCCCACTATCCATATATATAGCTCCAAATACTTCCAGAATTTTTTCTAAAACACCAAATGCTGTAAGATCATATTTGAACTATGCACGGATACTAAGATGTTTACATGAATGACTCAATGAACAACAAACTGGCCTCTAATATCCTCACAGAAAATTGAAAACAAATATGTATAGTAGGATCATTGTTTACACACATGTTTTATATAGCAAGAGATGTAACCAAAATTTAGGATATTGAGTAGAATAGCAACTTCACCAATAATCTACTTTCTCATTTTAATTTTAAAAGGAAAAGTACTAGTGAGGGCTCTTCATGAATTGTTGCATAATTGAATTGACCAAAGTTGGCATAGGCAATCAAACAGATCCATACAGAAGGTTTCCTACCTTCTTGCTGCCTTTTTTCCAGTCTCTCCTTTTCCAACTGCAACTTTGCAAGGTCTACTTCCTTACCCTAGACAATTAGAACAGCATTAGTAAGAGCCATAGAGAAATGTCTCCTCAAAGAGTTGTAGTGTACAATGTTCAGTATGTATTCAGAAATATTACATGATCCAGAAGTGCATTTTGTTGTGCCTTCACGATTGTTCCAGCAAAACGACTCTTGAGCATTGCTATGCGGAGGGCCTTGCTTGGTGACAAAGGTTCAAGGTGTAAATGACTTTCCTCCCCTAGAATTTACATCACAAAATGCAAATAGCAAACAATTATATGTAGAAAATAATGTCTTAAGTTCTAGCTGTTATAACTACAAAGAATGTAAAACTAAAATTTAAGCAGGTACATGAAAAATATGGCAACAACTACCTTGTTCAGATGAAGCAAGAGGTGAAGTAGAATTGCAAGATAGTGATTCATTTCCTACGGTCGCAAGCAAGCTTGTTAGATAACTGATAACATGGTACAGTATATCCGTTCAAAAAATTTGGTCAAAATCATCAACATACCATTTGATACAACTCTGTTCTCATTTGATTGTATCCTTGATATTTTATCATTATCCTGGAGATTGAAGATATTGCATAAGAGGAAGAATGGTCAATCATTCAGCTACCGATGACACCATCAAACCAAAATAGGTACAAGCCAAAACAGAAACAAGGGCAGTCAAGCCCACAACCTTGGTGAAAGAGAGTGAATTATCTATAGAGCGTCCTTGACTAACAGCTGCATGAAAGAACCTCCCAAAAAAAGCAACCCATTAAAACGAAGTGTACAGTATGCTGAAAATCGAATTTGAGAAAAAAGTTGGCCATTCAAATTTCAAACCTTTGAGAGAGGTATTCTCAGATCCTCGGACGAAGAATTTAATTTTTACCTGTGCAGACAGCAGATAGCAATACATCAAAACAATATCATTATTAAAAAACTAATACAATAAAGTGAATAGGTAAATAATCATCCTACTTTAGAGGATATTATATTTATCGATGGCTCCTTGTCCAGTGAATTTGAGCATGTGACCAACCCTCTAGAAATCAAAGACTTCGACTTCATGACAGCTTGAGCCTTTGTTGCCTTCATTGGCTTCTGCTCTTGTACTGGATTACTGACGTTCCATTTTCTCACCACTGATCTCCATTCTGAATCAAATATTCTATTTAACTGTTCAGCAACTGCATGGACATCATTTCCTGGCGGATTATACTTCATTGCATTTGCAAATGTAAGTCTCACATCTGCTGCAAACTCATTGGGGGTAACATATTGCTTGTTCGTGAGTTTCTTCTTAACAGTACCCAAGTCCATTGGGTTGCGGATAACATCAAAATAATCAGGAATCCCATAAAGAATAGGGTCAACTGGTTTATGAAAAAGCCAGCCACCTTTGTGATCCATGAGCTTCTTCAGAATTTTCCCACACAGCCTCGTCTTGCTAACATTCATGCTTTCTGCCATGCTCATAGGGAATTATTGGTGCTCAAATATAGAAGTTGATGTCACCTCAGATTTTTGGGAGTTTATTTCGCCAACCTCTGAATCCGTACTAGGACGTTCTTGATCACTGCTTATACAGCCGGCCCTCCTCTCTTTACACTCTTGTGAGATCACAGTGCTTACTGAGAATTCTTGCTTTCTGGATTTGACAGAGGACCAGTAACTTCAAACGTGTCGATACCTCTCAGACAGCCACACAGCACATCCCATGTATGGCTGAAAATAGAATATTCATATAGAAGAAAGTTGTATACCATGCGCCTAATAAAGTGGTAGATTGGTAGGCCATAAAAGGAAACAACAGCTGAACAGTAACATAAATTGCTTACAGTCCATTTTAAGCAGTTGTTACATACTTCTACAGTACAATTCTTCAAAAGTTTGCATGACACCAACTAAAACTATACATTGAGTCAGTGACTGATCAAATAACACAGAACACTAGAGTATATGCTTTTTTCTAGCGCATTTTCATTGAAACAACTTGCCAATACTTTTGATAGGTCCAATAGTTCTAAGCAATTATCTACAATTTCCAGAAACACCATACACCACTCTCCATTTCATATTTAACTCTCACGTTGTTAAGAGTGTAGATTAAATTTGCTTAATGTGGGAGCAGGGACTGCTGTCTGCACAAGAGCAATCTAGAAGTAGTCTATGCACAATGATAAACATTTTTTTGTTGAAAATGATGCCCATAACCCACAACATTTTCTTATCCCCGAAGGAAGGAAAAATGCAGAATCTTATTTTTCAAGAACGCCTAGTGTACCTTTCAAGTTTTGCTTGCTTGAAATTAAGTTCTAATACCATGAAAAATGATCATGTGAACTAAGGACCAAACCAGCACATATACCATGCTCTGTGGGCTCCAAGCTATTTTTCAAAAGCAAAAAGATTCGTATTCCATGCAACCTTTTCAGATGCATTAGCCACACACTATACATCAAGTAGCATAATGAAAGCAAGCAATCCCTTTTCGTTTTCTGGCATGTCTTCTTTCAGCGCTATATGTTTAGAGTGTAAAGTGTAAACCTAAGTTTCATATGGTAAGTTAATATTGAATGTCGCCATTAACAACAGTAAATATTTTGTTCAAATATTTCATTTCACATGGAGGAAGCATTTATATACAACCTGGTCCGATATTTCAGTTGAACTACCTCTAATCACCATAAGTGCAACCTTCCATACAGGAAAACCATGGAAAACATGGTTAATCGGCGCTTGCACAACCGACAGTTACAAAACCAAAATTTCTGCACATCGATTTCCACTATTTATGCCGGGGACTACCAACACATCAATCATCTCAAGTAACTTACTAAATATCAAAGTAGCATGGTGACTTACATGGACGTAACTCTAAAGCCACAGTACGGGCATGCAGTACCAAGCTTAGCCCTAGAAGCCCAATTTCCGCCTGTGGCACATACCAACCTTATACAATAAACACAAATCCTTAACCAAATCCCGCAAGTCCCAATTACGCCACGCCAATCACCTAATTATCCAACCCAATCTAGAAAAATATACCGACGCCCACCAGCAAGCCCATGACAGCTTCAAACCCCAAGGGTCAACGCCTACTCGGTTCCCTCCAGATGAAAGAAGGAGAGAAGAACCAACCTGGTGTCAGCGCTGCCGTCGCAGAGCGCGGGCTGAGTCCCGCCGGAATCCTCCGCCCCCGTAGGGTCGGGAGGCCCCCTCCCTCTTCGCCTTCCCCCTATCTCCTCAGATCCCACGACGGTGCGCGGTGGGCCGGAGATAGACGCACGCCAACAAAGCCGCCGCCGCCGCTGACGCAGCTGCAGCACTTCACCGGCGAGCGAGAGAGCGGCGGTGGGAGGGGAAATGGAAAGGGGATCGCGGAGCCGCGGTGGCTAGGGTTTTAACTCGGCTCGTGGGAAGCGAACCCGACCGACGAGACGACAGGCCTATTCGGTTGGACCAGACCGGCAGACCCCGTCCTTCACTCGCTCGGTCGAGCTCGAATGGCTTCGTTCCACTGATAGGTAGGTCCCACGTGCCGACCAGATGACTAGGCCCCGCGTGGCAGCGGAAGGGACACCCTCTCTAAGCTCTCCCCCTTCTCCGACGGTCGCTTCGCCCTTCTCCGCCGATTCCACCGCACCTCCCACCGAGGAAGTGGGAGGGGATAGGAGGCGCCCCGCCACCGGAGGCGAAGGCGCGCGGCGCGCCCTCGAACTCCTCGCTGGTGAGTGAGCATCTCCGCCACCTCCTCCCTGTTGTTGCTTTACCCCCATCATTGTTGGAGTCGAGGGGAGCCGCAAGCCCAGATCCAAGCTAACATTTGGGTCCTTGGTTGCTGATTCTTGGCTGATCGAGGCATTGATGCACCGATTTCACTTCGGGTAGTCTAGCTTCTGATGACCCTTAGGTTTCGAAACATTGGTCTTAGTGTGGCAAGGTCCGGTCGTGGTAGGATTGTAGAGCAGTAGAAGTAAGATGCGCCACGTGTGGAATGCTGCGAAATGCTGTACGAAATAAGGGTGAGCATACTGCTTAAAGTACTGGTAGCACTTACGAGGTAGGGATGCCTCCTTGATTTGATGTAGCTCAGGTTGGTCTGTGGTAGCTTTGCATCATTGAATGTGTTTTGGGGTTGATATGAGTGTGTAACCACTTGGCCAGTTTCACTTGTCAGGATCAGATGTGGAATTTCTCGGAAGAGGAATAGATATACACTAAGTTTTAGTTCTGGCTACCAATTGAATTGTGTTCACTTTTCAAAGAAGAAAATATGTATGCAGTAAAAGTCTGGAGCAGTATAGCATGTAGCACAATAAAATATCAATATAAAACAGGAGTATCGTGTAACACGTGCGCACATTTCATCAAGATTCAAACCTTGCAGTCTTTTATCAACAATTAGGCTCACGTAACGTAAATTTTGTTTTACAAAAATAATACCAATGGACTGACATTTAGAAGTACTTTCCTAGTTTCCTTTGGTTATGATTTTGTTCCTTCAAACATTGTAGTATAGGAGGAACTGAGAGTCAACCAGTAGTTAATCAAACTATTATAGTTGCTCTGCTTACATTGATTATTTTCTTGCATGTGCACTTAGTTGTCCTTGCTTCGTTATAATAACATGAGGCTCTACAATAATATTTACTGACAGATAAATAGTTCTTCTCAACACAAGAAAAAAATGTAGTTCGGGAGACCTGTAGAAGCTCTTAACAAGACAGATGATGGGCAAATTAATGCCATGTACCCCCAGAATGTGGAATTATGAATAAAAAACTTTTTTACTGTTTGCTCAAAGTGATCTTTGTTTAACTGGACCACACTCTAGTTTCAGTTTTAACTTTTAACCTGTCATCTGGTTTGAAGGAAATAGTTAATGACAGGATGGTTTAGAAGGTTGTTGAACCATACTGCTTGGAGAAACAAAGCCAAAAGTTAATTCATCATTAGAAGTGGAAGGATTTAGAAAAGGAGGTTAAACATGTCCAATAGTGATTCTCTTATTTTTGTTTTACTATACACGCACACAGGCAGAGTAATACTAAAACTGGCATGAGTAGTACCTTTAACCTTTTCTTTTTGTTGTGAGGGAGGTACCATGTAGAATTCATACTCGATCTGCAATGTGTGGTATCTAGTATCACACAGGCGCCTGCAACTCTGGATCAGCCATCCCTTATCTTTAGGTTATGATTTCCCAGTCAATTTAGATTGGTTTATTAGTTTGTTAGCTTGGGTTGTTAGCTTATGCTCACAGATTGTTGTAATCTGGCCTCACCAGGAAGAAAGTAAGAAGAATCAATTAGATATCTCATCTCTATTCTCTATTCTGTTCCACCTTGGTGTCAGCCCAATCAAGGTATGGAAACCAGCCAAGGAATGGCCGGTGACTACCCAATACAATGACTTCCTCATGGTAGTGACACAATCATCTGTATAGCTTGAGTTGGTGGCCCTATATTTCTAGTCACCACAAGATATCTATCACTGCTTACAATATTTGCGTAAGCAAGAGACTCTGGTGCAGTTTTATTTTCCCAAGTCTGCAACTGTTAGATTTTATAGATTTCAAATAGAGTGACAAGAAAAGTATCAGAGAATGGGAAAACTATGAATGTATGGTGTCTATCCATTCATCATGTATTCCATTTTTGTTTTCATGTGTTAACTGTAGTTGCTGCCATCTTACCACTGCAATCATGTTTCTCAGGACAAAATGGACCTTGCATCAGAAGGTTTGATAGCACAACAACAGAGATAGCAATACATCAAAACAATATCATTATTAAAAAACTAATACAATAAAGTGAATAGGTAAATAATCATCCTACTTTAGAGGATATTATATTTATCGATGGCTCCTTGTCCAGTGAATTTGAGCATGTGACCAACCCTCTAGAAATCAAAGACTTCGACTTCATGACAGCTTGAGCCTTTGTTGCCTTCATTGGCTTCTGCTCTTGTACTGGATTACTGACGTTCCATTTTCTCACCACTGATCTCCATTCTGAATCAAATATTCTATTTAACTGTTCAGCAACTGCATGGACATCATTTCCTGGCGGATTATACTTCATTGCATTTGCAAATGTAAGTCTCACATCTGCTGCAAACTCATTGGGGGTAACATATTGCTTGTTCGTGAGTTTCTTCTTAACAGTACCCAAGTCCATTGGGTTGCGGATAACATCAAAATAATCAGGAATCCCATAAAGAATAGGGTCAACTGGTTTATGAAAAAGCCAGCCACCTTTGTGATCCATGAGCTTCTTCAGAATTTTCCCACACAGCCTCGTCTTGCTAACATTCATGCTTTCTGCCATGCTCATAGGGAATTATTGGTGCTCAAATATAGAAGTTGATGTCACCTCAGATTTTTGGGAGTTTATTTCGCCAACCTCTGAATCCGTACTAGGACGTTCTTGATCACTGCTTATACAGCCGGCCCTCCTCTCTTTACACTCTTGTGAGATCACAGTGCTTACTGAGAATTCTTGCTTTCAGCAATTGTTCCAGAATATTGTATTGCAGCAGATAACATCTGCTACTCTCGAACTTGGCTAATCAGCTTTAACATAAAGGAGGTGTATGTTCCTGACAGGTTTGCTAGGCAGTTTGGAAGGGAACAGGGTCGCCTCCATGGAGTACCAATGTGGGCAAGAAGAACTTGGAGTAAGTGGAAAGACTGGCGAGTTGAGTATGCTCGTGAGATTGAGGAGTTCCACCAATTGGTTGGCTGCCGTTTCACCCCTTCTACAGAAACCTATATCAACTCCCTACCACCAGATGAGTCTGTAGATGGACAGAATGCTACTGGATGTAGTCAGAATACCTCTCATGACATTTCTTCAATGGTAAGGCCTTAATAGAATGTTGATCTCTTGTGCATTTTGCTTACATGGTGGACCTTGATGTCCTCATTCTTGTGACTTGCAGGTTGAAGATTTGAAGAATGATCTCCCAGTAATTGATCGATATCTTGAGGGTCACTTACTTCCTGCAGAGGTTGCAAGCTTCTTAGAGAGGGTGGGTACAATGATCAAGAACTACTCCCCACCACAGGGCAACCGAAGGAAACATCAAGCAGCTCAGGGCCAAACTGGCCCTGTCAGGTCAAAGAACCCAAGGAAAAGGGTGAAACCTCCACTCTTTCAGGATCCTTCGAGCCCCCATCAGTATCCAGGCGCGCTAATTCCATATCAGGCAAGCAAGGGTGACATGGTGTTTGATGGCACTGTTCCTCTACTAAATGGGGGCGAGGAGTTGAAGGGACAAGAGGCCTTGGAGCAATGGCATATCTCCCATTTGACAATGACCCCATCGTCTTCATCTCGAGATTCAAGCTCACAAGAATCAATGAAGCGGGGTCGGCAAGATGGGGATGAAACTCAGATTCCAAGGGACACTGATGGGCTCCGAAGGAGTGGACGAGTTGAGTATGCTCGTGAGATTGAGGAGTTCCACCAATTGGTTGGCTGCCGTTTCACCCCTTCTACAGAAACCTATATCAACTCCCTACCACCAGATGAGTCTGTAGATGGACAGAATGCTACTGGATGTAGTCAGAATACCTCTCATGACATTTCTTCAATGGTAAGGCCTTAATAGAATGTTGATCTCTTGTGCATTTTGCTTACATAGTGGACCTTGATGTTCTCATTCTTGTGACTTGCAGGTTGAAGATTTGAAGAATGATCTCCCAGTAATTGATCGATATCTTGAGGGTCACTTACTTCCTGCAGAGGTTGCAAGCTTCTTAGAGAGGGTGGGTACAATGATCAAGAACTACTCCCCACCACAGGGCAACCGAAGGAAACATCAAGCAGCTCAGGGCCAAACTGGCCCTGTCAGGTCAAAGAACCCAAGGAAAAGGGTGAAACCTCCACTCTTTCAGTTTCAGGATCCTTCGAGCCCCCATCAGTATCCAGGCGCGCTAATTCCATATCAGGCAAGCAAGGGTGACATGGTGTTTGATGGCACTGCTCCTCTACTAAATGGGGGCGAGGAGTTGAAGGGACAAGAGGCCTTGGAGCAATGGCATATCTCCCATTTGACAATGACCCCATCGTCTTCATCTCGAGATTCAAGCTCACCTGAATCAATGAAGCGGGGTCGGCAATATGGGGATGAAACTCAGATTCCAAGGGACGCTGATGGGCTCCGAAGGAGTGGAAGGCTCTGTGTGCAGCTGAAAATGTTCAAGCACAGGGATGGAGTTGGTGCTGAGGCAGCTAATCCGATTTTCCTTTGACGGAGACCATCTCTTGGTCTTCGACTGTACAAAGTAGCGGAAAAACTTATAGTTTGCTGCTCTGCTGACAGTAGCTGGTTGTTTAGGGCTCTTGGTGTTCCTGATAGTGTGGGTGCTGGCTGTGCGTAGGCGTAGTACAGCATGGAGCCGTTGCCATCTGTCTGCGCGACTTGCAGGGATTTCCCATAGTTATCTCTCAGCCTGTGGCGCCGGAGGCAGACGCCGCAAACTGCAGTCATCGCCTGGACGATGACCCCCTAGTTAATCTGCAGAGCTGTACAAATTTGGTTCCTGATGATGATGCTAAGCTTGAGTGCCCCTGTTTTGCAAGCATGATCATTCTTGGATCTTGGTTAATGAATCTGCGTGCTTGTAGTTGGCCATCAAGTTTGTGTTGTCCTCGCGTAAGCTGAGCTATTGTAACTGCTATTTTCCAGTGAAATCGTCTATCTAAACTGATTTACTGCAGTCGTAGGCAGATGCCTGCTAATGCTACATGGATGGATCGCTTCTGATATTTACTGTTAACGGCCTGCTTATGCGACCGTATCGTGTGCTATTTGTTCACCAAAGCAACAACTAATGGTAGTTCGCTCTTCACTGTCACACTTCCTGCAGGGCTTGCTAGAACACTGATCGCTATCGGTCCTCACCAGCATGTGTTTCTTAAAATACGTTGTTTGGTTCGAGGAATAACATCACCTTAGACGGTACTGTTGAATTAATACTACAGTACACAAATAAAGTCACGCAACATGTGCCCACCTGTTCGCCGGTAGGATTGAAATCGCGGTCTTTGTTAGTTGCAGGCATAGATAAGAGTCTAACCGGTTATACACGCTTAATTTACTTTATTTATAAGCTAGGGAATATTATGCGTTGAAAAGAAAATCGTTTTTATTGTAGAGCTAGTAACTCTGAATGTGACGATGGTAGCCTAACAAATAGAGATCACTGAATTTTTTTAGGAGATGTTGCAAAGCAACAACATAAGTTTTTTTTCTTCTTTTTTTTCTAAAACATGAAATGTTAGTAGTCGGTTTTTTTATGTTTGATGACCGTCTCCTGCATAGTCTATCTATTGTTATTCTTCTCCATGCACGAAGTAGCTCTAGTTTATTACTCTCTATCAGCTCTATAGATATTTGCCTCTTCACAACCGTCTTTATGCTCTCAGATCAATTTGGTGGTGATAAGTTGTCTCTTTCTCTTCCCCATCACCTACTAAAATAAGGTTCAGCAAACCAGGGAATAACAAAGACAAAGTTCTGATAAACCGTCATTGATAAGGATGACGGAAAACTCAATCTAAAATTTTGTTGCTAAATCGCCAGTCGAATCTGGCAAAGACCCCATTGCCGTTGTAGCAGCCACCATCTGTTATCAACTATAATTATTTAAAAAGAGATATATTGTAAAGATCATATCTATTATATCGCCTTAAGATTGCATGTTGAGATTATCTATCAAACTGTTCCGATGAATTTGCTCCAAAATATCTGCGTAAGAGATAGAGAGAATGAGCATGTCCCACATGCCACACCACACAGATGATAGGCCTTTGCTGACAGTAATTAAGATTTTTTTCAATGATACAAGCTAGTACCTAGCTCTAAGTATTCTAAAAATGACTCGTTAGATAGATTTTCTCTATCAGCTAGATTAGCCCCCAGCTGTTATTGTAACTTGCTAGCTGCTGATTGTAATATGATGATATGATCAATGAAGCTCTTCCATAAAAAAAAGATAGATTTTCTCTATCGAGCTAACTAAACATCAACAATGACTCAACAATGGTTGTGTTTAGTTCCAAAAAGAGAGTGAAAAAAGGGGTGAAAAAGTCACATCGGATACTGTAGCACTTTTCGTTTGTTTGTGGTAAACATTGTCCTACCATGACCCAAAGGCTCAAAAGATCCGTCTCGTCATGTACATCAAAACCATGCAACTAGTTTTTTTATTTACTCACATTTAATGCTTCATATATCTATACTAAAAGGATCCTAGAAATTGAAAACGTTTTCTACCAAAAACCCACCCCCGCCCTCTCACAGAGGACCCACCTGTCAGATTTTTTTAGGAGAGAGAAGACCAAAGTTGTAAGAAAGCAGGAAAAAACTTGATGTTCCAGGCACTTTTAGTTTATTCTCCGCAAAACTTTTTTCACCCAGCCGCCCGCGCGTACCCACCATCTACCAGGTGGGCCGCTACCTCCCCACGTGCACACAATTATCCCGTATTGCTAATAGACAATAGATTGAAGAATTTTTCTCCATATAAATAAAGACCAACTAACTCAAAAAATAATGTGCCTCTAGATTTGAGAATAGCAAAACCCACTCATACTCTCTCACAGAGGACCCACCTGTCGGGCTTTGGTGGGAGGGAAAAACTAGAACGCTAGAAAAAATTGCATGTTCCAGGCACTTTTAGTTCATTCTCCACAAAACTTTTTTCACCCAACGTCCCACGCGTACCCACCTCCGGCCAGTGGGCCCCTAACTCCCCACGTGCACACAATTATCTCGTATTGCTAATAGACAAAAGATTGAAGAGTTTTTCTCCATATAAATAAAGACCAACTAACTCAAAAAATAATGTGCCTCTAGATTTGAGAATAGCTAAAGCTATATATACACGTGCGTGCGCACGTGCCGCGTCTGCTATCTCGTATTGCTAATAGACAAAAGATTGAAGAGTTTTTCTCCATATAAATAAAGACCAACTAACTCAAAAAAAGATGCGCCTCTACATTTGAGAATACATAAAGCTCTCTATACATGAGAGAGCGAATAAGTGTTTTTAAAAACGCTTGGTCCACTCAAGGATAAAGCTCTGTATACACACGTGCGTGCGCATGTGCAACCAGCTAGTAAGGAGAGAGATTTGATGTGATAGGTGAATAGTGAAGTTTGGATAGATAATTTGAGGACTAAACACAGCCAATGTCCCACGCAGGACGCAACAGTATCTCCCACGCGACTGACCATCCTGCCCCACCTTTCGCCCCCACCATCTGCAGCCAGCCCTCCCGGACGAACAGACGCAAACCAGGCAGGCAGGCACTGGCACCAACGCCAAATCTCACGACCTGTCGAAATGGGCGAAACCGGGAGCAGCGTGTAGCGCGACTGCGCGAGACGAACGCCGTCCCGAATCCAAACCCTAGCGCTAGGAGGAAGACGACGAGCGAACCCGGCAGCGATCCCCGGCATCCAAAACCCTATCCCGGCATCCACCGCTGCCGGATCTCGTGGTAGCGAGGGATGTCGGACCCAGCATCGATGGCGGCCGCCATCGAGGCGCGGTTTAGCGGCCGCGACCTCATCGGCCGCGGCTCCTTCGGCGACGTTTACAAAGGGTACGGATGATGCCCCCCAACTCCTGCCCCCAAATTTTCATTCCCGTTTCTTATTACCTCGCGCGGATTCCCGAATTGATGCGTGGCGGGCAGTGGCTGCGCTCGATTGAGCCGTTAGTTTTGCTTCGGGTCGAGCGGCATTGCGGATTTGAGTGTTGGGGCTCGAGGCGGGGCTGTGTCCAGCATGGAATTTGTTCGTTGAGTTTTGGGAATTAGCTGATCGAGTGTCCATCTGAGTGACGTCTGCGATGTTATACACCTGCTTGTTCGTCTTAGTTCGGTGGCATTGATGGTTTCATTGGATCTGAGGCGAAAAGATGCGGTTTGAGTGCTGGGCGAGGGATTTTGGCAAACAGGCAGTCCTAATCAGGTTGATATAGTGGCTAACTAAGATGAGCTTGCATGGCATGTTGGCTTTAATTGGTTCATTCTAGTATTTGATGGCAGTTTTGCTTTTAAAAACTAATGTTCAGGTGGCGCCTAGTGAGTAATGGCCCATTAGGTAGGCTAGGCAGCGACTTTGGTGCTCGCCGGGGGCATGGCATCTAGCACTGCTGCCCAAGCAGCTACATAGCCTACCTTTGAAATATTGGTCACAGCCCTCACAGGTTATCTGGCTTGTTTTCTTTATAGTAATAGCTGCCATTATGTGTGAAATGCACGCTTTTTGAGGACCAAGGAATATGCTTGCTCACATGACTGAAAGTGTATTTGTTTTGTTCATGTAGAAGATAAGCACTTTATGACGTGAGACACTTAAGTGAAGGTAGGCTGTTACTGGTTGCTTTTCCTCAAAACTTAAAAGAAAAGATGCACAAGCTTCACTTGTTCTTGAAATAAAGGTTGTGCATGTTACATGGCGAAACTGGTCCAGAATTTGTTTGCAACCCGTTGCCTAGGCAACTTCCGTGTGCTGTTTCCTCTGCACTTAAAGTCTTACCTTTGGACTAGAAACTTTGTGAATTCTGCTATGTACTTGTATCATTCCCCAATACTCATATCATTTATCTGCATGAAGAATGACATAATATTTGCTTTATTCATTCATTCATTCATTTTAAAAGCCACTGAATATTTTCTCTCATATCTGTAGGCATTTGGTTCACTTAAATTTTGGCTGAGTTGTACTTTATTCTTTCTCTTGCTTATTTTCATGTAGCATTTCAACGCTTAGTGCTTACCAAATATTCTTTTGTGTTATAGGTTTGACAAGGAATTGAACAAGGAGGTTGCTATTAAAGTCATTGATCTGGAAGAAGCGTGAGTCCCTAACATCAATTATATACTTCCTATTTTCAACATAGTTATTAGTTTCACTCCACCTGTATTATTTCCCTCTATTTTACAACAACATTGCTTATTTTTTAGATATAAAAAAGAATGACTGTAATGAATACTGATGGTGCATTGTTTCTTAACTTGTGCTATACACACTTTTTAGAACATAACTTGTAATATCAATAACCTTATACATCATTTTCACGTGATTTTGAAGTACGTGTATAAGACCATCTCAGACAGATTTTCTCTATCGGCTAGATTAGCCCCCAGCTGTTATTGTAACTTGCTAGCTGCTGATTGTAATATGATGATATGATCAATGAAGCTCTTCCATAAAAAAAAGATAGATTTTCTCTATCGAGCTAACTAAACATCAACAATGACTCAACAATGGTTGTGTTTAGTTCCAAAAAGAGAGTGAAAAAAGGGGTGAAAAAGTCACATCGGATACTGTAGCACTTTTCGTTTGTTTGTGGTAAACATTGTCCTACCATGACCCAAAGGCTCAAAAGATCCGTCTCGTCATGTACATCAAAACCATGCAACTAGTTTTTTTATTTACTCACATTTAATGCTTCATATATCTATACTAAAAGGATCCTAGAAATTGAAAACGTTTTCTACCAAAAACCCACCCCCGCCCTCTCACAGAGGACCCACCTGTCAGATTTTTTTAGGAGAGAGAAGACCAAAGTTGTAAGAAAGCAGGAAAAAACTTGATGTTCCAGGCACTTTTAGTTTATTCTCCGCAAAACTTTTTTCACCCAGCCGCCCGCGCGTACCCACCATCTACCAGGTGGGCCGCTACCTCCCCACGTGCACACAATTATCCCGTATTGCTAATAGATAATAGATTGAAGAATTTTTCTCAATATAAATAAAGACCAACTTACTCAAAAAATGATGTGCCTCTACATTTGAGAATACCTAAAGCTCTCTATACATGAGAGAGCGAATAAGTATTTTTAAAAACGCTTGGTCCACTCAAGTGATATTGTTTTAGTACATACGTTTCATTCTTTTCATACAAGCAAGGAATTCAAATGAAATAATTGATAAAAGGTCAAGTAACTCTATTGTATCAATAAAGTCCTCATCAATTAACTTGATATACAGTATTAGATACGATATACATATCCCCAGGGTGGGATTTGGAGCGGCTACTTGATTAGGGTAATTCAAATGGAGTGAATAGGTTTCCAGAACAAATTCTATAATGCAAGATATACCAAGCAATCGCTAACAAGCTACATTTGACCTTTTTCATGGAAACATGTTCCACCAGAAAGACAATGTGTGCATCGTATGAGACTATCAGTTCTTACAGGATATAGGAACACTATATCCTTATGTCCATTGGTTTTAGTTTCTTCTGGTTAGCAGACAGTCAGCCAGCCAGAAGAAACTAAAACCAATGGACATAAGGATATAGTGTTCCTATATTCTGTTAGAACTGATAGTCTTGTACGATGCACACATTGTCTTTCTGGTGGAACATGTTTCCATGAAAAAGGTCAAATGTAGCTTGTTAGCGATTGCTTGGTATATCTTGCATTATAGAATTTGTTCTGGAAACCTATTCACTCCATTTGAATTACCCTAATCAAGTAGCTGCTCCAAATCCCACCCTGGGGATATGTATATCGTATCTAATACTGTATATCAAGTTAATTGATGAGGACTTTATTGATACAATAGAGTTACTTGACCTTTTATCAATTACTTCATTTGAATTCCTTGCTTGTATGAAAAGAATGTGGGGGGTTTTAGGTGAGAATGAGAGTGTAGGCAAGGGAGGGAAGGAGTGGAAGTTTCGTGGAAACTTGGAAAGATAGTTTTAGGTGAGAAGGAGAGTGTAGGCAAGGGAGGGAAGGAGTGGAAGTTTCGTGGAAACTTGGAAAGATATCAGAGACTAAAGTGAAGAATTTTCTCAAATATAAATCCTGGTATGATTCAAAGTTCATTTTGTAAACATGGACTTCTTTGTATCAGCTGACTGTGCTCTAGATGGGAAGGCCTTATCTATAACTAATGTTGCATGTAGGATTTTAACACCTAGCTTAAGCTGGTGGATGTAGACGGAGAGCAACACCTTGATGGATTAAGATGCTGAGGAGTGGGTGAATAATCATTATCCCTGTTGGTAGTAGCATGAGGCTGGATAGATTTGAAATCTTAGAGGTTCTGGTAGATGTAGAGGGAGAGCAACACCGATATCAAACCACCCTATTCGCAAATCTAAAGGGTACATGTTTAGTGGACAGTTGGTAATGGCGCAATGCCCTTCCACAGGTATTGTGATCTGGAGGATTATGATCAAATAGATGTACCTTAAAAGTTCTATTTGAAAAGATAAGGGAGGGTTAGCATGCAGTTCTATGGTTGGGAATCCAAACCATCTACTCAGTGAAACATGTAAGGATTCATTGTATTTTATGCTGTTGAACATAGGATTGATTGCTCAAACACAGATTATCCTGTTGCTGTGCAAGGACTAACTAATCGGGGTTTATTGTTGCCAATTCTGTTTTTCTTCTAACGCCAAGTGTAATGTACATTGCAATGACAACACTGTCTAATATTTTGCAGCGGCAAATATCCTCCTTACTGAAAGTGGAGATGTGAAGGTATAACTTTTCTAAGACTGGAAGATTCTACATTTAGTAGTGCTTTTCATTGTGACAGCTATTGTTAATTTCTAGTCTAGAATACATGTTCTGATGTTGCCATGTGTATTCCATAGGTTGCAGACTTTGGGGTTTCTGCACAGCTGACTAAAACAATGTCTAGGAGAAAGGTACCATCTTAATTCTTCTTCTATTATGTCAAAGTTGCTCAATGTTTCTGCAAATGCATCAAACCCTCAACTATAGCTCAAACTTCCTTGTTTACTGTTGGTAAAGTGTTAAGCAATTTCCAGATGATTAAACTGTCAGTCCCTATTGAAAACAAAACGACTTGTGTTTACGATATATGTGCTGTGCTGGTAGACATTCACATATGATCCTGTTCAGCTCAAATGGTGTATATCCTTACCTTGGCATCTTTTAATCATCACTACATCTTTCATTGTTTAACTAAAGCCTAAAGGAACAGCCTGTCCACTGCATGGGTAGATTTGAAGAGTATGCTATTTATTCACTATACGACTTTAGTATCTATGGCTAAAATGCAGCTGTGCTTTCTATATAGCTGTTATGGATCTAGTAAAAGCATTTACATCCTCGCTGTGTCATGGAGCCTCACATGTGCCTCTGCCTTGAGAGTGTACATCGTTCATGGCAATGGCATAGCTTCATGTTTTGATCTAAAATCACAAATACTCTATTATTTTTTTAGACCAAAGACCATCTGGCCCTGCTTTAATTAGAAAGGCATAGCTTCATGTTTTGATCCAAACATCAAAGTTCATTTCATACATGAGCACATCCATTACAGGATGAATTTTAAAAGTAACACTCTCTTACACCCTCTATATCTAAAGAAAAACTCCACAAAAGAACTCGTTAACCAGGTTCATCAGCTTCCCTCATCAACCCCTCCAGGAATGACTTCATGTCGTAGCGCAGATAGCTGGGAGATGGGACACCCCTTCGTTTCGTCTACCAATTGCCGGTCTTCACCTTGGCCAGCACCATCCACCTCTGCATATATTATATAATGCGATACAAAGCTACTTCAGGGGAGGGGATTACAGCATTCCTGAAGACAAATGTGAAAAATACTCTATTATCCATTACTATATTTACCACAAATGTGAAAAATCCTTCCATGAGTCATGATATCTGGTAGAGAGGCAGACAGGTAATAGGCATTCGTTATTGGTCGTAGTGGGGAACCAGTTTAGCAGCCTTGATTATTTTTGGGCATCTTGTTGACTGTGGGGGGTTTTAGGTGAGAAGGAGAGTGTAGGCAAGGGAGGGAAGGAGTGGAAGTTTCGTGGAAACTTGGAAAGATAGTTTTAGGTGAGAAGGAGAGTGTAGGCAAGGGAGGGAAGGAGTGGAAGTTTCGTGGAAACTTGGAAAGATATCAGAGACTAAAGTGAAGAATTTTCTCAAATATAAATCCTGGTATGATTCAAAGTTCATTTTGTAAACATGGACTTCTTTGTATCAGCTGACTGTGCTCTAGATGGGAAGGCCTTATCTATAACTAATGTTGCATGTAGGATTTTAACACCTAGCTTAATGGCAAGCCTACAACTATCTGTTGGAATTATATTGCAAAATCTTTTCTGTTTTGCAATTTACATAGATTGAAGAGTGAACCTTTGCACCGCTGCTAATGACTTTGAACTGTTCAGACATTCGTTGGAACTCCCTTTTGGATGGCACCTGAGGTTATTCAAAATTCTGAAGGGTACAACGAGAAGGTAATTGTGCATTTGTTAAACAGTTTTATTCTTATTGAGCTTTTTTAGACAAGGCTGTGTCTCAATGCAGGCAGATATATGGTCTTTAGGTATTACTGCTATTGAAATGGCAAAAGGTGAACCCCCTTTGGCAGATATTCATCCCATGAGAGTTCTTTTCATGATACCTCGTGAAAATCCTCCACAGGTCATTTGATTATTTTTCAGCAATTGTTATCAAGTGTGCTGCAACTAACTTAAATCATCGCTATTTGTTTGTGCAAGAAGATAAATGATATTTATTAATATGCAGCTTGATGAGCATTTCTCTAAACCAATGAAAGAGTTTGTGTCACTATGTTTAAGGAAGAATCCAGCAGAGGTAAAATCCTTATTCTGTATTTCTACCTGTGCCATGAATTATTTCTCTGTGCTATTCTGCACCTAATTTGCATATATATTTTTTTTTCTCGGATACGCAGGAGAACTGCGTATCATTGTATTAATAGTAGAGAGAGGAGTCATACAGAGACCCCAAAACACACGCGCACACACCCACTTTACAGCTAATTTGCATATATGTCCTGCCATTTTAGTTGCTATACTGTAATTTAGATAAAATTTCTTAGGGCAGGTATCATGGTCTTATTTGGCAATAATTAATGTGGTAATTTCATTTGTAGGCTGCAATGAAATTGAAATTCTACATTCTTCCTAGTTTGCGCTTAATGTTCTCTTTGTCGCTTTCTCGCAGAGGCCTAGTGCCAAGGAGCTTCTTAAGCATCGTTTCATAAAAAATGCCCGAAAGACTCCAAAGCTTTTGGAGAGAATAAGGTTTGTACTGTATTTTTTTTCTCAATGAAAATTGAGTTAATGGCTACACTTTTTGAATCATTGTATCTTTGTCCATCTGATTCACCGTGTGCTTCTATTGCTGGTATTGGCAGAGAGCGGCCAAAATTTGCTGCAAAACGCATGGACGCCACACAAAATGTCCAAACTCATGTTGAAGAAGATATTGGTACAGGTACTATCAAGGTCGATAGAGCAAAAGATGCAACTCCACCTTTGAGGTAGATTCAAAAGAAAACAATAAGTAACCTTTGTCTGTCTTCCCACACCTGATTCTTTTTTCTACCTTAGTCAAGGAACAGTCAGGAAAGCTACAGGCTGGGATTTCCCTGATAGATCAGAGGGCACAGGAACTGTCCGAGTTGGTTCAAGGCCCCCTCAAAGTGCCTCCACCAAAGATAGTAGATTTGATACGCCTCAAAGTCCAAATACATTAAGACGTACAGCTGATCGAGAAAATCAGTGGAGAACATCATGGGCTGGGTCTGAAGAATCTATCTCTCAGAGAGATACACAGAATGAACGTGGGAGACTAGAAAGCTCTACTGATGATGTGAGATTTTGATCTGTGGCATGCAACTTGGTTTAATTTTGATGATTTTACTAACTATAATTGTTTGCCAGAACGACCAATCTGTAAGCGGGTCAGGAACAGTTGTGGTACGGTCTCCAAGGGCATCTCAGCTGCACCCAGCAGCTAGCAACCACAGTTCTAAGGTATCTTAAAAATGTCATGGTCAGATTTTTAAAATTAAGAGGCACACAGTCAAGGGAACGGCAACAGCTCATACACGTAAATAGTCAAGAGGTCCAAAGGTACTTGAAGTTTATTTTATCCATGTTTTAACTTCTAAGGAATCAACGATGTGCTCCATCACTTAAGTGTTCTTTGACAACATTATTTTCTTTATCCTAGTGAGAGTATAGACATGCAAAAAGGTCGCAAATCACGGCAGTTACCTGATGGGCAATCAGCTTCTCGAACTTCTAGTTCTGTAAATTCACCTGCAATCTCATCATTGATAATCCCTTCTTTGAAGGAGGTAAAGTTGTTTGGCATGCTCCCTGTTTCTTTCTTAATTCTTTGTTAATTTAGATTATGCTAAAATTTTCATTCCACCTTTAGTTCTTTGTGTTTGACAAGTTCAGTAGTGCATTTGCTATGAGAAGTTTTATCTTGATATCGTTGAATCCCACATTCCCACTAGTCATTTATTCCAACTTAGGACTTTCTTGCGATTATGCTGCAGGCTACTGGCGACAAGTTTGATCGGCCTGCTGTTCATACTTTCCTTGATTCTTTGATGGAGCTAGAACATGAGATACCTGGATCATGTGAAGTACTGATTGGCAGATTGCTACACCGGCTAGGGAGGTTGAGCCATCACATGTTCTCATACTGTCACTCAAGGATAGACCTTGTTCATTTTCTCAGCTCATAATGACTCATTATACCTTCGATACAGCTCAAAGGAGTCCTCTTTGCAAGGCCTTCAGGAGACGGCAGCTTCAGTTTTCGCAAAGAATCCTGAACCTCCCTCTGAACAAACAAACAACAAGAAATTAACTAATACTCCACCACTGGCTGCTCCTACCGTAAGCCCCCTGGCAAGGTTCCTTCTCACAAGGTTGGTCAGCAGTTCATGTGTTTTCCAGCTTGTTTAGTATACCAAGGAATGAGTTTCTGCCGTTGTTGCAGGTGGCAAAACCAAGTTTCGCAAGATCTCAATTCCGTTTGATTGGTGCAATACAAATATGAAAAGGAAAGAGAAGAGATATTTCATCTTTGATTCGGTGTATAATTAATTTTTGAGTGTACATAATGCAATCTTTAGAACTGTCTATCTGTTAGGTGGTCTCAGCCATCTGTTGTTTCATTTGTTGTGTTCATGGTGAATAACATATTTTCTGCTCATTTTCTGATGTAACTGCCACCGCCGTACTTGTATAACATCTCAGCAACAACGCCGACATATCCAAAATTTACCGGTTGCCACTTTAAAGTACGTGATTTTTTGGGCCAGAACTATGTTTTCTGTTTACCATATGTTTCATGCGTTAGGGGTTAGGCGGGAGCATTTAGGGAAAGTGCATGGCGATTGCGCTCGCAATCCTGTTTGATGCTTAATGATAGCGAGGTCAGCATGATTTTTGTTGGCTCGCACTCTGTAATTACCCACCTCGTCGATTGCCAGCTACTCCGTACTAATCACTTGCTGATTGTGGCAGACGTAGCTATCCAGAATCCTCGGACTGGTGAAGTGTTCCCACTCCGTGCGGAGGCGAACAGGAGCAATCGCAAGGTAAAAACTTGCATTCTGCTAAAGAACGTTCATTCTGGTCTTCCGGACGTAGGATTGGTCTGTGGATTGACACTATATATCGGTATATCAGCAGTTCACCTCTACCTTTCACGATTCACGATTGATCGCTTATTAATGAACGGGACCCGACTCGGGAAGTTTGCCGTTTTGCGTCGATCGGGTGCATCACCGACTTGACGCTCCGACCGGACATGAGCGGAGATGCACAGCTGCACACCGGGTTGACAGCGTCCTTTCCTTCTGCGGCCAGTTTCTGTCCCACATCCGTTAATCCCCCGGGTCCACCGGCAGCCTCGCCGAGAAAATAGCCGTTGCGAGCCAGGCGCGTGCAACCCACCCCACCCACCATAGCAAATCCCTCTCTAAAGCCTTGCCCCTTTGGCACAGTGTTCAAATCTCCCGACCGTTGGAGACCCCTCCTCCTATCCCCACCGCCCCAACGTTCGTCTCCGCCTAGGCTCCTGATCCCCCACGCCGACGGCGCTTCCCCTTCTTCTTCTTCTTCTTCTTCACTTGTCTCCCTTGCCGCTTCCGGAGCCACCGCGTAATCAGAGAGAGAGAGAGAACCCTAGCGTCTGATCCCCCAAGCCCTAGGCGTAGGATTCCGCATCCACCCATGGCGCCGGACACGGGGACGGTGGCGGCGGCGGCGATCGACGAGGCTTACGAGTTCTCCGCCCCGAGGTTCTTCGACTTCATCAACGAGGAGACGGAGGAGGCCGTCCGCGCCGCCGAGAGCTGGTTCGAGGCCGCCCGCAGCCACGCCCCCTCGCGTACGTACCCCCCGCGCGCCGCCGCGGCCTTCCTCGTCGATCGCCCTCCCTCCCTCCCTCGCAGTTCCGGCTCCGCTCCGTCCCTGATTTCCCTCGCCGAATTTTTCCTCATTTTCTCCCCTGTTCCGGATTGCAGCGTTCAACCCCAGGATCAAGGAGTCGAGGGCGGGGGCCGAGGTCGCGGTCCTCTGCGATTTTGCGCAAGCCGAGGAGCCGACTCTGAAGGTAAATAAATGGAAGGGGATCCGTCTGGTTCCACCCTGATTTTGGCTATTTCGTCTCGTTCTTCTCATCCGGCAATTTGTGCATTTGTTGTTGTGCAGGAGGTACCCGCTCCGCGGGTAGCAGGAAGCGTAGCCATCCACGCGGCAGATGCAATTGATAGGTAAGCGCCGGAGACACCCCTTTCTTAAATTAATTTGCAATTCATCAGGTTGGCGAGTTAATTATTTACCCCAATTGCTTTTTTCCCTCTTATATACAGGAGTGCGCTGGAGAAGAAGGACCCATCGTTCGGATCTGTACGTGATTTGCTTCCTGATTCTAGTGTACTATCTGCAGTTCAGGAGTAGTTGTGTTGCTCACATCTGAAGTGTTTCTTCAGGTCTCTGAAGGAAATCCTGCTGGGACGTGTTCCGATGCTGGGAGCCAGGAGGAGGAATGGTAACCTCTTTTGATTACGAATTTGTGTCCCGTACTCATTTTGTGCTCCGTGATTGGCATGTTGAACGAGCTGGGCGCTCCTTGTTTTGGACAGTGCTGCATGCCCTCAGGCAATGTCGGAATCACCGCCGGCTGATGAAATGTCGGTGTCACCGCCGTCTCAAGAAGAGGAAGATGAATCACCCAAATCTTTTGAGTTCCTCCCGCCCAGAGACCTTGAGCCAAAATGTGGGTTACTATTTGTTAACTCTGTTCTTTGATCACTGCACAATGGGAGGAATTGTGGTTTCTTAATCCTGACTTTGACACTGTCTTGCTGTAGCTGCGGATGGTGGTTCTGCCAGTACGCCAAAGATGCAGAGGCTGCCTCCTCCTACTACTACCATCAAAGTTGCACCTGCTATTACAACATGTGCGAGATCCACACTGAAGGCTGAGGCACGCACGCCGAAGGCTCTTGTGCCAAGCAGCAAAGCAGGTCCTATGGCTGGTCCTATCAGCATCAAGAGGAGTGTGGTCAAGTAAGAGTCCAGCTCACGTGCACATATTGTACAATCCTTAGATTGTTTCCATTGTCTGATGAGTTGTCTTTCAGGGTTGGTCAAGATTTGGGGACCGGAAAGGCAGCCAGTGCTTCTGCTGAAATTGTGCAGGAAAACCAGGCAGTGAAGAGGCAGAAGCTCGATGATGGAAGGGCTAGACAGGTAATGGAATGGGAATGATGATGGAATATGTAAAATTCATACGGAACTTGTAAAATTGATGTCATTATGGCATTGTAATAATTCATCTGTTGTTGTTGTGCTCAGATACTAAATGTTAAGACCCGGATCCTGCCTCATAAGGGGAGAGCTGATTTAGCAGGAAGCACTGAAATGAGGAGGGCCTATGAGGATGTGCACTCTGTGAAGGTATTTGCCAAATTCCTCCCATTGCCACTAATGATAGACTTGCTTTCAATGTTTAGTGTGGAAACGGATAGAGATAGCATTGAAATGTGACGTGTTTTTTTTTGGTGGATCTGGGCGTTTTGCAGGAAGTGACTCCATATGTATCTGCAGCAGAATTGGTTAAGAAGTTTGAGTCAGGGACCAGAAAGCTGAGCATCACTCATAGCAGATCACTTTCTCATGTCAGTATTCATTTCCCATTTCTGTTGTAGATTAGTTTGCCATTGTTACATGCATTGCAACTACATTTTACTGCATATATTTGTTACAGCTGGAGTAT
>OAMR01000223.1:1005105-1066106 GCA_900205405.1 Echinochloa crus-galli
TCCTATCAGCATCAAGAGGAGTGTGGTCAAGTAAGAGTCCAGCTCATGTGCACATATTGTACAATCCTTAGATTGTTTCCATTGTCTGATGAATTGTCTTTCAGGGGTGGTCAAGATTTGGGGACCGGAAAGGCAGCCAGTGCTTCTGCTGAAATTGTGCAGGAAAACCAGGCAGTGAAGAGGCAGAAGCTCGATGATGGAAGGGCTAGACAGGTAAGGGAATGGGATTGATGGTGGAACATGTAAAATTCATACGGAACTTGTAAAATCGATGTCACTATGGCGTTGTAATAATTCATTTGTTGTTGTGCTCAGATACTAAATGTTAAGACCCGGATGCTGCCTCATAAGGGGAGAGCTGATTTAGCAGGAAGCACTGAAATGAGGAGGGCCTATGAGGATGTGCACTCTGTGAAGGTATTTGCCAAATTCCTCCCATTGTCACTAATGGTAGACTTGCTTTCAATATTTAGTGTGGAAACGGATAGAGATAACATTGAAATGTGACATGTTTTCTTTTTGGTGGATCTGGGCGTTTTGCAGGAAGTGACTCCATATGTATCTGCAGCAGAATTGGTTAAGAAGTTTGAGTCAGGGACCAGAAAGCTGAGCATCACTCATAGCAGATCACTTTCTCATGTCAGTATTCATTTCCCATTTCTGTTGTAGATTAGTTTGCCATTGTTACATGCATTGCAACTACATTTTACTGCATATATTTGTTACAGCTGGAGTATTGAATCAGGAAACAGCATTGATGCAGGAGGATGACTTGACATCCATATTGCTTATGTGTTATGCAGGAGGATGCAGGATTACAGGGAAGGCCTAAGCTTATGTTAACCAGACCAAAGGAACCCGAGCTTCAGACTTCCCACAGAGTCCGAGCAGTCAGAGTGAAGAGCACTGCAGAGCTAGAGGAGGAAATGCTGGCCAAAATCCCCAAGTTCAGGGCACGGCCGTTCAACAAAAAGGTAATAATTTGCTTACGAAAGAAAATTGTCTTACTTAGCTGCGTGCTGACTTAGTTCAAAGAAGATTGTTTAACTTCGATGCATGCTGACTATTTGCTGTTTTCTGCTTTCAGATTGCTGAAGCTCCTTCATTCCCTCCGCTTCCAAGAAAAGCTCCGCAGGTCCCTGAATTCAATGTATGTATTCTATCTATCATTGTGGTAAATTCATGAATGAAATATACTTTTAATTGATTGATTATTCTCTGCCTTTGCATCGACTACAGGAGTTCCATCTTAAAACAATGGAGAGAGCTACTCGGCATATGGACACCTGTTCAGAAATTTCTTCTGCGGATACTATCCAGGTAAAGATGCTACTTGCCTAGCTTCCATTTTAGGATGCCAGATATTATTCTTTTTACTAAGTTCAGTGCTTCTATCTTGCAGAGTCAAAGTAGGCCACTCAAATTGAAACAACCAAAACCACCACAGCTACATACAGCATTGCGAGCTCGGCCCCCAAGGTTTGATTTTTCCACATAGCAGCAATGAAGTCAATTTAACTAGACATCAGCAATTTTTATAACGCTTGATTCTAAACATCATCTTTCAACAGTGTGAAAAGTTCTCAGGAGCTTGAACTGGAGGAACTGGAGAAGGCCCCCAAGTTCAAGGCCAAGCCACTGAACAAAAAGGTATTATACTTGTTTTAGAAGCATATATATTTTATTAGATTATGAATTGGAGCTTCAGTTATGGGTTTCATTTCATGCAGATTCTTGAGAGCAAGGGAGACATTGGTGTGTTTGCCCATCCAAAGCCTCAAGTTACAGCTCCCAAGGAATTCCATTTTTCTACCGATACTCGCTTGGGCCCTCCTTCAGTCGCTGATTTATTTGACAAGGTTGTTATCAAAAGGCATATTGTGGTATAACCATTGAACTGTTTTCTGTCAAGGCGTCTTTCACATCTTATTGAGCTCTTTCCTGTTTTGCAGCTCTCTCTTCATTCTGATTGTTCTTCAACCAGCAACAGGCAAGATGTTCCCAGACTTACAATACCAAATCCTTTCAATCTACACACAGAGGTTTGTGAAATTTGAACTTCTGGAGCACTTGTGGCATTTCTCATCATGTTCGCAACAAAATAGTTATGCATCACTTGTTGCAGGAAAGAGGTTATTTAAAAGAGAAGCAGCTAGAAGCACAGCTCTTACAGAAGAAGATGGAGGAGGAGAAGGCCAGGGTTCACAAAGCTAACCCATACCCATACACCACAGACTATCCTGTGGTATGTGAATTTTTTTACTTAACATTTTCAGTTGCAGTCATCTCTATTGCAGTCTAACAAAATCTGTGTTCAGGTGCCGCCGAAGCCTGATCCAAAGCCTTGTACGAGACCAGAAGGCTTTCAACTTGAGAGTTTAGTGCGGCATGAGCTAGAGCAACAAAGACTGATGGAAGAAAGGGAGAGAATGGAGAGGGAAGAGGCTGAGAGGAGAATCGTCAAAGCTCACCCTATACTGAAAGAGTGAGTATGGTGTTTCTCCTAAGAATTCTTCCTTTCTCTTTAAGAATGAGATACATAAACATTCTTTCAAAAAGAAGAGAGATACATAAACAGCCTTTGTAATCTTGTTGCAGGGATCCTATCCCGCTTCCAGAGAAAGAGCGAAAACCTCTCACTGAAGTTCAACAATTTGCATTGCATGTTGATGAGAGGGCAGTTCAGAGATCAGAATTCGATAACATGGTCAGTCAATGTTCATATAGATCTATTTAGTTATTTACTGGAGCATGCTGTCTTGGTTGGCATCTGTGAAACAGCTCTTAGCACGTAAAAGTATTTACTTATTTTTTGTTAAAAGTATTTACTTATTTTTTGTGTGATACAGATAAAAGAGAAAGAGAAGACGTACAAAAGGTTGAGAGAGGAGAATGAATTCGCGCAAAAGGTACACATCTTTCCTGCTCCTCAAATGTTCCAATAGGCTTCATTCGGTCTCTTAACCTGTTGTTGCTGATTGAATGATGCAATCTATGTCTGAAGATTGAGGAAGAGAAGGCACTGAAGCAGCTGAGGAGAACCATGGTGCCCCACGCGCGGCCACTCCCGAAGTTTGACAGACCGTTCCGACCGCAAAAGTCAGTAAAAACAATTTAACTTCGTCATCCACAATGTATGTTAAACCTGAACTTTTGATACTCATTGAAGTGGTGATTGCTGCTTCTTTCACAGATCGACGAAGCAGGTGACCAGACCAAAGTCGCCGCAGCTCCAGGTGGACGAACGAGGCGCGAGGAGGCATGCATTCATCAGATGATCACCATACCGCCTCCAGCTCTTTCCGTAGTTGTACCTGTACCACGTTACTTGTTTTATTCTTTCCATGGCCAAGATCATTCCTATCTTGCCATCGATTTGTTGTCCGGGCTACTATGATTCTCTCTCTGCGAAATGCCGGCCCGTAATTACTGTAGTCTTGTCAGCCGAAACAGCTGACACAGTGTATGCGCTGCTCCTGTAGGGGGAGGAGGGCCAAACAGATAGGATCGGCGATTGCCGTTCATCTTGTAGATTGCGTGTATGTGTGTGTGTTGGTGGTGTCTGTGTATTATGATCTCGATTTTCGAATTCCTCGCTATATCAACATATGTCAAGGAAACTGGGTGCTAAAGTTGAGCTTAGCATTATGTGCTGTCACTATATCTTCAGATGCGCGCACAACCTGGACAGACTTTTTTTTTACTGCACAAATTAAGGCCAAGTTTAATCCCACCAAGCGAATTCTCTGACTTTGACCTGCACAAAACCAATTACTCCCTCCATCCCGCAAAGAGCATCCATTTTGACTTCTTCTCGGTCAAACTGTTTGAAGTTTGACCAATGTTATAATTAAAAACATTAATAATTATCACACCAAATATGTATGTTATGAAAATATATTTCATAAAGAATCTAATGGAACTTGGTAGACATTAAAGTATTAATATATTTTTATATAAACTCAGTCAAACATAAGATAGTTTAACTTAGGACAAGATCAAAATCAAAGAGGCACTCTTTACGGAACGGAGGGAGTACTCTGTAGACGAAGCCCTACTTCTGAAGCATCATGCAAGCATTCGATTTTGCCCCTCAAGAAATGCCATGGACTTGTTCAAATCTCTGCAGGTAGCGTGTGCATACGGGTTTGTTTTTCTTGAAAGAACTTGACCATATTTGCCGTAGGCCAATCACGAATTCGCAGTAGAAGGATCGACGTGTGATTATACTATTATAGATCGCAGAAAATTCAGTATTTTCTTTTTCAGATGCCATGAGCAACCGGTTCTTTTTTTTTTGACATGAGCAGCCAGTTCTTGGCGAAGTAGAAAAATGCTTTCCGCTGATGTTCACGAGTTGGGTATGAACAGTTTGTTCTTGACCGCAAATCCGGCTACTTATCACTTCTTCTTTTTTTTTTAAAAAAAAGTCCTTTCGTTCCTGCTACTCACAAGTTGAATGTTAAAATGCATTTTCGTGCGACTTTGCTGCGGTTGGGTTGATTAGCACCACGTGCTAGCATATGACTTGTTCTTTTAAAAGTTGTTCACCAACGTGTCAAAAAAAAAGTTGTTCACCAAAATCAGTCATCAACTTTTTTTTTCTTTAAATGGAGATGTTGTGGCCTGAACCCTGAGCCACATTTCAGAAACAAACCGCATCTAATATCATACTTTAAAATTAATTTTGAAAATGCAGAAAAGCTGCACATCATTGTATAAAAAAGTATACGAGTAACAATAGCGTATGCAAACTGTTTTCAGAACTTTGAATTCGCCATGGAAGAATGTTTATTTAAATTAGCTCAAGGAAGAATGTTTATTTAAATTAGCTAGCTCAAGGAGCTGGTAAAAATGAGTATAATTTGTTAAAGAGAAAATACATCCTAAAAAACATGACACGTATGAATATAGCACATTGAGATTTCATGCAATGTTCTCTAAGAAAGTACCAGTGTGTACCACCACTCATTTATTTACCACGACTTGTGGAGAGCACTGTCATTTTCGTGACCAAAGAAAACCAGTGTCCCACAACCCGTATTTGCATTTCCACTGTACTAATTTACAGGAGCGCAGAGTCAAAACTCTTAAAGACTATCATAACATAATATTGAGCTACTAGCAAAGGCACATGTGCGTGATAAAATAAATCAAATATAACATATAAAATATAGTTGCAATACCCGCGCGTGCTAAACTCTCTTATATACATTTGTCTCAACTTATATACCACGCACGTTTATTGATGACATGTAGGTACTGAAACAGTGTCACTTTAGTGGATCATGGTAAACAGCGGTGCGAATCGCTTTTAAAAATACTTTATATTCGCTCTCTCGTTTATAGAGAGTTTTATGTATTCTCAAAACTCAATAGTTGGCATTTATTTATATGAAGAAAAACTCTCCGATTTATTGTCTATTAGCAATACGGGATAGTTGTGTATAGACGTGGGTACAAATATGAGTATATTTAGGTGGATCCATTTTTGGGTGAAAAAAGTTGATCGAGGAAACAACTAAAAGAGCTAGAACATGCAAACATTTTGATGCTTTCTCGTTTTTCCCTCCCACCAAAGTCCGACAGGGGGTCTTCTCACACAGTGGAGGTGGGTATAAATACTCTCCGATTTATTGTCTATTAGTAATACGGGATAGTTGTGTATAGACGTGGGTACAAATATGAGTATATTTAGGTGGGTCCGTTTTTGGGTGAAAAAAGTTGATCGAGGAAACAACTAAAAGAGCATAGAACATGCAAAAATTTTGATGCTTTCTGTTTTTTCCCTCCCACCAAAGTCCGACAGGGGGTCTTCTCACACAGTGGGGGTGGGTTTTTTGGTGGCAGGTGTTTTCAATTATCTTTTAGTATAGATAAGTGACTACATCGTCACTATGGCGACAAAAGGGAACTCGATTGTTGAAGTATCTATGTGAAACTCCAGCTTTCAGATGCCAAATCGGGCACTTCGTATACCCGACTACCTGAGGCCTGAAGTCCATCCTAATCTGCTTTCCGCAGACGATCCTGCGGAGTGTGAAACATGGAAAGAGAGACCGTAGAAACCAGTGCTTTTCGCCCCTTTCTCTCTCTTGTCCCCCCACTTGACATGTCCGTCTCCGTGTGTGTGACCGTGTCCCAATCTTCCCCAACCTCAGGTCAACCGAAGCTATCCAAGATCCAGCCCCTCTCTCCTCTTCCCTTCATACAGACCAGACCAGCCCAGCCCCCACCACAGCACCACCACCAACCCACCTCCCTCAATTATAAACCTATAAAATATTATCATTGACCCCAAGCTGATCCAAGAAAGAACAGTCGTACTATTATTTTGTGAGAGAGATCAGAGAAGGGAGTGATTGAAGGGGGACTGAAATTCCAAGAAACCTATTGCTTCTTCCGCAGCTAACCTCAAGCGCAGAAGCTCTGAATCTCGGGGCTTTCGGGGAAGAGACCGATGGCTGGCAAGGAAATCTACCACAAGGTTAAGGACAAGGTAACGAGAAATGGAAGGGGAGGGAGATTGCTGCTTCTTTCGCTCATGGCATCCATTTTCCCTGCTTATTGATTGTGCCTTGGTTTTGCTGAATAGCCAGTTAGGTGTATCATTGTTCCGTAAGTTTTGTTTTCTGTTTCTTGTACCAAGAAATAGGGTGCAGAGATTTCAGAAGGTTAGCTGCCTAAATGTTTAGATTGTCTTGAGAAATTTTGGTGCGATGATGATCCAGTTGGGCTCACTGGATTCCTGCAAATGGAAATCTTAGTAACTTGGTCTTGATGCAATTTAATAATTTATCTTTAAACCGTGCGTGGGAATCCGGGGTTCTAGGCGCATGTACATCAGTGTATTGATGATAAAAACCATTTACTGGCAATAAATAAAAAGAAGTATTCTTTTTGTTTACCAGCACCACCTAAAAGAGTGAAATTGGCAATCTGTACATGAAGCTAGTTAATTTCTATTTCAAAAAAGAAATCTGGTTTAATTGATGGGATTTTGAGGGCTGGTGCTCTGAAATAAAATGCAATCAAAATAACAGAAGGTTATAAGCGGAAGGTATATATTTTTTTTGTGGCAAAGCTAGAAGGCTATGGAGTTTCCAAATGTTGGAGTTTTGACTTGTGTTTATCATTTATTTAGTGGATAAAGGGTCCATTTCCTTGTCCCGTTTATAGCCAAAGAAAAATGAAAGCATGGAGAAACAAAATTTTTGTAGGATAGACAGAGGTTTTACAATCCGTTGCCACAAGATCTTGATAGCAGAGCACAAGCTATTACTAGTCAATAACTGGCTTATGTTTATGTTTTTTACTTACTGGAACAAATTAACTTTGTATCTTTGCTTGTTTGTATAGATTTCTTAATTTGTTTGCAGCATTTGGAACTTGTTTACCCACTCACTATTTTTAATTTGGAGAACATTTGTAACACTGTGGTCCCGGTTAATGGTTATTTCTGAACTATTTGAAGAGATAAAAGAGCCTGTCCACATTGGCTTATGGAGATAGTTAAGTTGACATGTTTGTGACTTTGTGAGTGTGCCTAAGCATTTACTGGTTTTAGTATGTAAATTTGTTCTTGGGAATCCATGTGCTGTATCATGGCTACATATCATTTGCAGGTTGTTCAAAAAATGCCAATCCTATAGTTTACCAGAGACATATAGGCCATGGTCAGAATGGGCTTTATCATACAAGAATTGGACATGCGCAATTAGCTACTCCTGCTTGGCTACGTGTACTCTGCTAGTAGCATTTTGACACTCATGGGCTGGATACCTTGAATATGCTTGTTTATGTGCTCTGCTAAGTGTCGTGTTAATACAATATGATTGACATGGGAGTATGTGTTTTCCGACAGGTCAAAGATGCTTTTAGTTCATCAGGACCAGAAACAGGGAAAGGCAAGACGAAGTTATCAGGCAAGCGTGTCAAGCATGGTTACCATCTGGTTAAGGGGAAATCCAATCATCCAATGGAGGACTATCTAGTGGCAGAGTACCGGCAAGTTGGTGAACATGATTTGGGTTTGTTTGCAATATTCGATGGTCACCTGGGCCACACTGTTCCAGACTTTCTGCGGTCCCATCTTTTCAATAACATCTTGAGTGAGGTAATGTTCCACTTCTGTTACTTTTTTTTTCTAGACTCTTAACTAATGTGTGTGATAGCTGCCTTTTTGCTATATGCTCAAATGATGTTAGTATTTGTGCATATCATTGAAGTGTTTGTATAAGGAATGGTAGCTTCATACTTATGACCTATGGAGAGGGAATGACGATAATGACTTGATGTAGCATAAATATTTTCTGTCCGTGATGTGCCAAATTCTTACTATTTTCTAGAAAAAAGGTTAAAAAAAGCTTGTAAGTATGTTGAAATGTTTATATACTAGCAGTAATGGTAGCTCTGCAACTTACAATTTTCATGGAACAGCCATATTAAGAGCAAGAAAGCGAATGACTTGGCCTATAAATCATTTCTTAGGTGGTATAGTTTAAGTCATAATTGTGCTGATTATTTAATTGAATCCTGCCTCCTCAGCCAGAATTCTTGAGTGACCCAGAAACTGCTATCCGAAAAGCATACCAACTTACCGATCAGAAAATATTGGAGAATGCATCAGAGTTGGGAAGAGGAGGCTCCACAGCTGTTACTGCCATCTTAATAGGCAGTGATAAGTCCGTGAAGCTTATAGTTGCAAATGTTGGGGATTCACGGGCAGTTATTAGCAAAAATGGTGTGGCAGAGCAGCTTTCAGTTGACCATGAACCAAACATGGAGCGGCAATCAATCGAAAAAAAGGGTGGTTTCATATCGAACCTACCAGGTAATTGATATCTCTTGTCATTGCATCCCATTGAACTGTATGTTTGACTTCAGAATTTGTTCTTTGCCTGCTTGTGGATGTCACCTGTGCTGACCCAGCTAATAACTTCTTTCATATCACTGTTTCACCCCTTGATCTATTGAGTTCAATCTGAAACTTGTCTCAATTGCAGGCGATGTACCACGTGTTGATGGGCAGCTGGCCGTTGCGAGGGCATTTGGAGACCGGAGCTTGAAGAAGCACCTCAGCTCTGAGCCATACGTAATTGAGGAAACTATCAACGAAAACACAGATTTTCTAATTCTAGCAAGCGATGGCTTGTGGAAGGTAATTAATTTGAGTCTCATACAAATTGTTCTTGAAGGATTTATGGGGTTACCCAATTCGCAGCATGGTGTATTTTATATCTCCATGTAACAATGTCTGGGTCTATGCGCATGTGCATGAGGGGTATAATTTGATTCTTGACGCAATTGAGCCGGCCTTATATCAGCAACATTCGTCTTCAAATTAAGTCCTGAAATTTGTTAAGCATGCATACAATGATTCTTCTAGTTCCTTGATGGCATTTCATCATGGATGTGTGCTAATTGCTACCTTTTGACCCAAGCTGCCCAATCATGTAGTAATAGTTCGGTGAACCCCTGTATGAGTTGCAAAGATGCTCGAGTTTATGTTCACCATTTCCGGTGATGATCATAATGCGAGATGCAACATATGCAGGTGATGTCGAACCAGGAGGCGGTGGATGAGATCAAGGACTTCAAGGACGCCCAGGCAGCCGCGAAGCACCTGACCGAGCAGGCCGTGAACCGGAAGAGCAAGGACGATATCTCTGTCATCGCCGTCAAGTTCTTGTGCTAGCACAATGTCTGGCTGCTGGCCTCCCAATTGTTTATCAGCGTTAGACGGTCTCATGTTGTAAGGTTGCTGGTGGCCTCCCAATTGCTGTTGGATATTGTGTGTAATCTTCGTTCGTTTTGGGGACACCCCAAAAAGGGGCTTGTAAGTTGTAACATATTGTTGTTTGTCAAAGGATCCAAATAAAGTATGCTAATATGCTACCACCATTTCACTTTGTATTTGCTCATCTGGTTGACTGATTGGGTTAGATCGTAATGTTCGGTTTTCCGTCAAAAAAAGAAGTAACTCTGTACCCAATATTCTGCTAATTTTCTATATGTGACTAAAGCCAAAAAATTGAGATCCACATCATAAAAATATAAATAAATACCAAATTTCTGGAGCATTGACTGGTATGATTCAATATTTAATATTTTGAGTCGTCTGATTCAATATTTTATGAAATTTAGATGAGTTAATTAATTTATCAGTGGAGACTTGTCAGCACATTTTCACTTTAACATCGGCCTTTTTCAGGTCCGGGGCACTGGGGCAGCGCTAAAATCCGAGGTTTTCCACCATTTTCCCTCCCGGGCCGAGAACGCGCGCGCGCGCTAGGAGCCCGCCCAAACCACAGGCCCAATCTAAAGAGCCCGCGCCGCCGCATCCGGGCCGCGCGGCCTGACAGCGCACCGGCACGGCGCGTTGTAAAACCCTAGAAAAACACTAGCCCTCTCGGCTCTCGCTTCCTAAGTTCCTCCTGCCCCAAGTTTCCCCCGCGCCGGCGAGCCGAAGCGAAACGGCGGCGAAAGGATGCCGCGAACCACCGTGGTGGAGAGCCCTGGCTGCCCGCCGCTTCGCGCCCTCACCACAGACATCCTCGGCCTCGTCAAAGGTAGCCTACGGACTCCTCTCCCCTCCCCTTCGCCGCGTGCCCCACGTCCTCTGCACGCTACTACTCCTCAGCACTGACCCCCACCCGTCCCCCGCCGATCGCAGTCGTCGAGGCCCGCGTGAAGCCGGCTGGCGCCGCCAAGGTCGTCGAGACGTGGGGCGCGCCGGACGCCTCCCGCGCCATCGTCGCCGCCTCCCTCGCCGACCGCGCGGCCGACCCTGTGAGCATCCCTTTCCCCGCCTCCTTGTCTCTGTCAGATTCATTGATCAACAGGGCGTGCCTTTTAATTTGCGTTCTGTGTCGCTGATCTGCAGGTGTTGGCTCTGGCGAGGAAGAATGGCGTGGTGAGTAGCTGCTGCCCTTTGGAATTCATGCGCTCACTGCTTGCAATTTGTATGATTTCGATGATTTTGTGTAGGTTGAGTTGCTGAATCCCCTGAATGGGGATACTCTGGCTACTGTCAAGGCCGTGGGATCAGCACCAAATGATGCTGGCGCTGAAGATGATCCCCTGGCTGCGCTGCATCTTTTCACAAGACAGGCTTCAGACTCAATGTAATTTTTCATTCTGAGATTGTCTCATCTGTTTTCATTCTAGATTTCTAGTTTGTGTTATGCTCCACCTGCATAGTTACACATGATGTACTGAGTAAATTTCATGGATTGTTTGTGTTTGTGGTGACCAAGTTTTCTGACCCAATTGTGCGTAACAGGTTAGGCACATTTATTGCCTGCACGGGCAAGGGGAAAGCTTCTATGAGGTCCATCACAAAAGAAAATGCAGCTTCGGGCTCGGATGCTGGACCATCAACCACGTGGGATGTGTGCAGTGGGGGTAATGTGCAATTTTGCTCGGTGGATCATGGTGAAAGCCATGCAATGTTTGGAGGGTGAGTTTAAATAATAAAAAATGGCTTTGTCCAAGAATCTGTGTGAGCTTTATTGCTTTCGTTCAGTGTTTTTCCTATTTATGACATGAAAGTCTGTAAGCAAATTTTAAGTTCCAGAAATAATGCTTCTATCTTATTGTAGGCAAGGTATAGAAGTGAACTTATGGGATATCGCATCATGTAGTAAGACATGGTCTGCTAAATCTGTAAGCACTCAATTGACTTTGTTAATTTCTCTCTCTTACTAATATTTATTTTATATAATGATTTTCTTTTTTGTTTCGTTTGAAGCCCCGAGCTAATAGTCTTGGTATATTCACTCGACCTTGGTTTACTGCTGGAACCTTCTTGTGCAAGGATGATCATCGTAAAATTGTAGCCTGCACAAATAACCATCAGGTAATCTAAGCTTGATTCCAGTATCTCTTGATATGCCAAGAAATATAACATAGTTTAATTGAATGGATTAGCATTGTGCCTGAATTGTAAATATGCTAGTTTAGCGCTTCTCTAAGTTCATGCATTATGGTTTGGATGCATGCTTTTTTTCCAATATTTAACATGCCAAGCCCAAAACCTGCTCTCAGCCATAGCCCAAATGGCAGACAGATAGCATCCTGCTTACACTTTCATCCTTGCTTTGCATAAAATGATTAACCTGGCTCCATGTCTGTGTCGCATCAAGCTTGTATGATAATAGTAGAATCAAGCTTCCAATGTGGTGGGACTATCCCACCATCACAACACACTTGGTTGCTTGGGCACCTATTAACTGACTCGGGTGTTATACTTAGTTTCCTTGTTTTGTTGCTTATATAGACTGAAAGATAATTTATTGCGCTGATGCCATTACAGTCTTCTAGGCAGTAGATTAGTAAGGCATGTTCTCATAACAACATTGGTATCCCTCCATATTTTGCTAATGCAATGATGATTTGTGTGAATGTTTTTTACCTTTTCAGGTCCGCTTGTATGATACTGCATTGCAAAGAAGACCTGCCATCTCTGTTGATTTTAGGGAGGCACCAATCAAGGCAGTTGCTGCTGATCCAAATGGGCATGATGTCTATGTCGGTACAGGAACAGGGGACCTTGCTTCCTTTGACATGAGAACAGGTATGATAAGCCGATAAGCTGCTACACGCTGTCTTCTGCTTACGCACATAATTGAAAACTTGATCATATGTCACCTTCTTTAGAATGTTATGTTAGTTTAGTTTCCATTTTCTGGGACTTGCTTTGGGTTTCAACTGAAATGCACCTTCTGTTCCGCTGTTACTACTAATTACTTTGGTTCTGGCTGGTTTCTGTTTGCTTATCTCAGTTAGTCAATACCCCACAGCTAAGATGATCTATTGCAACTAAACAATGCTGACCTACATGTCTACTGATACACATGGTGGGCAGGTTGTACATGGGCTATTATTTGTCCGAAACTGTTTCTGGTAGTTGAAGTACATATATTATCAGCAATATGTTATAAGTAACAACCTAACAGCAAGGAAATTGCTTGGTACATGTAATGACTAGCAAGGGTTTATTCATGTGTTTGCAGTTTTGTTATCAGTATTTCCTTTTTCTTTGTTACTGAAATTGCAAAATCAATATCCTCTACCGAAAGGGAGAGAATGGAGAGGGAAGAGGCTGAGAGGAGAATCGTCAAAGCTCACCCTATACTGAAAGAGTGAGTATGGTGTTTCTCCTAAGAGTTCTTCCTTTCTCTTTTGAGAATGAGATACATAAACATTCTTTCATAAAAAAGAAGAGAGAGATACATAAACAGCCTCTGTAATCTTGTTGCAGGGATCCTATTCCGCTTCCAGAGAAAGAGCGGAAGCCTCTCACTGAAGTTCAACAATTTGCATTGCATGTTGATGAGAGGGCAGTTCAGAGATCAGAATTCGATAACATGGTCAGTCAATGGGCAAGGTTCCTTCTCACAAGGTTGGTCAGCAGTTCATGTGTTTTCCAGCTTGTTTAGTATACCAAGGAATGAGTTTCTGCCGTTGTTGCAGGTGGCAAAACCAAGTTTCGCAAGATCTCAATTCCGTTTGATTGGTGCAATACAAATATGAAAAGGAAAGAGAAGAGATATTTCATCTTTGATTCGGTGTATAATTAATTTTTGAGTGTACATAATGCAATCTTTAGAACTCTCTATCTGTTAGGTGGTCTCAGCCATCTGTTGTTTCATTTGTTGTGTTCATGGTGAATAACATATTTTCTGCTCATTTTCTGATGTAACTGCCACCGCCGTACTTGTATAACATCTCAGCAACAACGCCGACATATCCAAAATTTACCGGTTGCCACTTTAAAGTACGTGATTTTTTGGGCCAGAACTATGTTCTCTGTTTACCATATGTTTCATGCGTTTGGGGTTAGGCGGGAGCATTTAGGGAAAGTGCATGGCGATTGCGCTCGCAATCCTGTTTGATGCTTAATGATAGCGAGGTCAGCATGATTTTTGTTGGCTCGCACTCTGTAATTACCCACCTCGTCGATTGCCAGCTACTCCGTACCCAGAATCCTCGGACTGGTGAAGTGTTCCCACTCCGTGCGGAGGCGAACAGGAGCAATCGCAAGGTAAAAACTTGCATTCTGCTAAAGAACGTTCATTCTGGTCTTCCGGACGTAGGATTGGTCTGTGGATTGACACTATATATCGGTATATCAGCAGTTCACCTCTACCTTTCACGATTCACGATTGATCGCTTATTAATGAACGGGACCCGACTCGGGACGCGCGCGCGCTAGGAGCCCGCCCAAACCACAGGCCCAATCTAAAGAGCCCGCGCCGCCGCATCCGGGCCGCGCGGCCTGACAGCGCACCGGCACGGCGCGTTGTAAAACCCTAGAAAAACACTAGCCCTCTCGGCTCTCGCTTCCTAAGTTCCTCCTGCCCCAAGTTTCCCCCGCGCCGGCGAGCCGAAGCGAAACGGCGGTGAAAGGATGCCGCGGACCACCGTGGTGGAGAGCCCTGGCTGCCCGCCGCTTCGCGCCCTCACCACAGACATCCTCGGCCTCGTCAAAGGTAGCCTACGGACTCCTCTCCCCTCCCCTGCGCCGCGTGCCCCACGTCCTCTGCACGCTACTACTCCTCAGCACTGACCCCCACCCGTCCCCCGCCGATCGCAGTCGTCGAGGCCCGCGCGAAGCCGGCGGGCGCCGCCAAGGTCGTCGAGACGTGGGGCGCGCCGGACGCCTCCCGCGCCATCGTCGCCGCCTCCCTCGCCGACCGCGCGGCCGACCCTGTGAGCATCCCTTTCCCCGCCTCCTTGTCTCTATCAGATTCATTGATCAACAGGGCGTGCCTTTTAATTTGCGTTCTGTGTCGCTGATCTGCAGGTTTTGGCTCTGGCGAGGAAGAATGGCGTGGTGAGTAGCTGCTGCTCTTTGGAATTCATGCGCTCACTGCTTGCAATTTGTATGATTTCGATGATTTTGTGTAGGTTGAGTTGATGAATCCCCTGAATGGGGATACTCTGGCTACTGTCAAGACTGTGGGATCAGCACCAAATGATGCTGGCGCTGAAGATGATCCCCTGGCTGCGTTGCATCTTTTCACAAGACAGGCTTCAGACTCAATGTAATTTTTCATTCTGAGATTGTCCCATCTGTTGTTATTCTATATTTCTAGTTTGTGCTATGCTCCACCTGCATTGTTACACATTACGTTCTTAGTAAAATTCATGGATTGTTTGTGTTTGTGGTGACCAAGTTTTCTGACCCTATTGTGCATAACAGGTTAGGCACATTTATTGCCTGCACGGGCAAGGGGAAAGCTTCTATGAGGTCCATCACAAAAGAAAATGCAGCTTCGGGCTCGGATGCTGGACCATCAACCACGTGGGATGTGTGCAGTGGGGGTAATGTGCAATTTTGCTCAGTGGATCATGGTGAAAGCTATGCAATGTTTGGAGGGTGAGTTTAAATAATCAAAGATGGCTTTGTTCAAGAATCTGTGTTTGAGCTTTATTGCTTTCGTTCAGTGTTTTTCCTATTTATGACATGAAAGTCTGTAAGCAAATTTTAAGTTCCAGAAATAATGCTTCTATCTTATTGTAGGCAAGGTATAGAAGTGAACTTGTGGGATATCGCATCATGTAGTAAGACATGGTCTGCTAAATCTGTAAGCACTCGATTGACTTTGTTAATTTCTCTCTCTTACTAATATTTATTTTATTAAATGATTTTCTTTCTTTGTTTCGTTTGAAGCCCCGAGCTAATAGTCTTGGTATATTCACTCGACCTTGGTTTACTGCTGGAACCTTCTTGTGCAAGGATGATCATCGTAAAATTGTAGCCTGCACAAATAACCATCAGGTAATTTAAGCATGATGCCCGTATCTCTTGATATGCCAAGAAAACTCTCAACAGATATAACATAGTTTGATTGAATAGATGATCATTGTGCCTGAATTGTAAGTATGCTAGTTTAGCGCTTCTCTAAGTTCATGCATGCTCGTTTGGATGCATGCTATTTTAATAAATATTTAGCATGCCAAGCGAAAACCTGCTCTCAGCCATAGCCCAAATGGCACAAGCCTACGGACAGATGGCATCCTGTTTACACTTTCATCATTGCTTTGCATAAAATGGTTAACCTGGCTCCATGTTTGTGTCGCATCAAGCTTGTATGATAATAGTAGAATCAAGCTTCCAATGTGGTGGGACTATCCCACCATCACAACACACTTGGTTGCTTGGGCACCTATTAACTGACTCGGGTGTTATACTTAGTTTCCTTGTTTTGTTGCTTATATAGACTGAAAGATAATTTATTGCGCTGATGCCATTACAGTCTTCTAGGCAGTAGATTAGTAAGGCATGTTCTCATAACAACATTGGTATCCCTCCATATTTTGCTACTGCAATGATGATTTGTGTGAATGTTTTTTACCCCTTTCAGGTTCGCTTGTATGATACTGCATTGCAAAGAAGACCTGCCATCTCTGTTGATTTTAGGGAGGCACCAATCAAGGCAGTTGCTGCTGATCCAAATGGGCATGATGTCTATGTCGGTACAGGAACAGGGGACCTTGCTTCCTTTGACATGAGAACAGGTATGATAAGCCGATAAGCTGCTACACGCTGTCTTCTGCTTACGCACATAATTGAAAACTTGATCATATGTCACCTTCTTTAGAATGTTATGTTAGTTTAGTTTCCATTTTCTGGGACTTGCTTTGGGTTTCAACTGAAATGCACCTTCTGTTCCGCTGTTACTACTAATTACTTTGGTTCTGGCTGGTTTCTGTTTGCTTATCTCAGTTAGTCAATACCCCACAGCTAAGATGATCTATTGCAACTAAACAATGCTGACCTACATGTCTACTGATACACATGGTGGGCAGGTTGTAGATGGGCTATTATTTGTTCGAAACTGTTTCTGGTAGTTGAAGTACATATATTATCAGCAATATTTTATAAGTAACGGCCTAACAGCAAGGAAATTGCTTGGTACATGTAATGACTAGCAAGGGTTTATTCATGTGTTTGCAGTTTTGTTATCAGTATTTCCTTTTTCTTTGTTACTGAAATTGCAAAATCAATATCCTCTACCCCTTTTTCAGGAAAATTGCTGGGATGCTATATTGGCAAATGCAGCGGAAGTATTAGATCGATCGTTAGGCATCCAGAGCTACCTTTGATAGCATCTTGTGGTGAGGTATATTATCAGCAATATGTTATAAGTAACAACCTAACAGCAAGGAAATTGCTTGGTACATGTAATGACTAGCAAGGGTTTATTCATGTGTTTGCAGTTTTGTTATCAGTATTTCCTTTTTCTTTGTTACTGAAATTGCAAAATCAATATCCTCTACCCCTTTTTCAGGAAAATTGCTGGGATGCTATATTGGCAAATGCAGCGGAAGTATTAGATCGATCGTTAGGCATCCAGAGCTACCTTTGATAGCATCTTGTGGTGAGGCTATCTCCAGAGAGTCCCATTTCTTTCCATTAGGGGATGCTTTGGTTTCACTTGGCATTCCAGATAGCTTCTGTTGCAAATTAAAACATCAAGTTTCAGAATTCTCGATAACTCAGGATACCGTTCACCTTTGTAGGGTTGGATAGCTACTTACGTATATGGGACACTAACTCAAGGCAGTTGCTTTCTGCGGTAAGTTTAAGAACTGCTTCCATAACATTCAAGCAAATCTTACAGTTAATTTTTCTTTGCATGGCAAACTAATTTTTGGCCTCTTTTCATTGGACAAACGAAATGAAGTAACTAGGTGACCACTGCCAATGATGATATACTTCGTTTGAAATTTTTACTCGTGTACATGTGCTATTTCTGTGGTTAACTTGTACTGTTTCTTTTTGTGCAGGTCTTTCTGAAGCAACATCTTACAACTGTGGTTATTGATTCACATTTTTCTGTTGAAGGTTATTAACTATTCTCAACAGTTTGTCACTGCTCATCAATAGTTTTTTTATTCTTAGTATTTTCAAATGTGATTTCTTGGTTGTGATGAAGTTGACATTAGGCCATGTTAACAGACACATATCCTGGATAATACAGTAGTAGTTAAGAGAGCGGCATATTTTTCTCATCATTAGTCATCAAATTCAATTTCCTCCAAAGGCATTGGGTGGCTATATGCTAACACTGTTATTGCTCCAGAGCCTGAAGAGACAAAGTCCAGGCAACCAGAGCCTTTGGTGGAGGCGGAGGCTGAGGCTGAAGTCAGAAAAGAAAAGAAGAAAAAGAAGAGTAAAACAATTGAAGAGGATGATGCTAAATTACAGAAAGAGAAGAAGAAAAAGAAGAGCAAAACAATTGAAGAGTATGAGGCTAAGGTTGAAGTCCAGAAAGAAAAGAAGAAAAAGAAGAGTAAAACAATTGCAGAGGATGAGGAACAAGTTAGAGTGGTCGACCATAAAGATAGTGATGGAGAAATGCATACCAGGAAAGAAAAGAAGAAAAAGAAGAGTAGAACAATTGAAGAGGACGAGATGCAAGATAGCGATGGTGAGATGGGCACTCAGAAGAGGAGAAAATCTGGAGAAAGAAGCAAATGCCTGAAGAAGAGCAAGAAACAGCATATCGCCTAGGAAGTATCTTGATCTCATTACCCGCCTTTTACTTGATTTTGTAGAATTATGCATTTTTGTGTTGTGTAGGTTTTTGGAAACATAATTTAGTGATCCCACTTAAAACTCTATGCAAGGGAATTTCACCTTCGATTCTTATAAAAAAGGAATTGTCGCCCGATTGCCACCTTATGACCTTAAACTACGCCCTTGGTCTATTTCTGTCAGACCTAATCCAACTAACTTTATAAATTGAGATTGAAGTGAGACTCCCCCAAGAAGCCAAGAATTTACCCTGTACCTCATATCATCCGTCTCTCTGTCTCTCTTAAGCTACCTGTTTTGCTGGGTTGCCCGGGCAGCGAATCACACCCTACAACCCTACAGTGACTGGTCGCCGCGGTGTAGTTGATCCATTCGTTGACCGTGCCTTTGCCTCAGTGGGCAACACACCAACGAATTAGGTCTTGGGTTTAGTTCTCTTCATTCAAACTTTTCCTTATCTATGCAATGACTCTTCATAAGTTATCTGCACAACAACGATTTAGTAGTCTTGGTTTGCAACACATGAATGTCTGCTTATTCTTGATTTGTAACATATGCATGATTGAGAGTGGCCAGCAAGATGCCAAGATGTGGCTGGGAACGAGATACTCCATCCGTCCCAAAAGTTATATCTAAAAAAGCCAAAATGAACTACAATTTGGGACGTAGTGAGAATAATCTTGGTATTTCTATAGTGTTCTGGCAGTGGGGATGTTTCAAATCTAGTTGAATGTTTCATTCAATACACGAGATCCACTCCTTTGCAGATAGTAATAGCCCACCAGAATAATCAAAAGATGCAACGCATGCTGGGAAAAAGGCCATTTCCAAGGGACAGGGAGATCAAAGATAATCTTCAATATGAGTTCCCATGAGGCTTCATTACCAACTCTATAAACAGCTTTCCATATGAACATTTGCTCACCTATAGACTATTAACTTAAACTCTATATGACATGTGGGGGGAGATCATGGCAATCTCATCACAGCAATCATGTGGCTGAAGCCGAGCAAAAATAATCTCGCTATCCACTTGCCACGAGGATCATGTGACTGCCAAACAACCAATTTGCGTGGGATAGCTCGCTGGATGGAGCAGCTTCAGGTCACCGTCCCATGCGTCCGCTGAGACCGCGCCACGGGCCTCGGTTCCAGGGAGGAATTCGTCGAAATCGGCCAAGGATTTCAGTTGGCTGCTGAGTGAAGCTATCGTCTTCTGGCAGTCTGCAAGTTTCCCTGCAGCCTTTGCTAGCTGTTTCTCCTGCAAAAAGGGTTGAGTTTTCATGAGGGACAAAGTTCTGAAACTACTCCATCCACTACCATAATTTGTTAGATGATATTGATAACATAAATGGACAGTTAGAATGCCAATTGGTTACCTTTTTGATTTGAAGATCTTTGAGTGCCGTAGACTTCACTGGTTGGGGACCCAGAGATCTGCTCAACACTTGTTCTTCCATCTTCAGACATTTTGTTGCAATTTCTGACGATTGCGCCTTCTCTTTGAAAATCTGTTCCTCCAGCAAACTCATCTTCCTGAGTGATTCCTCGGCTTCTTTCGCTTTGAGTTCAAACCGAGCAGCCAGTTCCTTCTTCTCCGTTTCAGAAGCACCCAGTGCAGATATGTAAGCTGATGACAAGTTCTTCTGGCTCTCCAGCTTTCTTTCCAACAGGCTGACATTCTCCTTCAAACTCTCAATTTCAGCTTGTCTCGACTGAAGCTGAGACTCCAACTCCATCGTCACTGGCCTCTGTTTCTCGACTGCATCCTCGAGCATTTTAACCTTCTCATTCAGCTCAGCAATATCTGAATTTGCAGACTCCAGCAGGGTGCTAAGCTCATCTCTGTGCTTAGCCAACGCCTCCAATTCTTCGCACCGCATTGCAAGTTCAGTAGACGACGCCTTCTCTTCCTGAACTTCAAGTTCCAAGCTGCTCACTTTCTTGTGCAGTGATGCGATTTCCTCTCGTGCCGACTCCAGCTCGAGCTCCACGCCCTTCTTCTTCGCTTCCAGAGCATCGACGCCATGGCATTTCGTCGCGAGCCGGAACGACAAGGCCTTCTCCACCTCCAGCTTCCTCTCCATCAGAGCGATCTTGTCAGTGAACTTCTTGGCCTCAGACCGTGACACCTCCAGCTGAGCGCTCAGCTCCCTCTTCTCCGCTCCCAGCACCTCCATGTCCTGGTACTTGGCAGCGAGCTCCAGCGTCAGCGCCTTCTCGGACTCGAGCCGCTCCTCCAGGATGCGCCCCTTGTCCAGCAAGCCCGCGATCTCGGCGCGGGCCAGCTCAAGCTTACCCTCAAGCTCGCTTCTCTTCTCCTCCATGGCATGCTTCTCGCCATTGGCAAGGTTCAGCTGCCGCTGCAGCTCAGCTGTTTTCTCCTCCGCCACCATCACCCGGTGGCGGCAAGTCCTCACCTCGCGCTGAGCCTCGTGCAGCGCCTTCTCCCTCTCGGCCTTCTCCGCCACCAGCTTCTTGGCCTTCTCCTCGAGCCTCGCCACCTGCCCGCTCGCGTCCTCGACGCCGCAGGCGGCGTCGCCTCTCGACGGATCGTTACCGGAGGCGAGCTTCTCCATCTCGAGGAAGTCATCCATCACGCCGATGTCTGCGGCAGCGAGGCTCGCTGTCCTCGCAAGGCTTGCATTGCCCTTGTCGTTCTTGAACTGATCGAGCTCGGTGATCAGAGCAGAGGCCCACGAGTCGGAGCAGTCGGACTGGCAGTCCGTCACCGACTCGGCGCAGGCCGAGCTCGGGGAGCGCCGGAGCTCGGCGTTCATGGAGGGCCGCCGCGCCGCGGCCTGCAGCCTCCTGCACTCAGCCTGGAGCTTGGCCATCTTCTTGATGCCCTCTAGCTGCTGCTTGCTCGCCGTCTCCGCCGCCCGCCGGTTGAGCTCCTTCTCGATGGTCCTGAGCTCCACCTCCTCCGCCTTGGCGCGCAGCTGCGCCTTCAGAGCCGAGTTCTCCTTCTCCATGGCGGCCAACCTGGAGCCCGCGTCGCCGTCGGTGGCCACGGCGCGCTCGGACTTGGCCTCCAGCCTTGCCGTGAGCTCGACGATGCGCAGCTCGAGGTGGGACTTGTGGGACTCCCATTGCCGCGCTTGCTGCGCCAGCGCGTCCTGCACCGTCTGGTCCTGCTCTTCCTTGGCTCGCCGGAGTTGCCGGACGCATTCCTTGAGGGCGCCGTCGAGGTGAACGAGCCGGTCCTCCAGCGCAGAGTTCTTGGCCGTTGCGGCGTTCAGCTGCGTCTTCAGTGACGCGATCTCCTTCTCGGCCTTCTCCCATCCTAGGAGAAGGGAATGCAGTTAGGATTTGCCTGAACTTTATGTTCAGAAAACTGCAAATCTCTGATTGACTGTTGCTATGTCTGGATCGTACGTACCTAGAACTGCCTCCTCTGCAACTTTGGAATGCTGCTTCACGAGATCATCCTTGGCACGGATATCCTGAACCACGGATGACAGCCTCTCGCTCAACACCTTTACCTTTACATTTCTGTCGTCCTCCAATTCCTTGGACGAGATCTCCGGTGATTGTGTCGAATTTGGAGAGCCCTTGGCGGTATCCTGATCAAGAACCCCAAAACCGTCATACATAAGATTAACTTTCTCATTTTGCAGGAACTAGGGAAAAGAATGCGGTCTGTTTTTAAGATTTGGAATAGTATATGCTTGGAGCAGTATTACACAACCGTGAGATGGTTGAAGATTTGAAGTGTCAGCAATGCAATAATAATAAGCGAAGCTCTACCAGAAGCATCAGAAAGTTTTGCCAGAATCGCTGCCAAGGATGTGTAAAGGAATAAGCGAAGCTCTGTTTTGCACCTACCAGGATGTGGACTATCTCCAACAACGGATACCTAAATCGAATCGGAGACCCATATACCACTTTAGGTTGCCTACAGTAAAAAGGTCCATGACCTATAAACCCATTTCTCCAACAGAAGACCCAAAAGAGAATCCTTTCAGTGAATTGGTCACGAAGAGAGAGGATACCTAGATTTAGGTTCCCTCTCTCATGAAAACTCATTTTGGGTTTGGGTATGGGTACTCTGTTGGAGGCTGGCTGAAACAGTATCATCGAAGACCTATTTTTGATTTGGGTCTCTTTTTAGGTCCCTTGTTGGAGATAGTGTTCCACCAAAAACCCAAAAATTCTCTCTCCAAACTTCACTATCCACTTATCACATTAAATCACATCAAATCTCTCTTCGTACATGGAACACTGAACGTGGGTAAATAAAAAAACTAAGTACATAGTTTTGATGTACACGACGAGATGAATCTTTTGAGCCTAGTTAGGCATAGTAGGACAACGATTACCACAAACAAACGAAAAGTGCTACAGTGCCTTTCCTCCTGCATTAGTGTGGGAGGCTGACCAGACTTCCCTGTCCATGATCATGTGAGAGTTCCATCAGTAGGAAGCCACTGATTGGGCTGTGGGGGTAGAGACCGCGACCGAGGCTGCCCTGGTGGTTTCCATGCCACACCAGGGAGGCTCGGCTCGTCAGTGCAAACCCTACCTGGCCTCACCGCTGCCGGCCATGCCCATGGACAATGAGGATGTGTGGGTGTTGTTGGTTGGGACTCCCTTTTCCTCTGACACCATCATGGCTGCGCCTTAGCCCTTAGCGAGATGCATCTCTTGGTTGGTTGGTTGGCCGCTCCATGTGCTTCACTGCATATCTGAGTGGCACGGCGCCACGGCCTTTGGCCCAACCCGAATGGCTCATCCTGTTGCTGCTGCTGCTGGCACGGAGCAATCAAGATGCCCTGCCCTCTCTCCGTTTCTTCCAGCTCTGGTCCTGCGCTGGGCTGGGCATCAGTACCTGGCGCCATTGCTCCTCGTCTTTGACCGGAGCTTCTATTCTCCATGGTAATGTCAGTTGGAGCTTTCAACACTCTGACCAAGTACCGCGTGCACTGCCGTTTAGAAGTTGCTCTATTTTTTGAACGCTCTGTGACTCTGTGAGTAATTCGGATTTATGGAGTAGGGCTGTGCTTAAAGCTATGGCTGACGTACCATGCCGTGCGTTTCGATGTGACAGTGTTTGTTGTGTTCAGTTCCAAAAAGTGAAAGACAAAGTTTGGTGAAAATGTCATATCGGACACTGTAGCGCACTGTAACACTTTTTGTTTGTTTGTGATAAACATTGTTCTATCATGACCTAACTAGGCTCAAAAGATTCATCTCGTCGTGTACATCAAAACTATGTACTTAGTTTTTTTATTTACCCACGTTCAGTGTTCCATGTACGAAGAGAGATTTGATGTGATTTAATGTGATAAGTGGATAGTGAAGTTTGGAGAGAGAATTTTTGGGTTTTTGGTGGAACACTATCTCCAACAAGGGACCTAAAAAGAGACCCAAATCAAAAATAGGTCTTCGATGATACTGTTTCAGCCAGCCTCCAACAGAGTACCCATACCCAAACCCAAAATGGGTTTTCAGGAGAGAGGGAACCTAAATCTAGGTATCCTCTCTCTTCGTGACCAATTCACTGAAAGGATTCTCTTTTGGGTCTTCTGTTGGAGAAATGGGTTTATAGGTCATGGACCTTTTTACTGTAGGCAACCTAAAGTGGTATATGGGTCTCCGATTCGATTTAGGTATCCGTTGTTGGAGATAGTCCACATCCTGGTAGGTGCAAAACAGAGCTTCGCTTATTCCTTTACACATCCTTGGCAGCGATTCTGGCAAAACTTTCTGATGCTTCTGGTAGAGCTTCGCTTATTATTATTGCATTGCTGACACTTCAAATCTTCAACCATCTCACGGTTGTGTAATACTGCTCCAAGCAGAGAGAGGATACCTAGATTTAGGTTCCCTCTCTCATGAAAACTCATTTTGGGTTTGGGTATGGGTACTCTGTTGGAGGCTGGCTGAAACAGTATCATCGAAGACCTATTTTTGATTTGGGTCTCTTTTTAGGTCCCTTGTTGGAGATAGTGTTCCACCAAAAACCCAAAAATTCTCTCTCCAAACTTCACTATCCACTTATCACATTAAATCACATCAAATCTCTCTTCGTACATGGAACACTGAACGTGGGTAAATAAAAAAACTAAGTACATAGTTTTGATGTACACGACGAGATGAATCTTTTGAGCCTAGTTAGGTCATGATAGAACAATGTTTATCACAAACAAACAAAAAGTGTTACAGTGCGCTACAGTGTCCGATATGACATTTTCACCAAACTTTGTCTTTCACTTTTTGGAACTGAACACAACAAACACTGTCACATCGAAACGCACGGCATGGTACGTCAGCCATAGCTTTAAGCACAGCCCTACTCCATAAATCCGAATTACTCACAGAGTCACAGAGCGTTCAAAAAATAGAGCAACTTCTAAACGGCAGTGCACGCGGTACTTGGTCAGAGTGTTGAAAGCTCCAACTGACATTACCATGGAGAATAGAAGCTCCGGTCAAAGACGAGGAGCAATGGCGCCAGGTACTGATGCCCAGCCCAGCGCAGGACCAGAGCTGGAAGAAACGGAGAGAGGGCAGGGCATCTTGATTGCTCCGTGCCAGCAGCAGCAGCAACAGGATGAGCCATTCGGGTTGGGCCAAAGGCCGTGGAGCCGTGCCACTCAGATATGCAGTGAAGCACATGGAGCGGCCAACCAACCAACCAAGAGATGCATCTCGCTAAGGGCTAAGGCGCAGCCATGATGGTGTCAGAGGAAAAGGGAGTCCCAACCAACAACACCCACACATCCTCATTGTCCATGGGCATGGCCGGCAGCGGTGAGGCCAGGTAGGGTTTGCACTGACGAGCCGAGCCTCCCTGGTGTGGCATGGAAACCACCAGGGCAGCCTCGGTCGCGGTCTCTACCCCCACAGCCCAATCAGTGGCTTCCTACTGATGGAACTCTCACATGATCATGGACAGGGAAGTCTGGTCAGCCTCCCACACTAATGCAGGAGGAAAGAATGAGAAACTGAATCTTGCTGGCCCTCGGCGCCATGTGGGCGCGTAGACGATGAGTGAGGCCGGTGTGCCCTTTGCAGAAATGATTGATCAGCTGTTTGGGGGTCTACGGCGAACACCGTATTTCGTGCAATTATCCTGTTTTTGGCAGACAGGGAGTTATGCCTATACAGAATTGCGGAAACATCTGAAGGTACACAACGTCACTGTAGTTCACAGCTTCAGAATTTAGGGCCGGGAGCAGCAAGGGATTTGTCTAGGACGACTGACCCGTCGTCAGAGTTCTCGGTCTAACGCTATCAGATCATTTTGGGGTTTTGGAGAATTTGTTCTGCAACTTGGTGGTAGATTACCATGCTTGGGAGGCCCTACGGATCTGGCGCTGGATGAAGCCTCACATGCACTGCACATGCTACATGACCTGTTAACTGAAGGATTGCAGGACTCGGAAAGTCAAATGAACGCCCGGCAATGCTTGCTTCTGGCTCACTCCTAGGATGAGGATTATTATTCTTCAATGTGAAGCCTGCTACTGTTGTCTGATTTGCATCTTTCTCCTCCCTGAACGAACTCGTCTAATACTGTACTCCATTGACTAAACGCGTCGGGAACACGACTGGGAAACGAGTTTCACGGCGTTCCTTTCTAAGGGCCTGTTTAAATCCAAAAGTTTCCAAAAAGCTACTCCCAAATACACTGTGCAAAAAGAAGATTCCCCATCACATCAAAATGTCATAACATGCATGGAGTACTAAATGTAGATGAAATCAAAAACTAATTGCACAGTTTTGTTGTACTCCGCGAGACATGACTATTTTGAGCCTAATTAATCAAATTTTTGGATAATTTTTTGCACATACAAACGAAAATGCTACAGTGACGCAATGATTACGAAGAGACATTCAACTCCCAAATTCAACCTCCCAATTGTCCATCTAAACACCACCTAAGGTGGAGTATGCCATTGTCGAAAATGCTGAATTCAGAGCATGACTAGATGGACGATGAACGTTTCTGCGTAGCTCATGTCTATCAAATTTATTAACAGCTGTGTGAGGCTTTGGTGGGGTGAGAGGAAAGGCAAGGAGTAACTGTGCACCTGCTCGTCAGTGAGCCTCTCGGACGCGGAGGAGGCCGAGGTCTCGGTCTCGGCGGGGCTCTTGTCCGTCGACTTGCGCCGCCACAGCCAGCTCCGGCGATCCATCCCCGGAGTCCCCTACACCACCCAATGCCAATTTTTCTGTTCAGCGACCTCCCGGACAGTTGATGATCACGCTGGAAATCAAAAGGGGAAAAAGTTCAGTCCACATGTTCAGCAATCAGTACACACAACAAGACTAGGAGCAGGACCTTCAAGAACACAAACTTCACTCAATCCAAATTCTGATTTCCTATTAGTTCATCTTCAAATTTAAACATCCAAATTCAATCGGAGACGAATTCTCACGTTCATGTGTGTCAGTGTGCGCGCTCTTTCGCGCAAACTGCTTATGAATCGTATTCACCTAGACACTCCCATACCCGTCGATCGTAACCGAAATCGCATCCGCATAGAACCAGAATTACTACTTCACTTGAGTCCCCAAGAAACAAGCCAAAATCACCAAGAAACCACACAATTCAGGTGCCACCGCCCACCGCGCACAATTCGCCGCGAAAAAAGGACGAAACACTGAAACAGAGCAAAATCTCCGAGAGCAGAGAGCCAACTCCAACCGAAGAAACTGAAGAGAGAGAGAGAGAGCGCATAACTCCTCCATGAAACGGAAGGGAAGCTCACCTGAACCCCGCGAGGAAGACGAAGACAGCAAACAACCACGCGAAGGCGATGATGCCCTGCGCTGCGCCCGCCCAACAAGACCCGGGAACCAGGCGCCCCCCCGAAGACCCGCGCCTTTCGCTTTCGTCACCGCCTCCCCGCTCCTCCTCCACCACCTCCTCGGCGCGGCACACGAAGCGCGACCCCTATGCAAGGGGGCATGTCTCCACTGCGGTTGCGTCCGAGATTATTTTCACACCACTCCGCCGCACGGGGCCCTTTTTAAAACCGCCCGTCGTCAGACAGGCCGGCAGACAGACACAGACTGGCGCGGAGGAGACGAAAGCCGTGGCCGGCTCAGGAGTCAGGAATGGAGAGTGGAGTAGTGGAGGCTTCGCCGCGACGCCGGCCCGGCCGTATCGGTGGTCGTGCGGGAGCACGCGAGCGTGCTGTAAGCCTGTAACTGTAATACGAACTTTGCATGTACGTATACTGTCTACTAGTGCACATACAGCTGGTCCCTCTGTTTTAGTTTCTTTTTTTAAAAAAAATGTTTTTGGGAAAGATATGAGGCGTTGGATATGGTGGCGTTCATAAAGACGGTAAAGATATTTTAGAAAAATATTCATATGTTTTCAGAAACGCTCGGTTTGATGGTGCATTGCGTACTTACTTTGACAGGATGGGTCACATGATAGTTTTATGGCGAGTTATTGGGTTCTCTATTTTTTTGAAGTTCTTGGAGAAAAATCAAGATTTAAGAGTGATGGTGTTTTTTTTTCTTTCCCTATATTTAACCGCCCCACTTTAATGCTGCGCAAAAGATGCCGGGTGCCCATTCAAAAACATAGGACTTCCTGGCTCCCGGCTCCTGCCTCTGGAATTTCGGTGAAATTTTGTGTTCCCTAGTTTCCCATCAAAGTGTTGGTGGTTCTAAGTAGTCAAATTACGAAGTATATGTGTACTTCAATTTTGAAAAAAAAAACAATACGATTTCTTTAGGTCCCTCGCGAATTACAATATTCCTCCATAATTCCCATAAAATCAATTGCCACGATCTTCGAAAATTTGCGAGATTGTTGAATTCTAAATAGTGACTGTAGTGATGGTAGTATATATAGTCCCATCCAATGAAATTAGTAGCATTTATAAGATTTGTTGACTTCTCCACTTGTACCGTGAAGCCAAAAATAAACATTTTACTAGCTACAACAAATGCAGATACGAGTACATGGGTTTAAACAATCAATTTTTAATCTTTGGACACTACTATCATTGCAAACAATCGAGTCATGTTGGGATGGCTACGTCAATGATGGGCAAGTGTATACCCTGCTGTACAGCGAGGGCGACACGCCGTCTCGCACAGCAGTACGGCAGTGGAGTATGCCATTGTCGAAAATGCTGAATTCAGAGCATGACTAGATGGACGATGAACGTTTCTGCGTAGCTCATGTCTATCAAATTTATTAACAGCTGTGTGAGGCTTTGGTGGGGTGAGAGGAAAGGCAAGGAGTAACTGTGCACCTGCTCGTCAGTGAACCTCTCGGATGCAGAGGAGGCCGAGGACCACCACATGAGCAGCATTTCTCCTGTTGTCTTCTACAAGCAAGGTGATTGGTGTCGACGTCTAGTCGTTGTCATGCTATCAATCTACGCACGAGCATGGTGCCACAAGACACCCGAAAATAAAGATGCTCAAAAAGTTAATAAATCTATGGCCAATATATACATTGGGGGGTGTTTAGTTCCTGAAAAAGGTAAAAAAATGAAGTGAAAAAGTCACGTCGGACAATGTAACACTTTTCGTTTGTTTGTGGTAAACATTATTCTACCATGACCTAACTAGACTCAAAAGATTCGCTTCGTCGTGTACATTAAAACTATGTACTTAGTTTTTTTTATTTACCCACGTTTAGTGTTCCATATAGGAGGAGAGAGATTTGATGTGATAGGTGAATAGTGAAGTTTGAAGAGAGAATTTTGAGAAGTCGAAGGGAACTAAACAGGGCCATGACAGAAAAAACTGATGAACCCTGACGTCAGAGTCGTCAGGTTGGCATCTTGTGGAGGTCTGAAAGCGCCCTGCAGGGGGAGGAAAATTGTGTCAGAAAGTGTAGGGTCGCAATCAAAATGTCATTTTCATATAATAAACTTCTCTTTGTTAATAAGTAAGGAGACAATCAGACATGTACTGATTAATCAGCCCTTCTTTATTTCTGATCATCCTTCTAATCGTCCTAGCTAATCCATGACAGAGTTTTGACGTGTATTGGCTGCCAACCATCGATTATCCTCTTCAGCAATTTTGTGGCTTTGTGTAGCCCTAGGATGGTTCAAAAGGTACGCCCGGGTCTATTTGGGAGTTTCAAATAAAGTATTTGGATCATGTGATCACTTTGGAGCAGAGGAAAAAGGTGCACATCCACAATTCTCATGAAGTTATAACGATGGAATACCTTGCTCCATCGTGGTTTTGGAGAATTCTGACATGTGGTCCAACTTTAAAATTACCTTTTTGTCCTCCATCTTTCTTTGCCTTTCATAATCTCCATCCAAATATCCATTCTTATTGTTTCAGCATTTTACGATATAATATGTTTTTCACTTGCCTTTCTACCGAATTCCACTATGTTTTTAGTTTTCCATTCTAAAGGAACCTAGCATTCTATTAAGTTGAATCCCGAAAATCCATTTAAAATGTTCTTCCCAATGGAGGAAAATTTCAAAGTATTTAAATCCTACGGGGTTTTGCCAACAAAGTCCTTTGAAACATGACATAATATGCATCCTCATTAAAGTATTCTTTTGAGCAAATCATCCAATAGCCATTATGAATTTTTTTTTACAATCTGAATTTTGTTTACATTCTATTAATGATTCATGTGTTTTCCTATAATGTGTTTTTCCATTGTGTTCCAAATGAACTACTACTTGGGGGTAGTTGTCATGTCAATCTAACAAAACTAATGCTCCTCAAAATACAAAAAAAAATTGTAGAGCAACAACACAGAACTAAAACAACTCAAATTGGGTTCTTCTTTTGAGAAGCTATTCAATTGAGTGAAAGGAAAGGGGGAAAGAGCACCTTAAAGCTCAAAAGAACGGTAAAACTCACCTGTCAAGTTAGGACAGACCAACTCATGGGATGTTGGGTGTTTCTTTTTTTATTTACTTTTGATCATGTATGTTACCTTTATCAAAGGTTGCTGTTAAAAGCTAAGCTTGTCCGAATTCAGCATAGTTGGTTTGGTTCTTTATGGTGCAGCACGTCGTCAATCCGAGATCACATATTTTTATAATATATTTAAATAATGAATGATGTTATTATTTTAATAGTAGCAACATGTCAGTGGATACCAAGAAACATGTGGTGACTTTATCAATCTCAAGATCTACTAGCCCATTCTCCTAGATAGCTTGTCATACATCAAATTAATAATATTTTTAAAAATCATCCTTTCAAAGATATTGATACAAACCTGTCTTTTTTAAGGTAAAGGAAACAAAATAACAAATTTAGCAGGTTATTTTCATGTTACTTGGCAGATGGAAGAAATCTTCTTATCCAAAGATACTAATTAATGGTATGTACATTTGTGTCATTTTAGACGTACCCTCATACATTGACACGTAAGTTTAAGGCGACTTAGCACAATGTGTTGTTTTTAAAGTTTTTTCATATTAATTTGACAATTCCTTAATTTGTGCATATAAAAAGAACACTATGAATTGCACGGAAATGCCAACTTGTAAAATGTTAAGAGGTCTTCCTAAATTTTAGTTTACGAGGCATCTTCATCTAATCTTCCTCTTACTCTCTTCTTCACAACAAAATCCTACATTGCATTTCATATGACAACTTACTAGACCAGCATATACCAATAATGTAGAGGGTACCAACAAATTATATGTAGGGAGGTACCAAAATTTAGCATTCACAAGGACCATAAAAGCTCATAACTTATACGCGTCATGTATTCCTTTTCTTCCTCTGATGTAGGCCAATCCAGCAACAACCCTGAAGTTGCATACGCTAGATCACTAGCAGAGGCAACGCGAGATAAAAATGGACACAATAGGGACAGACAAAATCACTAATTTTATGAAATGTATTTGAGGTATGTGACGTTCGTATAACATGCGCTGTTGTCCTGTATTTTTACAGCTTTCCCCTGAATTCCATGCACGTACATTGGGACGATAGCCATGTTGTGTGTTTTTTTATAAAAAAATGTCACCTCGGGCAGATATGACAGTTTGTCCTACTACACTCGATACAAGACGAGGGCATGATCAACAGGCATCACGGAATTCGCCAGATAAGTCTGCTGACATGTACGTGCCCTCGTGCCAAAATTCAATGTTGCGTAAAATGGATAACCTATGCGCCAATCAAGCAATGAAACCAACTAACACATCAAACAATAATTCTCTAAATAGCACATCTTGGTAGTGGTACAGATGACCTACCTACGAACCCATTTTATAAAGATTGCCAGATTCGAATTCCATAGTAGTTATGTACATGGTCGAGTGTATGTCCCAAACTCCCAATTACGTTCAGATCGAATTCCAGATGACGCGAACTATGAATCTATCCAACACATCGAATCGACATGAACTAAACAAACGTAGAAAATATCTCGAAAATTACAGGTATTGTTGTTCAAATCTGTTAATCAACAACAGGACCGATCGAAAAGCACTTCTAATCTTTTTCCATTCAAGGCGAGCTATTTTAAAATGAAGTTTTGTAAAATAAGAAAGTCTTTGGTACATGAATATTACAAATAGCAAAAGAAAACAAAACAAAAAAAGAATTACAGTATGTGCTCTCTAAGCAACACATATAATCTCAAACTCAACATATGATTCAAAGCTGTTCTATTAATGAAGGCTCACCATGGCCTTGTACCAACCTTAGATTGTGAACAAGATCAGTTCATTATTGGTAGGTGCAAAGGAATCACACCGACCAGCTGAGAGCACATGTTACAGTTACAAGGTGAGATAAAAAAAAAGGTGAGATAAACATGGTCATTTTTTTTTTGAAACATCAGTACCAAGTACAAACAAATGTACACACAGCAAGTTCTATCTCCATAAGCATTTTTGTGAGATTGGGACGAAGTTACCACAAGCACCAGTATTGTTGGTTAAATCGTGAAATGTTTAGAAAATACAAGTAACTATGCTAAGTCAAGAACTCAAACTCAGATTGGTAGGTTCCACCATAAAATACGTTTATTTAAAAGCTGATCTTTATGTACAGTATTTTTAAAATTTGGAGTTACTAGAGTGGCATCATGGCGCAAAATCCTTCAAGCCACGACTCAACAGTAATTCACAAAACAACAAGTTCTGGGCCAACTTGTTTATCTTCATTGGAAAATGCATCTATTATATTTGAATATACTGTATGCTTCTAGATTCTCCTATCATTCTCCGACAACCAGACAACCTGCTGAAATATTGGGAGTTTTGTCATCCATTCTCACGGTTGTTCTGTCACCTTAGATTCTCTACTGAGATTGTTGCTGACTTTAAGCTCTACTAGCCAAGTTCTAATTATGCCTTTTCGTGTGATTGATACATCTTACATTATTTTGACCAAATTTAATTATTTAGTGAAAATAAATAAAATCTTCAGATATATACAAAATCGAGCTAGAATTTCATCCAGAGAACAGAGACGACGCTGATGGTGGACAGATTTTGTAGAGCTGGCATGCATTTCGCCACACGTCCGCCTCATCATAACAGTTTCTTATTGCGGACCATGAATGGCGTATGGATATTGAACACGTACAGACTCAACCACTGTTGAAGACGAACATCACTTTCTAATCTTGTTTAGGGCCTCGAGGGATAATAATGCTTTAAACACAAGGCACATATATATATATATATACTTCTTTGTTTATTTTTTCCAACATATGCTTGTTCGTACTAGTCTGGGTGCCTCATTTTACTTTGTCGCCATGGTTATGAAAAAAAAGGGGTTGTATTGGGATGTGCAAATGTAAGTGTCAAGTGTTTTCAGAGAGAAGATACTTTTGGTCGGCCAAGTTCAGTGACAAAGTGTTGAGAAATTCAGAAATGGAAGGAACACAATACATGACCAGAAGCTTGCAGCTTGATCAATCCCGGTGTCCTGTTCCCTACGGCTACGGTGATCAGTCACCGCTGGGCATGGCCTCGGCCCCGGTGGCGCAGGCCCAACCCGGCAATGCCGACCCAGCCCATCGCCGCGCTTTCCTCGTCGCGCTCCCCGGCGGCCAGCGGCGTGGCTGCAAGCCTGCAACTACGTGCTGCTCGCTAGACCCGAAAGCTCCTGCTCTCCTAGCTCGCGCGCCGCGTGCGTGTGTGTACGCACGCACGCACAGCCACGATCCCCCATCGGAGCCTTGACTTGGCCGTCCTGGCTGTCCGCCGCCTCCATCAACTGCGGCAAACACGAAGGACGGAGGCCGCGTCAGTCAGCCTCTCGCGACGGGCCGCGCGTGCAAGAAGACAGGCGAGCCCGCCCCGCCGGCCGGCAGGCACGCGCCCACGCGGCGGTTGGTTTGCCGGCGGATCGCATGCGCGCGCGAGCATCTCTGCTTGCAAGTCGGCGCCAGGTCACCAGCCCGTGTCGTGTCAGGCGCGCGCGCGCCACTGACGAGCGATGACGGCGCAGCAATCCTTGACTAGTCTTTCTTGGCCTCTTGGAATTGGGAGTAATGATTCAGGCAAATAGGCAAACACCACGTGGATGCAGGCGCTGTGATGTGTGAGTTCAGTTTAGCACTGAAGTACGTAAAACAGAGTGCACTTGCAAGGTGAACTGTCCGGGCCTCCGGGGGCCGTAAAAAGTAATGCGAGTTTTAATAGAGTTTTGCGATATTAAATTACCTAATATATCAGAGGTGAGAAGAGAGTTTTTATGGCATACGAAAGAAGTTTTATCCCTATAAAACCTATTTGACTTTTAGTTACTCTAGATATATAACTGTTGACACAGAAGCGCGCCAACAAACTCGAGATCTCGCAGAACACGCAGCAAGGCCGTCACCACGGCCAACACCCGGCCTCCCTCGGGAAACCGGACTGACCGGTTTATGAAACCGGTCTGACCGCTTTTTGGCAGGAGGTCGTGAAGACCTAGAAACCCAAGCTCGGGAGGGACCCCGTCGGAGCTCGAGCAATCTAGGGTTGCTCTAGGGTCGGCAGGCCACCTAGAACGTCCTTGAACGCCGTAGAGACGAGCAAAGAACCCAAATATGGGGTTAGAAAAGGGCTAGGGTTTGAGAGATAAAAATAAGAGACAATTTGTATTTGATTCGATTGGAATACCTCAATCGGCCTTCTAGCCTTTATATTTATAGGCCGGGGAAGTCTTACCCCTCATGAGTCGGTTACAATATGGGATTAAACTCGGAATCCTAATCCTACTCGAATTACAGAACGAAACCGGTCTGACCGGTTTGGCAAACCGGTCAGACCGGTTTGGCCTTCGGCCCAATTTGAGTATCAACACATGCCCCCCTGCGTTTTTAGTGAACTTGAGAACTAAAAAGCAATATGCAAATAATTACAACTCAGGAGTTAAAAATTTATACTAAGGGCGATATCAAAAATCTATCGGCCATTAATCTTCATGCGTCTTGCCAAACACTTGGATAGAATTTCTTCAAATAAAGTTTAACCCTTCCCAACTTGGTGACCATTTACCAAACTTGTTGCTTTTTGATCCAATATGCAAGATCGTCTTCCAAACAAGTTCACCAATCTGAAAATATTTCCCTCGCACCTTCTTATTGTAAGCTTTAGCAACCCGAAGCTTATCCTTTTCAATCTCCTTTTTCCTTCAAAGCTTTCAATCTTTTGTCGGTTACCTCATCAATATTATCCAACATCAAATTGTGGTAATCAACAGCATCAAGATCATTTTGCCTAGCCAATCTATAGGCGTCCAGATTTACCTCAACAGGTAAAACGGCTTCTTGACCATACACAAGCTCAAAAGGAGTGACTTTAGTAGCACCATGTCTAGATATACGATGAGCCCATAATGCTTCAGATAACATTTCATGCCATCTCTTAGGATTTTCTTTCAACTTTTTCTTGATTAATCTAATCGAAGTCTTATTACTTGACTCGGCTTGTCCATTAACCTGAGCATAGTATGGAGATGAATTGAGCAATTTAATCTTATAGGATTCGGCAAATTCACGTACCTCTTTAGACATAAACGAAGTACCTTGATCCGTTTTTAAAGTTTGAGGGATACCGAATCTATGAATAATATTTTGTGTAATAAACTCAATTACCTCTCTATGTGTCATATTCTTCAAAGGAATCGCTTCGGTCCACTTAGTAAAATAATCCGTAGCAACCAATACGAAACGATGTCCCTTTGACGATGGAGGATTAATTTGTCCAATAAAATCCAATTCTCAACCGCGGAACGGCCATGGCTTGATAATAGGATGCATCAATGCAGCAGGTACTAATTGTAAATCTCCAAACTTTTGACATTCCTCACATCCTTTATAATATTTGAAACAATCCGCCATCATAGAAGGCCAATAAAAACCGGCTCGTCTAAGTAACCACTTCATCTTTGGAGCCGATTGATGTGTACCACAAATACCTTCATGAACTTCTCCCATAGCAACTCTGGACTGATCTGAGTTCAAACACTTCAAAAGTAAATCTTCGGCGGATCGACGATAAAGCTTATCGTCAAGCAACATATATTTAAACGATAATCGCCGAATATTTCTTGTTGCACCACGATCAAGATCTTTCAAATAAGTAATAATAGGCACTCTCCAGTCTTGATCTTCATCCTTGGAATTATTAGCAACATCCAAGGAATTTTTGCCGCTGTCAGGAGACGAAGCGGTCAGACCGGTTTCCAAACCGGTCAGACCGGTTCCGGCGGTCAGACCGGTTTGAGAAACCGGTTGGACCGGTTCGTCCAGAACCTGCACGTCAGCTTTTGATTGCATCGGTTTTGGGAGATAGAAATATCTCTTTGCAACCATATAACCGGATGCTTTCTGAGCCAGAGTATTAGCCTTGCCATTTTCCTCTCTTGGAATATGTTTGATAGTAAATTCATCAAAAGAAGCAATGATATCAAGGCATCTATCAAGATATGCATTTAGTAAACCATTATAACATTGGCATACCTTAGATACTTGCTGTACCACCAGGAGTGAATCACCAAAAGCTTCAACATGCTTTATTCCCATATCTTGCAAAAACTCCAAGCCGAATAGAAGAGCCTCATATTCAACTTGATTATTGGTTCGCTTTTCCTCCAATCGGTTTGAGAACTCAAAAATGGCACCACTTGGTGACATAAGTAAAAACAGCACCGATTCCTTGTCCATCATTGCAAACCGATCCATCAAAGTATAATTTCAATAGTGTACAAGCAACATAGCCGACGTCGAACTCATAAGTATCATCAATCCGATGTTCAACAATAAAATCAGCTACAATTTGGCCTTTCATAGATTTTAAAGGTTCACAAACCAAATCATACTCAACCAATGCATAAGCCCATTTACCGATTCTTCCACTTGAAATCGGTTTTTGCAACATATGTTTAATCACATCGGCTTGACATAACACGATGCAAGTACTAGACAATAAATAATGCCTCAATTGAGTACAAGCATTATATAATGATAAGCATAATTTTCAATGAAAGTATACCTTGTTTCTGCATCAATGAGCCGTCAGCTTATATAAGCAATCACATACTCCTTAGCATCGATTTCTTGAGTCAAAACAGCTCCAATAACTCTTTCTTCAGCCGCCACATAAAGTCTGAACGGAATCCCTCTCTTAGGCGCCCTAAGCACCGGTGGTGAAGACAAATATTCTTTGATCTTCTCAAAAGCTTCTTGCTGTTTTGCCCCCAAGTGAAATTGGCTTCATTCTTTAACCAAAGCAAAGGAGTAAAAGCATCAACCTTTCCAGACAAGTTAATTATAAACCTTCTCAAGAAATTTACTTTGCCTAGAAACTTTTGCAAATCTTTCTTGCAAGTAGGAGCTTCGACTTTCTTCATAGCTTCAATTCTCTTGGGATCAACTCCTATGCCGTTCTCATGAATAATAAACCCAAGAAACTTCCCAGCCGAAACACCAAAAGCACATTTGAGTGGATTCATCTTTAAACCATACCGTCGCATCCTTTCAAGAGCAAGTCTTAAATCGGCTAAATGATGTCTCTTATACACATCTAGATGTGTATAAGAGACAGAAACCGCTCTGACCGGTTTGGAACCGGTCTGACCGCTTTGATGAAAGATTAAATTCATAGCCCTTTGATAAGTTGCGCCGGCATTCTTTAATCCAAAAGTCATAACCACCCACTCAGATCTATAACAACTATATTTTTGGTACCCACTAACCATCCCTGGAGGAATTCTCTGAGCTCTCAGCTATCCACGTCATCCTCCACCATCCGGCGGCCTTCTCGCCTCCCACCCACCGCTGCCTCCCCACCGTGCCGACGCCTCCCGCTGAGCACCCCATCGCCTTCTCCACCCGCCGCCGCCGACTCGCCTCCCGTTGACGCCCCCGCCCCCTTGCTCCCCACCGCATCAATAAAGCTGAAGCAGATGGCTTCCCAACGAAGCCGGTCGCCGCCTGCCAGATCTACCCGCGGCCCCCTCCGGCTCCGTCCCCACCCTCTTCGCGATTCCGCCTCCACCTGGTGGTCCGGCGTCGTCTTCCCTTCCCCTACCGAAGCACCCCCGCCACCCTCCACCAACCCAGCGCCATCCCCTGCGCAAGAGCCGCCACCGCTGATCCCCGACGCTGAGGTGGAGGTCCGCGTCGACGGCCCCGGCTTCCACGGCTCCTGGTTTGAGGCTATCGTAGTCCGCTTCGTCCCAGCGCGACGGCGGCGGAGACCGGGAGGCGGGCCTCGAGGGCGTGGTGGGCCCCCGGGTAGGGGAGGCCCACGTAGAGGTGGAGCCGGGAGCTAGGCGTCCCCACGACGGAGAGGAAGCCGGACGGCGTGCGGGTGAAGGCGCCGGTGTTGACGCAAAATCTGCAGTTCGCGCCAAGCACACAGCAAGCCGAATCAGCTGGCTTCACACTTGGCTCTGGCTTTCGAATTCCGGAGGCGTGCCAGTCAGTTTTCCCTGAAAACTAACAAAGGAAGAAAACGTTTAGATAAAAACCCGGAACGTGCCGGCTTGATACCAGACAGTTCCATATTTGCGGCTTACAAAGCCAATCTTGATCGATATATAGCTACGGGCGAGCTATCTATCAATAATCCATGCATTCGGTACGTATTCGGCAAAAGCACGTAAGAAAGATCTTTTGTCTCTTTATTACGTGTGGACTCCTTTCAAAAAGTAATCATTAAAAATAGCCATTAAAAATCATAGTTGCAATTGTAGTCATTCAATAAATGGTGGTAAACATATTAATAACAAATCAGTTAACTTGTTTTCTACAAGATATATGAATAAAACATAGGTGAATACAAAACGGTAAGCAGGAGACAGATAGCACGCAGAAAAGTAGGGGCTTAGAATTGGACGAGTGAAATTTATTTCTTATTAATGAGATGTAAATGTTATAGTATATAATTTTATTTTACTAGTCCACAACCCGTGCGGGAATAATTTTGAGAGATTTTATCAGAACCTTTTAAAAAATTAAGGGTCGTGGCTAATAATCAATATTGTTTACCTTGCGCTTTGTTCTATTTGGTACTTATTCTACGTATTTATCTTTGTCCACTTGTGATAAACTTTAGTTAGTAGTTACTATATATGCTTTCCCGTTCACATTCACATCGCTTTTGAACTTTACATCAGACCTTTTGTTACGTGTTTAAGTTTAATCAAAACTTACTTTGGGCTATGTATTTAACATTGTTCTTGTAACATCCTGAATACTTGTGGTGCTATGCTAAGAACGTATATCTAAAAAAAATTGTGGACACATAATGTAGTGGAGACAATGATTCTTGTTTCATTTTTATAGAACAATGTAATAGAAACATGTCTAAGAGCTTCCTAAGAGCATATGTAACAATGCCTGTCTATGTCATGTTGTAGCGGAGACCATGACCTGTGCATTCCTCACACTGGAACTGAAGCATGGGTGAAGTCAATAGGCTACCAAGTTGTTGACAGATGGCGGCCATGGTACTTTGGAGAGCAAGGTGCTGGGTACGGTGTTTGATGTCCGTTTCTTGTCTTTCACTCCTTCAGGCCGAAGCATAGAATGCCCCTCTGGCAATTTGATTCGGCCTTCTTTCACCAGGAACTCAAACAATTTGTCTGCCTTAGTCACATCAAAATCATATGTTCCCTTCATCTGCTTGATCCACCTTTGAGCCATTGTTTTGCATCTATTAATCTTTCAATCTCCTTTTTCACATCGGCCAACACTTCTTCCTTGTAGATTTTTCGGGGTGGTTGCTTGTAAGGCCTGTAACCAGGTTTGATCGGCAACCGATGCTCAACAATTGAACGGTCTAGACCGGGCATCTCCGAATAATCCCAAGCAAAGCAGTCCTTGTATTCCTTTAACAATGTTACCAACTTTTCTTTGAAAACCGAACTCAAGTTAGCACTGATAAATGTCGGCCTTGGCTTGTCACCATCTCCAATGTCCACTTCTTCCAATTTATCGGCCGACACAAATCCACGTCCTAATTTTCCATCAGTTCCATCAATTGGATTCTCCATTAAAAATTACTATGAGAGCCGACTGCTTCGATCGGCTGTTGATCACTGCTGGCTGGTGCAACAGGACCTTCTCCCCAGTCTTTGCCTGAGAAACAATCTATGCCTTGATATTCCCAAAAAGCTGGTTCCATATTTGCCACGCTTATTGAATCATCTGCTTGGACAATCTCCACCTCATCATCTATCCACTGAATGAGCTGTTGATGCATGGTTGATGGGATACAGCAATTTGCATGAATCCAATCTCTTCCAAGCAGCAAACTATATGCCCCTTTGCCCTCAATGACAAAGAAAGTTGTGAGCAGCACTTTGGATCCAATCATCAGTTCTACATGAACACAGCCTTTGGTGTCTGAAGGATTTCCAGCAAAATCATTTAGAATTATGCTCGTTGGTGTTAAATCTCCAGGGCCCATGCCAAGCTTCCTAAATGTAGTATATGGCATCACATTCACAGCAGCTCCACCATCGACGAACATCTTGGTTAAAGGCTTCCCATTGACAAATCCTTTCAAATATAATGGCTTCATATGTCGATTCTGGATTGGCTTTTCAAAGACAGCTTGCTTATTGAGCATCAATTGTGCCATTAGCTGTTCGACTTCATCTACCTCTGACAACGCTTCCTCCTGCACAACTTGATCAGTGGGAGCCATAAATTCATTCGGCAAAAAGCATACCATGCATGTAGGAGCCGAATGACCATCTTCTTCAGGCTTGTCCTTTCGACGCCATATTGATTTCATCCTAGGCCTTGCTTGCTTTAATTCTTGATTCCTCAAACGTTGTACTCTTCTCTTTTGGCTTTTCCTCAAGCCAGGTGGACACCATTGTCCTTCTTGCCAAACATAAGCATGATCTTGTTCTTCTTCATGATCAACCCACCTGTAATCAGCATGCCTCTTTCTTGGTTGATCATTAAAACGCCGATCATCACTAGGATGCATCCTGCCAATTCTTTTATGGACAGATCGGCGATTGACAGTTTCCTGCCTATATTCATCATGTCTATCATTGCATTCAGGACAATTATTCCATGAAGGGCAACACCTTCTGTGACAAGTTTGATATGAATCTTCTCACAAAATTTATCTTGCCAAGCAGTGATTGTAACTCTTTAAGATTAGTTGGAGGAACAATTTCATCAATTGCCTTCATGCTTTTCTTGCCAACTCCTATTCCTCCTTCATGTATCAAAAATCCCAGAAACTCTCCAGCCGAAACTCCAAAAGCACACTTGTTCGGGTTCATTTTAAGCCCATGCTTCCTGGTGCATTCTAGAGTTTTCCTTATGTCAGCCAAATGGGACTCCAATCGATCTCTCGAATCGGACGACTACCGCTACACGGACGGCGATGCTCGCCGATTCAAAGCGGAGCGTGACGACACTCGCCGCGAGTTGGAGGTCATCTCCAAGCAAGCCGGGATTGCTGACCTTGAATGGCAGCACGAGCGCAAGCAGCTGCTCGAAGTCATTGATGGTGAGTCCTGCAATCTGCTCAATTTCAACCTCGTCTTCCAAATGATATTAATCTGTTATCCCCTTGTAACCTTGCAGCGCGTGATGCTGAACTTGATCGACTGAAGGCGCTGGTGGAGGAGCTGGCGGACAAGGTGAACGCCCAAGGGGACACACCCGAGGCACGCCTTGGTGCGGTGGCAGGCCGTGTCGACGAGGTGGCCTCCCATGGCGTTCGCCTGGGCGTTGCTACGGGTCTCGTTGCCATGTCGACGCACACCGGCACTGACTATTCCAGGATGCCGGTTGGTTTCGCCAACAGCAACCCAGAAGACATCGATGACATTGACGCCTCCATTGATCGTCTTGATGGCCATGGTGCTGCCATTGCCGATTCCATTCATCCCCAGTCTGTTTTGAACAGGCTCTTCCAGTAGTTTGTACTAGGGATTTATGGAATTTCGGCAATAAAACTTATCTTTTGTGATCTTGCATGAACTCCTGATGTAATATATTTTGTGCTAAGGGCAATACATTCAGTACTGGCCATTTTCCTTTTCTGTCAACATTTGTTCTGAAGGCGATTTCTTCCCGAAAATCGGCTGTTCGGCAAATTAATATATCAATCACCGATCGATTTCAACACTGGGATAATACCTTTTCAAATATCTTCCATTTATAGCAGAAGCAAATTCTTCTCCCAATAATGTCTTCAAAATATATGCATTTCCAGGCACGCATCTAACCACTCTGAAAGGACCTTCCCAATTTGGAGACCATTTGCCGAATGCTGCATATTTGGTTCCAATCGGCAATATCGCTTTCCAAACCAAATCTCCTTCTGCAAATTGCCTGACTTTTACCTTCTTGTTGTAATATTTGGCAACTCGCATCTTATTTTTCTCAATATTTTCCAATGCTTTGAGACGAATCATATGCAAATCTTCCAATTCGTCCATCATCAAGTTACTGTAATCTTTAGAACTTAAATCTTTCTGCAACTGTATTCTCCTTGACTCTGTTTGTAATTCCCATGGCAAAATGGCATGATGTCCATACACTAGTTCATAAGGAGACGTTTTTGTAGCCCCATGAGGAGCCATTCGGTAAGCCCACAATGCTTCATTGAGTACCGAATGCCACCTTCTTGGCTTCTGATCAATCTTCTTTTGTATAATTTTAATCATAATCTTGTTAGAAGCTTCTGCTTGACCATTAGCTTGAGCATAATAAGGAGAAGAATTCAGTAATTTTATCCCCATACTTTCAGCAAAATCTCTGAACTCTGAAGATGTAAATTGAGACCCTTGATCTGTGGTAATTGTCTGAGGAATTCCAAATCTGTAAATGATGTGCTCTTTGACAAATTCAATCATATCTTCTGATGCTACCTTTCTCAATGGAATCGCCTCAACCCACTTGGTAAAATAATCTGTTGCTAAAAGTACAAACTTATGCCCCTTGCTCGATGGAGGATTTATTTGGCCAATCAAATCTATTCCCCATCCTCTGAATGGCCATGGCTTGATAATGGGATTCAAAGCCGATGCTGGAACTCTCTGAATGTTTCCAAATTTCTGACAGTCTTGACATCCCTTATAATATTCAAAGCAATCTTCCAACATTGTCGGCCAGTAATATCCAGTTCTTCTAATAACCCACTTCATTCGGTAAGCTGACTGATGTGCTCCACATAATCCATCATGCACTTCGCTCATCAACTTCTTTGCTTCTTCTTGATTTAAGCAACGTAATAATACTCCGTCCAGGGATTTATAATATAAATCTTTATCAAGAAGAACAAACTTTATAGCTTTATACCTGAGTCTTCTAGAAACCTTCTGGGATGGATTCTCCAAATAATCGGCAATTTCTTTCCTCCAATCACCTTCTGCCAAACTACTCCCGAAAGCACAGTCATCAGTAGCAAATACCTCTTGATTTTCTCTGTAACCTGATGCACTTTGGGCCAATCTATTTGCCTCTCCATTATCCCCTCTAGGAATGTGTTGTAGAATTACTGACCGAAAGCTCTTCAATATTTCTTTGCATTCTTCATAGTAATTCCTCAAGATATCACTTTTGCATTCATATTCACCATTCAATTGTTTTATGACCAATTCTGAATCTCCAAAAATTTCAACTGCAATGGCTTTTGCTTCTTTCAAATATTGGAGCCCTTTGAGTAATGCCTCATACTCAGCCTGATTGTTAGTAACAGTAGATTGAATGGGAATAGCAAACTCAAATGTTTCTCCTTTGGGTGAAATTAATAAAATACCTGCTCCACCACCTTTGTCGCATGAAGATCCATCGAAGAATAATACCCAAGGAATAATGTTAAGCAAATTTATTGATGTATCATGATGTTCAGTAATGAAGTCAGCAATAATCTGCCCCTTGACAGCTTTTGCCGATTCAAACCTTAATTCGAATTCAGATAAGGCCAAAATCCATTTGCCAATCCTTCCATTCAAAATTGGCATTGACAACATGTGCTTAATTACATCAAATTTTGAATGTACAACGCATTCGGCATTTAGCAAATAGTGCCGAAATTTTGTACATGAGTAATAAACACATAAGCAAAGCTTCTCTATAGCCGAATACCTTGTCTCCGGGTCTAGTAACTTTCGGCTAAGGTATGCAACTACTCTTTCCTTCCCTTCAAATTCTTGAATAAGGGCCGATCCAATAGTTTGGGCATCGGCCGCCACGTACAACTTGAAAGGCTTGTTCAATTGTGGAGGCACCAATACTGGTGGCTTCTTCATGTACTCTTTTATTTCATCAAAAGCCTTCTGTTGTTCGTCACCCCATACAAACTTTTGATCCTTTTTTATTTTCAATAGTGAGGAAAAGGGCAACACCTTCTGTGACAAGTTTGATATGAATCTTCTCACAAAATTTATCTTGCCAAGCAGTGATTGTAACTCTTTAAGATTAGTTGGAGGAACAATTTCATCAATTGCCTTCATGCTTTTCTTGCCAACTCCTATTCCTCCTTCATGTATCAAAAATCCCAGAAACTCTCCAGCCGAAACTCCAAAAGCACATTTGTTCGGGTTCATTTTAAGCCCATGCTTCCTGGTGCATTCTAGAGTTTTCCTTATGTCGGCCAAATGAGACTCATGATCCAGTGACTTGATCACTACATCATCAATATATATTTCCACAATCTTGCCGATCAACTCATGAAAAATATAATTCATAGCCCTTTGATAAGTTGCACCGGCATTTTTCAATCCAAAGGTCATGACAACCCACTCAAACAACCCTATGTGTCCAGGACATCTGAAAGCTGTCTTTACTATATCTTCCAATGCCATATAAATCTGATTGTATCCTGCGTTACCGTCCATGAAACTGAGCACTTTGTATCCAGCAGCAGCATCAACCAACGAATCAGCAATAGGCATTGGATATCCATCCATGGGTGTAGCCTTGTTTAGGTCTCTAAAATCTATGCAAACCCTCATTTTTCCATTTTTCTTATAGACAGGAACGATATTAGAGATCCAATCCGCGTACTTACATGGCCGAATGAAATTCGCATCTATTAATCTTTCAATCTCCTTTTTCACATCGGCCAACACTTCTTCCTTGTAGATTTTTCGGGGTGGTTGCTTGTAAGGCCTGTAACCAGGTTTGATCGGCAACCGATGCTCAACAATTGAACGGTCTAGACCGGGCATCTCCGAATAATCCCAAGCAAAGCAGTCCTTGTATTTTTTTAACAATGTTACCAACTTTTCTTTGAAAACCGAACTCAAGTTAGCACTGATAAATGTCGGCCTTGGCTTGTCACCATCTCCAATGTCCACTTCTTCTAGCTTATCAGCCGACACAAATCCATGTCCTAACTTCCCGTTAGTTCCATCAATCGGATTCTCCATCAAAAATTACTATGAGAGCCGACTGCTTCGATCGGGTGTTGATCACTGCTGGCTGGTGCAACAGGACCTTCTCCCCAGTCTTTGCCTGAGAAACAATCTATGCCTTGATACTCCAAAAAAGCTGGTTCCATATTTGCCACACTTATCGAATCATCTGCTTGGACAATCTCCACCTCATCATCTATCCACTGAATGAGCTGTTGATGCATGGTGGATGGGATACAGCAATTTGCATGGAGCTTCTGCCTGTCCATTGGCTTGAGCATAATAAGGAGAAGAATTCTCAATGACAAAGAAAGTTGTGAGCAGCACTTTGGATCCAATCATCAGTTCTACATGAACACAGCCTTTGGTGTCTGAAGAATTCCCAGCAAAATCATTTAAAATTATGCTTGTTGGTGTTAAATCTCCAGGGCCCATGCCAAGCTTCCTAAATGTAGTATATGGCATCACATTCACAGCAGCTCCACCATCGACGAACATCTTGGTTAAAGGCTTCCCATTAACAAATCCTTTCAAATATAGTGGCTTCATGTGTCGATTCTGAATTGGCTTTTCAAAGACAGCTTGCTTATTGAGCATCAATTGTGCCATTAGCTGTTCGACTTCATCTACCTCTGACAACGCTTCCTCCTGCACAACTTGATCAGTGGGAGCCATAAATTCATTCGGCAAAAAGCATACCATGCATGTAGGAGCCGAATGACCATCTTCTTCAGGCTTGTCCTTTCGACGCCATACTGACTTCATCCTAGGCCTTGCTTGCTTCAATTCTTGATTTCTCAAGCGTTGTACTCTTCTCTTTTGGCTTTTCCTCAAGCCAGGTGGACACCATTGTCCTTCTTGCCAAACATAAGCATGATCTTCTTCTTCTTCATGATCAACCCACCTGTAATCAGCATGCCTCTTTCTTGGTTGATCATCAAAACGCCGATCATCACTAGGATGCATCCTGCCAATTCTTTCATGGACAGATCGGCGATTGACAGTTTCCTGCCTATATTCATCATACCTATCATTGCATTCAGGACAATTATTCCATGTGGGAAGCTTCAAACCTTCGTTCCAACAGTGTCTGAAGAATGCACACCCCCAATGCGCACGTTCCTGCTCTCGAGCATACTCTTCTTGTTCCTCCCTATATCTTTCTTCCTCGTATCTCCTCTTCTCCTCTTCACGTCTATGCCTTTGGTAACGCTCCTTTTCTTGCTGACGTTGCCATTTGTTAAGGAGGATACGTGTAGTGACTCTAGGCTTGGAGGATTTCCCAATTTCAAATTGATCATTCGGGAAGCGAGAGTCTTTTTTGCGAATCTGTTCAATTGTGACTTGCCGAGTAGGATCAACTGAGCCACTTTGTTTTGCCTTCTCTGAAGTTAAAACTTTCATCTTCCCCTTTTCTTCAGGTGCAACAGCATTCACCATGTTGATTGAAAACCCAATCATATTCTGAGGGAAGGGATTGCTATCCAATTTCATTCTGTTGTCAAACTTCAGGTGCCCCTCTTGAATAGCCTTTTGAATCCTCATTCTGAAGATCCTGCATTCATTAATGGAATGAGAATTTCTGTCATGAAATCCACAATACTTCTTGTCTTTCACTCCTTCAGGCCGAAGCATAGAATGCCCCTCTGGTAATTTGATTCGGCCTTCTTTCACAAGGAAATCAAATAATTTGTCCGCCTTAGTCACATCAAAATCATATGTGCCCTTGGTCTGTTTAATCCACTTCTGATTCACTGCAATCGGCTCTTTGCCCCACACTATTTCTGTTGCAGCTACCTCTTCATTGTCCTCATACTCATCTTCTTGATCTGCTCTTTCGAGGAATTGGTTGTAAATATCGGCTACATCATTTTGCTTGGCAAATCTACCATCTTTCTTGAGGCCATATGCTTGGTTACTCATCAATGCCAATTTCTTTGATAACTGGCCCAGATCTTCAAACTCCATTCCAAACAGCTTTTCACGAATTGCAGGTAGCATATTCCATGTGGGAAGCTTCAAACCTTCGTTCCAATAGTGTCTGAAGAATGCACACCCCCAATGCGCGCGTTCCTGCTCTCGAGCATATTCCTCTTGTTCCTTCCTATATCTTTCTTCCTCGTATCTCCTCTTCTCCTCTTCACGTCTATGCCTTTGGTAACGCTCCTTTTCTTGCTGACATTGCCATTTGTTAAGGAGGATACGTTGTCTTTCATTCCATCAGGCCGAAGCATGGAGTGCCCTTCTGGCAATTTGATTCGGCCTTCTTTTACCAGGAACTCAAATAATTTATCTGCCTTAGTTACATCAAAATCATATGTTCCTTTCATCTGTTTGATCCATCTTTGAGTCATTGTAACTGGTTCCTTACTCCACACTATTTCTGCTGCAGCCACCTCTTCATTGTCCTCATACTCATCTTCTTGATCTGCTCTCTCGAGGAATTGGTTGTAAATTTCGGCCACATCATTATGTTTGGCAAATCTACCATCCTTCTTGAAGCCATATGCTTGGTTACTCATCAACTCCATTCCAAACAGCTTTTCACGAATTGCAGGTAGCATCCCAGTTACAGCCATACTGGCCAACTGATCATCAGTTACCAACTTTTCTTTGAAAACCGAACTCAAGTTAGCACTGATAAATGTCGGCCTTGGCTTGTCACCATCTCCAATGTCCACTTCTTCCAATTTATCGGCCGACACAAATCCACGCCCCAATTTTCCATCAGTTCCATCAATTGGATTCTCCATCAAAAATTACTATGAGAGCCGACTGCTTCGATCGGCTGTTGATCACTGCTGGCTGGTGCAACAGGACCTTCTCCCCAGAGATAATCTCTGGGATGGATTCTCCAAATAATCGGCAATTTCTTTCCTCCAATCACCTTCTGCCAAACTACTCCCGAAAGCACAGTCATCAGTAGCAAATACCTCTTGATTTTCTCTGGAACCTGATGCACTTTGAGCCAATCTATTTGCCTCTCCATTATCCCCTCTAGGAATGTGTTGTAGAATTACTGATCGAAAGCTCTTCAATATTTCTTTGCATTCTTCATAGTAATTCCTCAAGATATCACTTTTGCATTCATATTCACCATTCAATTGTTTTATGACCAATTCTGAATCTCCAAAAATTTCAACCGCAATGGCCTTTGCTTCTTTCAAATATTGGAGCCCTTTGAGTAATGCCTCATACTCAGCCTGATTGTTAGTAACAGTAGATTGAATGGGAATAGCAAACTCAAATGTTTCTCCTTTGGGTGAAATTAATAAAATACCTGCTCCACCACCTTTGTCGCATGAAGATCCATCGAAGAATAATACCCAAGGAATAATGTTAAGCAAATTTATTGATGTATCATGATGTTCAGTAATGAAGTCAGCAATAATCTGCCCCTTGACAGCTTTTGCCGATTCAAACCTTAATTCGAATTCAGATAAGGCCAAAATCCATTTGCCAATCCTTCCATTCAAAATTGGCATTGACAACATGTGCTTAATTACATCAAATTTTGAATATACAACGCATTCGGCATTCAATAAATAGTGCCGAAATTTTGTACATGAGTAATAAACACATAAGCAAAGCTTCTCTATAGCCGAATACCTTGTCTCCGGGTCTAGTAACTTTCGGCTAAGGTATGCAACTACTCTTTCCTTCCCTTCAAATTCTTGAATAAGGGCCGATCCAATAGTTTGGGCATCGGCCGCCACGTACAACTTGAAAGGCTTGTTCAATTGTGGAGGCACCAACACTGGTGGCTTCTTCATGTACTCTTTTATTTCATCAAAAGCCTTCTGTTGTTCGTCACCCCATACAAACTTTTGATCCTTTTTTATTTTCAATAGTGAGGAAAAGGGCAACACCTTCTGTGACAAGTTTGATATGAATCTTCTCACAAAATTTATCTTGCCAAGCAGTGATTGTAACTCTTTAAGATTAGTTGGAGGAACAATTTCATCAATTGCCTTCATGCTTTTCTTGCCAACTCCTATTCCTCCTTCATGTATCAAAAATCCCAGAAACTCTCCAGCCGAAACTCCAAAAGCACACTTGTTCGGGTTCATTTTAAGCCCATGCTTCCTGGTGCATTCTAGAGTTTTCCTTATGTCAGCCAAATGGGACTCATGATCCAATGACTTGAGTCTCTTTTCTAGTGCCAAATTTTGGTGTTAACAGCCGGTCAAGGGGTCCGACGGCGAGGACGAACTGCACCGCGGGCAACACGCGCCCCCACATCAGGCGTGAGAGGGCGGTGAGAGGGTCCTGTGAGGCGCGAATGCGGTTGAGCCGGCTCCGATGGTGGGTGAGAAAGGGACGAGGCAGCACACCTGGTGGTGCTCGCCGGAGTTGGAGGGGGAGCGGCTGAGGTGGTGTGGCCCACATGGCTGGTGAGTGATGACTGCGCCGCCTGAGATAGAGCTGTCTGCCTCTTTTTCTTCGGTGGAGAGGTTGCTCAGGCTAGACTAGATGGGCCGGACGCCGGAAGACGTTATTCTGGGGTGTTCTGGTGCGGTTTTTCTTGGTGTTCGACAGCAGTCGTCTCGAAGCGTTGGGGGTCGGTCGGTGAGCGGCCGCTGTCGCCCCGGGTCTGCTTCCTGTCTTGCGAATCGTGGCAGATTGCAGCTGGATCTCGGAAGGGCTTTGGGTTTTGGATTTTGTTGATTTGGATTTTGGATCTTGGGTATTGGATCCGAGAGTTCCCGTGGTGCCGAGCAGCTTCTGATCAGTGGGGAATTTGGTTTTGTTGATGCACGTGTCTTGATTTGGTTAGAGAGGCGGAAGATCTAAAGTGATGGTAACAGAATTTATCATTTTGTTTTTCACTTTGTAGTTGTTTTTCGGTTGCCTGATCTGGCTAATGAGACGAGTGCCTCGACGGCGAGCATAGAAACACAAGCACATTTTGAATTCATTTAAAGTGGGTATAAATGTAGAATTGGATAATTTGATTGTTTATGCAAAATATCCCGCAGCAACGCGCGGGGAATTTACCTAGTAAACAAATAAATCCCGGACATTGAAAGGCCGTTTTGTGCATATCCTCTTCGGCCATAAATATTTGATTATATCCGGCATTACCATCAAGAAAACTAACAACACGATGTCCAGAAGCTTCATTGATTAAGACATCGGCTATAGGCATAGGATATGAATCTTTCGGAGTAGCTTTATTAAGATCTCTAAAATTAATGCAAACTCTAAGTTTTCCCGAATCTTTCTTTTCAACGGGGACAATATTAGAAATCCACTCCGCATAACGACAAGTCCGAATAAAACCAGCATCTAGCAAATGATTAATTTCTTCTTTTATTCGGTCATAAATAGCGGAATTAAAACGTCTAGCCGATTGCTTAAAAGGTCTAAAACCGGCTTTTATTGGTAAACGATGCTCAACTGAATCACGACTTAAACCAGGCATCTCACGGTATTCCCAAGCAAAACAATCAACATATTCCTTCAACAACTTTATTAATTCGGCTTTATATTCAACCGATAAATTTTTGTTCACAAAGGTTGGCCTAGGAATAGCACCATCACCAATATCAATTTTTTCTAAGGGGTCGGCTGATGTAAAACCTTGACCCAATTTATCCATATCACCGAGATCTTCTACAGGTTCAAACATACCACTTGTATTTGACCGATGATGATCAATTCGGTCTTGAAGCCACTGTTTTGCCTTAAACCAGTCTTACCGGTTTCCAGAAGCGGTCTGACCGGTTTGCTTCGACTGGCACTGTTCAGATCCAAACCGGTCTGACCGGTTCTCGAAAGCGGTCTGACCGGTTTCGCCCGGCCGGTCCGTTTGCTCCATCAATTATAGCAAGTAATTCAACCGATTTTCCATCGGCTTTAATGTAGCAGGAACAAAACCATCCTTGGTGCAGCTGATAAGCTCATAGTCGGTTAAATTCATGCCCGACAAACACTTGATGTTCTCATTTGCACTAATGGAATCGGAATCGGCCATTGCAACAAAGGAAGAAGTGTCACCATTCACAACTTCAACTTCATCGCCGATCCACTGAATAAGGCATTGATGCAAGGTAGACGGCACGCATTGATTTGCATATATCCAATCACGACCAAGAATTAAACTAAAGTTACCTTGCACCTCCGAGATGAACAAGGCTGTAGCAATAGTCTTGCTCCCGACGGTTAACTCCATAGAAGCCACCCCCTTGGCGCCAATGGGATCACCTCCACCGACTCCATTGACCATCATGTTTGTCTTGATGAGATCTTCGTCTTTACCACCAATCTTCTTGTAGAGGGCATATGGCATAAGATTCACAATAGCTCCACCATCAACCAACATACGTGAAATTGGCTTCCCATTGATGTGCCCTCTCATACATAAGGCCTTGAGATGATTCTCTGATTCTTTAGGCTTCTGAAATATAGCGTCTCGAGGCCCAAGTTGAAGATGAGCAATTTCCTCCTCCGGCACCACGAAGTAATCCGAAGACAAATAGACGACGTTGACCTCCATATTGTCACGCTCTGGAGAAGGTTCAAAATCAACTAATTCTTCATCTTCAACCACTGGAGGAATTGGAGGAATTGTATCTTCATTGGTGGTCAAAGTAACTTCAGCTCCTGCCTCTGTCTCCAAACCGGTCTGACCGGTTCCAGAAACCGGTCTGACCGCTTCTGTGGCGGGCTGCCCCAAACCGGTCTGACCGCATTCTGAAACCGGTCTGACCGGTTGTGCTGCTGGCTGCACAACTGATTTAACTTGCCACATCTTGGTTTGAGGAATCATAGGCTTGTATCTGTTGAACTGTTCATCCCTCAGCTTCTCAGCCTCCTGTTCTCTTTTTTCTTTGTTCTGCAAGCGCTGTAATTTTCTCTTTTGTGTGTGAGTCAACCCGGAAGGACACCATCTTGGTTGGAATACCTTCTTTACATCCTTGCTACTGCTAGCCTCATGATCATTAGCCATGATCGGCCTTTTAATTGCCATAGGAGCCGAATTTCCAATAACTATCGGCTTTTTACTCAAATCTTGCATAGCCACTAGAACCTCACCAATTGTCACGAATCCATTGTTCTTGGTTCCTTTTAGATCAACCATGGGCTGCACTTCCTCCTTCTTCTCCTTGACACGGTATTCTTGCTTAGGAGGAGCAATTTGTTTTTGTTCAGACCGAAACCGGTCTGACCGCTTTGTGAGCTGGCGCCGGACCTGATTCTAGGACCATTGTCCATGAAATCTTGAGGTGGTTGTGGCATGGGAAAGCATTGCATCCACATCCCTTGTTCCCATGTTGGATATTGAGAGTTTGACGCGGGAGGTGCCCATGGCATGGTAGCATACATCTTCTGTGGTGGATAAACAGTAATAACATCACCACGGCGCCTATTGTTCTCTGAATAACTATCTCCACGGCGCCTATTGTTCTCTGAATAACTATCTCCACGCATTGGTGACCTTGGTCTCTTTTTTACCGGCCGATCACCTTGAACGGCCTTTGTGTACTTGTTCAGGAGCTGAGAAAAAGTAGGCCCTTGCTTCAGAACCGTACCTTGCACTTTGGGTTCATTCACTTTCCAAGTACCCACTTCCAGACGCTTGGGCTTGAAAGTCCTAGGTCAGTCCAGGGGCAAACCGGTCTGACCGGTTTGGGAAACCGGTCTGACCGGTTTCGCCTGATCAGCGGACCGATTTTCTTCTGAGGAACTTTCTTGCCCCCCGGGCCTTGATGTATTAATAGTAATCTTCAGAGACTCTTTTCCATCCCCGGACCTTGATGTGTTAATAGTAATTTTCAGAGACTCTTTTCCATCCAGAGTCTTTCCAAGTATCACTTTTCTGACCGGAGATTGATTATCAACTTTTTCCGGCCTTGGATCTCCAATCACCACATTCTTACCCTTAGCTCCATCGGCTTGTTCCGGCCGAATCAGCACCTTGGTATTCAAATTCAGAGTATGAACAGGGAAAGGAGCTTTGTCAACCTACATTTCAGCTAGTACTAATTGACCTTCATTAATAGCCGATTGTACCTGTCGTCGAAAAACATTGCAATCATTAGTCGCATGTGAGAAAGAGTTATGCCACTTACAATATGCGTGATTTTTCAATTGATCGGCTGGTGGAATTGCATGAGAAAGTTTAATAAAACCATTCTTAAGCAACTCATCAAAAACACGATCACACTTGGCAACATCAAAAGTAAATTTAATTTCTTCTCGCCGATTTTTCTGAACCGGCTTCAATGAAGGACAAGAACAAGGCTTAGCTTTTGATGGCCAAACAAACTCAGCAGCATAAATCTCTTTACTTTCATCATCCGAACTATCAGAATCATTATCAACAATATGCACATTGGAACGATGAGGTTTAGCAGATTCTCTTGCATTCTTTAACTTAAGCTCTAAACTCATGACCTTTATTTACAAGTGATTAATAGAAAGAAAATCAAACCCTTCTAATTTTTCCTTCGAATAAGATCGCAAGCCGGCAAAAGCTAAATCTGCTACATCTTTTTCAGAAATTGACAAATTAAAACACCTATTTTTTTTATCTTTAAATCTTCTGAAATAATCCATAACCGATTCCTCTCGGCCTTGTCTAATAGATGTTAAATCTGTCAATTTAGTTTCATTTTCTCCGCTAAAGAAGTGATCATGAAATTAATGCTCCAATTGACTCCATGTTTGAATAGAATTAGGAGCAAGCGAAGAAAACCAGGAGAAAGCAGTTCCAGTCAAAGTTAATGAGAATAAACGAATGCGCAATGGTTCATAGAAACTTGCTTCTCCTAACTGCAAAATATATTGACTAACATGCTCCCAAGTAGTACGATTATCTTCACCATTGAATTTAACAAACTCAGGAACACGCCAACCATTAGGATATGGAACTAAATCAAACTCAGGAGGATATGGTTTTTGATACAAGCGTGAGTTACCCAAATCAATCCCAAGTTTAGTTTTAATTGTATTAGCCAGATCCTCTTTGAACTTAGAGAAATCGGCTTGATAGCTTGCACTAGATGTATAACGAGATGTAGTAAGCGTTGAACCTTGAGAAGCATTTGGAATCGGCCTAGACGAAGTGCCAGATCCATTGGGTGAGCTTCCCACAATCAGCTGAATTAGCTAAAACCATCGCATTTGTTGCACCAACACACATGGAACCGGTCTGACCAACTGAAGTGGCCAAACCGGTCTGACCGGTTGTGTAAACCGGTCTGACCGGTTCGTGGACCGAACCAGGATGAGGTGGCTGCCCTGAATAATAATTCGCCGGCATGGCCAAATTTGGATCTATGATGTTTTCTGGTATGCCTGACGTGTTAGGATCTGTTTCTACAGCACTTTTACTTTTATCAATATTACTAACCATACTAACAAGTAACTCACTAGTAGCGGCTTGTGCAGCATTTAATTTTTCATCCATCATATGAGTCACTTGTTGCATGAAATCAGAGGATGAGGATTCACCGGTTACCTTAGAAAGTTCTTCAACCTTGTCGTCTGATAACTCGAAAGCCGGCATGACGAACTCCTCAACTCTTTTGACAAAACCACCGCGATCCTTCTTACAGCCCTTCAAGAATTGCGCCTTGAAGTGCTCCTCAGCAATCAGGTACCGCTTCCGCTCCTCGTCCGTGAGCTCTTCCATCGTCGCGGTGATGATGTTGGTCTTGTCAAGTTCGCACGTCGATCCCGACATCTTTGGAGTAGATTAGATCGGTTTTATAACCAGATTAATCTTCCCCAGCGGAGTCGCCAAAAAGTATGTTGACACAAAAACGCGCCAACACACTCGAGATCGATCAAACGCGCAGCACGGCCGTTACAACGGCCAACTCCTGATCACCCGGGGGCAAACCGGTCTGACCGGTCTGAAGAACCGGTCTGACCGCTTCTGGTCGGGAGGTCGTGAAGACCTAGAAACCCAAGCTCGGGAGGGACCCCGTCGGAGCTCAAGCAATCTAGGGTTGCTCTAGGGTCGGCAGGCCACCTAGAACGCCTTTGAACGCCGTAGAGACGAGCAAAGAACAGAATATGGGGGTTGGAAAAGATTAGGGTTTGAGAGATACACAAAAGTAAAGATAAAAGTGTTTGATTCGATTGGGAAATACCTCAATCGGCCGTCTAGCCTTTATATTTATAGGCCGGGGAAGTCTTACCCCTCATGAGTCGGTTACAATATGGGATTAAACTCGGAATCCTAATCCTACTCGAATTACAGAACGAAACCGGTCTGACCGGTTTGGCAAACCGGTCAGACCGGTTTGGCCTTCGGCCCAATTTGAGTGTCAACACATGCCCCCCTGCGTTTTTAGTGAACTTGAGAACTAAAAAGCAAGTAAATACAACTCAGGAGCTAAAAATTTATACTAAGGACGATATTCAATAATATATCGGCCATTGATCTTTACGCATCTTGCCAAACACTTGGATAGAATTTCTTCAGATATCTCCCGTTGATAGCTTTAGGCAAAGGATCTCCCTTCAGTGTCTCCAACATGTAAGAATTCCCAAAGATGACTTTGACAACTCTATAAGGCCCTTCCCAACTTGGTGACCATTTACCAAACTTGTTGCTTTTTGATCCAATAGGCAAGATCGTCTTCCAAACAAGCTCATCAACTTGAAAATATTTTCCTCGCACTTTCTTGTTGTAAGCTCTAGCAACCCGAAGCTTATCTCTCTCAATCTCCTTTAAAGCCTTCAATCTTTTGTCGGTTACCTCATCAATATTATCCAACATCAAATTGTGGTAATCAACAGCATCAAGATCATTTTGCCTAGCCAATCTATAGGCGTCCAGATTCACCTCAACAGGTAAAACGGCCTCTTGACCATAAACAAGCTCAAAAGGAGTAACTTTAGTAGCACCATGTCTAGATATACGATGAGCCCATAATGCTTCGGATAAAACTCCATGCCATCTTCTAGGTTTTTCTGCTATCTTTTTCTTGATCAATTTAATCAAAGTTTTATTACTTGACTCGGCTTGTCCATTAGCCTGAGCGTAATATGGAGATGAATTGAGCAACTTAATTCTATAGGATTCGGCGAATTCACGTACCTCCTTAGACATAAATGAAGTACCTTGATCCATTGTCAATGTTTGGGGAATACCGAATCTATGAATAATATTTTGAGTAACAAACTCAATCACCTCTCGATGCGTCATATTCTTCAAAGGAATCGCTTCAGTCCACTTAGTAAAATAATCCGTAGCAACCAATATGAAACGATGCCCTTTTGATGATGGAGGATTAATTTGTCCAATAAAATCCAATCCCCAACCTCGGAACGGCCACGGCTTAATAATAGGATGCATCAACGCAGCAGGAACAAATTGCAAATTACCAAACTTCTGACATTCCTCACATCCTTTGTAATACTTAAAACAATCTGCCGTCATAGTAGGCCAATAAAAACCGGCTCGTCTAAGTAACCACTTCATCTTTGGAGCCGATTGATGTGTACCACAAATACCTTCATGAACCTCAGCCATGGCAACCTTGGCCTGATCCGAGTCAAGACATTTTAACAACAAATCTTCGGCGTTTCGACGATAGAGTTCATCGCCAAGCAAAACGTATTTGAATGATGTTCGCCGAATATTTTTATCTGCACCACGACCAGGATCCCTCAAATAAACAATAATGGGTACCCTCCAATCCTGATCTTCAACTTTGGATTGATTAGCATCATCCAAAGGATTTTTGCCCTTGTCAGGGGACAAAGCGGTCTGACCGCTTTCAGAACCGGTCAGACCGGTTCTGGCAATACAACCGGTCTGACCGGTTTCTGAAACCGGTGTGACCGGTTCGTCCAGAACCAGAACCTCGGCTTTGGTTCGCATCGGTTTTTGGAGATAGAAATATTTCTTTGCAACCACATAACCAGATGCTTTCTGAGCCAGAGTATTTGCTTTACCATTATCTTCTCTCGGAATATGTCTTATAGTAAATTCATCAAAAGAAGCAATGATATCGAGACATCTATCAAGATATGCATTTAATGAACCATTATAACATTGGCATACCTTTGACACTTGATGTACTACCAGGAGCGAATCACCAAAAGCTTCAACATGTTTTACTCCCATGTCTTGCAAAAATTCCAAGCCAAATAAAAGAGCTTCATATTCAACTTGATTATTGGTTCGCTTTTCTTCCAATCGGTTTGAAAACTCAAAAACGGCGCCACTTGGAGAAATCAAAACAGCACCAATTCCTTGCCCATCATTGCAAACCGATCCATCAAAGTATAGCTTCCATGGTGTACAAGTAACATAGCCGACGTCGATTTCACAAGTATCATTAATCCGATGTTCAACAATAAAATCGGCTACAATTTGACCTCTCATTGATTTCAAAGGTTCACAAGTCAAATCATACTCAACCAAAGCATAAGCCCACTTGCCGACTCTTCCACTAGATATCGGCTTTTGCAACATATGTTTAATCACATCGGTTTGACACAACACGATGCAAGTACTAGATAGTAGATAATGCCGCAATTGAGTACAAGCATGATACAAGGATAAACATAATTTCTCAATAAAAGTATACCTTGTTTCTGCGTCAATGAGCCGTCGGCTTACATAAGCAATCACATACTCCTTATCGCCGATTTCTTGAGTCAAAACAGCTCCAATAGTTCTATCTTCAGCCGCCACATAAAGTCTAAACGGAACTCCCCGCTTAGGCGCCCGAAGCACCGGTGGTGAAGACAAGTACTCTTTGATCTTATCAAAAGCTTCTTGCTGTTTTGCCCCCCAAGTAAAATCGGCTTCATTCTTTAGCCGAAGTAAAGGAGTAAAAGCATCAACCTTTCCAGACAAGTTAATTATAAATCTTCTCAAGAAATTTACCTTGCCTAGAAACTTTTGCAAGTCCTTCTTGCAAGTAGGAGCTTCGACTTTCTTCATAGCTTCAATTCTCTTGGGATCAACTTCTATGCCGTTCTCATGAATAACAAACCCAAGAAACTTCCCAGCCGAAACACCAAAAGCACATTTGAGTGGATTCATCTTTAAACCATACCGTCGCATCCTTTCAAGAGCAAGTCTCAAATCGGCTAAATGAGAATCCAAGCCATCCGATTTAACTACAATATCATCAATATACACTTCCACAATAACACCAAGTAAATCATGAAAGATTAAATTCATAGCTCTTTGATAAGTTGCACCGGCATTCTTTAATCCAAAGGTCATAACCACCCACTCAAATAAACCAATAAATCCCGGACATTGAAAGGCCGTTTTGTGCATATCCTCTTCGGCCATGAAGATTTGATTATATCCGGCATTACCATCAAGAAAACTAACAACACGATGTCCAGAAGCTTCATTGATTAAGACATCGGCTATAGGCATAGGATATGAATCTTTTGGAGTGGCTTTATTAAGATCTCTAAAATCAATGCAAACTCTAAGTTTTCCCGAATCTTTCTTTTCAACGGGAACAATATTAGAAATCCACTCCGCATAACGACAAGTCCGAATAAAACCAGCATCTAATAAACGATTAATCTCTTCTTTTATTCGGTCATAAATAGCGGGATTAAAACGTCTAGCCGATTGTTTAAAAGGTCTAAAACCGGCTTTTATTGGTAAACGATGCTCAACTAAGTCACGACTTAAACCAGGCATCTCACGGTACTCCCAAGCAAAACAATCGACATACTCTTTCAACAAATTTATTAATTCGGCTTTAAACGTAGCCGATAAATTCTTGTTTATAAAAGTAGGCCTAGGAATAGTACCATCACCAATATCTATTTTTTCTAAAGGATCGGCTGATGTAAAACCCTGACCCAATTTGTCCATATCACCAAGATCTTCAATAGCTTCGAACATGCCGGCCGAATGAGCTCGATGATGATCAATTCGGTCTTGAAGCCACTGTCCAGACGCAAACCGGTCTGACCGGTTCCCAGAAGCGGTCTGACCGGTTTGGCTCGGTCGGCGCTGTTCAGACCCAAACCGGTCTGACCGGTTTCCAGAAGCGGTCTGACCGGTTTGTCTCTGTTGATTCTTCTGCTCCATTAATTACAATAAGTAATTCAACCGATTTTCCATCGGCTTTAATGTAGCAGGAACAAAACCATCCTTGGTGCAACTGATCAGCTCATAGTCGGTCAAATCCATGCCCGACAAACATTGGACCTTCTCATTTGCACTAAGAGAATCGGAATCGGCCGTTGCAACAAAGGAAGAATTGTCACCATGGACAACTTCAACTTCATCGCCGATCCACTGAATAAGATATTGATGCAAGGTAGATGGAATACATTTATTTGCATGAATCCAATCTCGACCAAGGATTAAACTGAAGTTACCTTGCACCTCGGAGACGAAGAAAGCCGTAGCAATAGTCTTGCTCCCGACGGTCAACTCCATAGAAGCCACCCCCTTGGCACCAATGGGATCACCTCCACCAACTCCACTGACCGTCATGTTTGTCTTGATCAATTCTTCGTCTTTCCCGCCAATCTTCTTATAGAGAGAGTATGGCATGAGATTCACAATGGCTCCACCATCAACCAACATACGAGAAATTGGCTTCCCGTTAATGTGCCCTCTCATATACAAAGCCTTGAGATGATTTTCTGATTCACTAGGCTTCTGAAACACAGCATCTCGAGGCCCAAGTTGAAGATGAGAAATTTCCTCCTCCGGCACGACATAATAATCAGAAGATAAATAGACAACATTAATTTCCATGTTGTCACGTTCTGGAGAAGGCTCAAAATCAACTAACTCTTCATCTTCAACCACTGGAGGAATTGGCGAAGTAGTATTGATGGTTGAAGTAATCTCAGCTCCCGCTTCTGTCATCAAACCGGTCTGACCGGTTCCAGAAACCGGTCTGACCGCTTCTGCAGCGGTGGGCTGATCAAAACCGGTCTGACCGGATTCAGAAACCGGTCTGACCGGTGGTGCTGCTGGCTGCACAACTCGCCAGGTCTTGGTCTGAGGAATCATGGGTCTATATTTGTTGAAATATTCATCCCTCAGTTTCTCCCAAAGCATAAGCCCACTTGCCGACTCTTCCACTAGATATCGGCTTTTGCAACATATGTTTAATCACATCGGTTTGACACAACACGACGCAAGTACTAGATAGTAGATAATGTCGCAATTGAGTACAAGCATGATACAAGGATAAACATAATTTCTCAATAAAAGTATACCTTGTTTCTGCATCAATGAGCCGTCGGAACAAAGTGAATATCGTAACCGAACCAAATAAAGCCGCCGCGGGGCCGATCGATCGGATTAATGCCACATCTGCTACTAACCGAATGGGAGTGGGGGAGAGAGGGTTCGATTTCTCGCAGCCAAAAATAAAATCATCCGAGCAAGCTAGGGCATCCTTACCAGCTTCAGGAGGAATCAACCTAGGTCCGTGATGCGGCTCCGCTGCACTTCACGGGCTCCACGCCAGAAAGTTCTTGGCTTTGGCGGTGGTGCCGTGGTGGCGAGCTACGAGATCCAAGGATTTACGGTGTGAGATATCGCATTATTGGAGAACCCTAGATGCTGTCGCTGTCGCAGTAAAGAATCGTTAACAAGGGCGTTCCAGTGCGTTGTAGACTCTTATCCAAGACTTGTATCATTTGATGATGCTGTGAATCACTAGAAACATGTGAAGTGTATGGCTAACCTAATAACGAAAGTTTCGTAAGGGGACTGGAGCAG
>OAMR01000223.1:1074246-1088030 GCA_900205405.1 Echinochloa crus-galli
TCGCCCCGTAGCTGTCTCTTATACACATCTAGATGTGTATAAGAGACAGACCCCGCACCGGTCGAGCAAGCCATGGCGCCGCGTCGCGCCTGCAGGCTGCGGATCCGGTGAGGAGACGGCCGGATCCGCCCCGTGGGGCGCCGGATCTGAGGCTCCGGGCAGCCGCCGATGCCATGTTCGCCGCCGTCGACGGGCGTTCCTCCGCCGCCCTGGAGACGCCGCAGCCGCGCGATGTGGCCCCGCCGCCGCCATCCTGGAGGACCGCGCGGACTTCCGGCGTCCTCTCCGGCGGCGGCAGGGGAGGGGAGGTGAGGGAGGGGGAGCTCGGAGGCCGGCGCTGTCGCCGCCCGCGTCGCCCGAGCGGCGACCGGGCGTGTTAGATGTATTTATCATACTTGGAAGGAAGTATGATGACAGATCTTCTCTATTTAAAAGGTGTGCTGTAAGTTATATGTACAAGGCTCTTTTGTTCAGACCAAATCGCTGGATCCGCGCTTGCTGCAGCACCATTATTGGCAGTTTGGTCCAATACTAGCCAAAGCATGCGAAGATCTCTCAAATCGATTGACAGCGATGAATGATCTTGGTTCTCCAGGTCGTCGTTTTGCGCTGCCATTTCAACGATGGTTGGCTGTGTTTAGTTGTAAAAAGTGAAGAGAAAGTTTGGTGAAAATGTCACATCGGACACTGTAGCGTACTGTAGCACCTTTCGTTTGTTTGTGGTAAACATTGTCCTATCATGACCTAACTAGGCTCAAAATATTCGTCTCGTCGTGTACATCAAAACTATGCAATTAGTTTTTTTATTTACCTACGTTTAGTGTTGCATGCATGAGGAGAGAGATTTGATGTGATAGATGGATAGTGATGTTTGGAGAGAGAATTTTGAGAATTTTTGTGATGTGGTGGGGAACTAAACACAGCCCATCAGTTCCCGTGCCTCGCGTCCGAGTACGCATAATTTTTTCGGACAATAATACCAATCCTGGACGCATAATTGTTTTCATTTTAGTGTACTGCACTACCGCACGCTAATGTAGTGTCACATCAGATGGATTGAGCGTCAGAGTCGATGTCTTTTCTCGCACCAGGAGCCTAGGCAGTGACCTGTGATGCTGCTGCCGCATATCGATCGAGCGATCAGGATGTCTGTGCCCTGGATTAATTGAATTGCTTGTCTGTTACCGGAGTATTTTATCCTTCCTGTCACATTAGAATTCAACATATACGTCCCAATAAAAATAATAATATGAGACTTTTAAAACAGATTAAAAATAGATAAAAAAATTACATAATTTTTTTAGTTAGTTGAGTTCACACGTAAAAAATAAAAAATATATTCCCATTTAATCCTATATATACGAGATTAACATGTCAGATTGTCCATACACAAGATTTGAGTCTTAAGATATTTTTATTTTTTAAACAAGATTAAATCCTCGAATATCATTTTTTAAGACTGTGTGGCAATATATTACCAAATTTGAATTTTGGTTGTTCAATATGCATGTCACCCCAACTAACCGTCGACTGTTTCACTGCTCTTTGACACTGCACTAACCTATTGGAGCGAGTTGAGAATTGTTATAGCCGAAACTAAGGGCTATAGACCTTCCTCTGATTCTGATTCTCTATAGGAGGTAATTCTCTGAGAGAAGTAATTACGTGGAGTGATTCTTTAGCATAAATTATCAAAATCAGGATGGAGAATCACTTCATAAAATCAGGAAAAACTCTCCTAGCCTATTAGTTTCTTTAAGAGAATTACTTCACAGAATTAATATAGAATAACTTCTCTCCAGAAAACTGTTTTGGTAGAGCTCCTTCTGAATTCACCCAAGAATCAGCTCTAAGTGCTCTGCCAAACGGAGCCTAACTAACCATTCCACCAGCCATCATCGCCTCACCTACCAGTCACCTCGACCCCCAAGCCAACCTTCCTCGCTCTCTCGGTGATTCATAAAACCCAAAATCCACAACTCTAACTCCCAATGCAAAATCCTCAAATCCCTGGTCACCACATACCAGTTCCTATTTGAATTAGCTTATGGACGCATTTGGCTAATCAGCCCTAGGGAATGAGTTCCTCACCAACTGCCTCGCTTAATCTCCATGACAAATGCGTGCCTGTTCTTAGGTCTTGTTGGCCAGCTGGCTATACCGAGCGTGACTTCGGTCGCCGTTGTTGTTTGCTGGTGGTGGTGGTGATCATCCCGTGCATTTCATATTGTCCATGCATATTCCTCGTTCCTTGGCTATATATGAAGTGTCAACCGAGAGACCAATCGGATGACTAGAAGGTCTCCTCTTCACAGGGATCGACATGATGTTGCAGGGGAACTTAATTAGATTCTGCATATGCAATTCTTTAATTTTAGTTCTGCAAACTGCGAACTTTTTTTTTCTTGAGAGAGACTCCGGCTTCTTTGTTTCTTGGCTAGCAGCCAGCGCTGGGTCCGCCACTGCGATCGAGTGCAGCACCATTTGTCATCAGCCACCATCAAGCGCGGATTCGCTTCATTAGGGAACGAACTGAAGTCTGATCGGACCAAAGCTGCAAAGTGCGAAACCAGTCGTTAGCGAATGGACGGAGTAGCACCGAACTGTCGATGCTCAAGTACCTGCAAACCTCTCTCGGCACCGCGCTACGATGCTCATCCACGGAGTTTGGGCAGCGGTACGGTGCGGCCCGGCGATGTCTCCCGGCTCCTCCGTCTCTCATTCTCTCCTCAATGCAAGTCGTCATCATCCTACCGGAACACAACGCTCGGCACAGGATGCAGCTGCAGCAGCAGAAGAACATTATGAGAGAGAGGATGGACCCGAACCAGCAAAGAGCTTGGCCCAACTTAGCGTTCGCCGAACCAACAACAGAAGCGCCCCCCGACCAACTAAATTGTCCACGGACATGGGCCTTCGATATTCGCACCTGGACAAATGAAAACAAATATGGTCTGGTCCTTGGCTCCTTGCTATATCTACTCTCAATCCTTGTTCTAGCTATCCATTTGTATGCATGCAACACTTTGAACCGCATTGGTTGGGTATTGATCGCCAAAGCACAGGAACGTTCTCAGAAAAAAAAGGAACACCAATTGCATGCGGCCAAAAAAAATGAAATGTCCATATGGGTTGGTGTTATTTGTCAAAAATCTGAAACTTTGCTTGTATTGAGTTCATGTGTACAGGTCACATGATCTCAAACGGACAGCGTACATGTCTTCTTCAGACAGTCAGACCGACACAGTTCACAGCCTGGCAGTGGCAAAGTGCTAACCCATCGCCTACTAGCTTTTGACTGATTTCTGGCCCAAATTTGATCGCGGCACTTGCATACCTTTTCCTTCACGTTATCATCAACTAGGCAGAAAAAATGCGTTTGGCAGTCAAGTCATGGCGTACGAATGGGGGCAGTATGTTGACAGCTACACTCTGAGTCCTGACTCCTGAGATCAAAACAAAACGGATGTGGGGGAAAAAGAAGAAGAGCAGAAAAGACAATATGTATATGTGTGACATCTAGGGTTGACTTCTGAAGCAGAAATGTGCTATCTGTTCTGAACTTTCAAAAACCCACCACTTCAAACGCTGCTCGACTCTTACGCAGGGCCTCCTCCCCAATTTACATCACAGAAGCCGATTGCATCAAAAGGTGTAAGCAATGGAGTCCGTTCCCGCAAAGCTGGCACAGCTGACTGGGGACAAGTCCAGCAACCTCGTAGACTTGTCAAGAGACACCGCCTTTCTCCGAGATGAGCTTTGCACCATAAACGCTCTCCTCAAGAAGCTGGATCACGAAGATGAGCTTGACCCACAGGTGAAGGATTGGAGCAACCAAGTCAGGGAGTTGGGCTACGACATCGAGGATTGTATTGATGATTTTTCTCTCCGGGTTGCCAGCACCGATGCCAAATCCGGGTTCATCAAGAGGATCTCTGACTTCATCGGTAATTTGAGAGCCTGTCTGGAGACAGCCAGGCAGATCAAGGAGCTCAAGACTCGCCTGCAAGAGATCAATGAACGGCGTAAGAGGTACAGGCTTGAACATTGCATCTCTAGTTCTAGTTCTACAGCTATTGACCCTCGATTGCCAGCGCTCTACAAGGAGGCTGCCAATCTTGTGGGTGTTGATGGTCCAAGGGATTTGCTTGTCACATGGGTAATGGATGAAAAGAAACAACTGAAAGGAGTGACTATAGTAGGATTTGGAGGTTTAGGGAAGACAACACTTGCAAATGAGGTTTATCATAGGGTTAAGGGACAATTCGACTTTCATGTGTTTGTTTCAGTTTCCCAAAGACCTGACATAACAAGGCTTCTCAACAGCATAAGATTGAAAATTGGTCAGCAAGAGTCTTCTTATCACTGCGAGGTAAAAGACCTCATTGACAATGTTAGAGAATATCTACAGCACAAGAGGTATTTACCCTCAGTTCCTTCAACTTCAACAGCATGTAACTTCATCTTGTGCTACCAATTCAGCTCTAACAAGTCAATTTAAAAAATAATGTTTGGGGTAATGGAAATAATTTTTGACATAAACGCATGAGAAAGATATATTATTGTTCTTTCTAGACAAGTATAGGAGTTTTGTTGTTCTTCCTACCTATTGTCCCTTAAGCAGACATCCATTTCTTTCATGGAGTGGTCCTAGTCGGTCTTAATATTCATGAGCTTGGTTCGAATTCAATAGTCTTTTCTTAAACGTTATCTTCTGAATCTATCGAAGATTTGAGTGTGCTTTCATCTATATAATTGCAACTATATTAATCATTGTTTGATCTGTTCAAAACAATTTTGTAGGTACTTAGTAGTAGTTGATGATTTGTGGGATACAATATCATGGGATACTATCAAATGCGCTTTTCCAGAAAATGAGCTCAGAAGCAGATTCATTGTAACTACACGGATTGAAAGTGTTGCTAGGGCCTGCTGCACTCACCAGGAATGCTTGTACAGATTGAAAGCCCTCAATGACAAGGACTCAAGAAGATTACTGTTTAGCAGAATATTCAGCCCCAATCATGATTGTCCTTCACAAATCAAGGATGTTTCAGCTCAAATATTAAAGAAATGTGGCGGCCTGCCTCTCGCAATAATTACTGTTGCAAGCCTATTAGCCAATCTGCCAAGTAAAAAGGAGGATTGGGAGAAGATACGGGATTCATTAGGCTCCGAGTTTGGGACACACCCCACTTTGGCAGGGATGAGACAGATTTTAAGTCTCAGCTATAGGAATCTTCCTCATCACCTCAAAACATGTTTCCTGTATCTAGGTATATATCCAGAGGATCGAATAATTCGAAGGGTTGACTTGGTTCGACGATGGGTAGCAGAAGGTCTTGTGAGTAATTCTGGAAGGCAAGATGTAGAGAATTTGGCGAAGAGCTACTTTGATGAGCTTGTAAACAGAAGCATGATTCAACCTGAAGAGACCGACTATAATGGAGAAGTATTGTCTTGTCGAGTGCATGATATGATGCTCGATTTGATCCTTAGCAAGTGCACAGAAGACAACTTTATCACTGTGGCATACGATTCTCAGGGCATGAGAGAGCTGCATAACAGAAAGGTTCGTCGACTCTTCCTTAACCTGAATGGTGTGGAAGGTTTCACAATATCAGCTGTTCAGGCCATTGGCAGCCAATCACAAATTCGATCCCTTGCCTTGTTTGGTGACACTACTCTTATGCCTGTGTGTGCACATCTTTTTCCAGAGTCAAAATTTCTCCGAGTTCTTGTCCTTGAACTCCGGGATTTCAATGGTAAGCATGGGCATCAGAACGAAGGCGTCGACCTAACAGGCATAAATCAGCTGGTTTTATTGAGACATTTGAAAGTAGAGTCAAGGACTAGTCTTGTGAAGCTACCCACGGAGATCCAAGGGTTACGAAATCTGGAGACACTGGAGATGTGTTGTGGATTTGTTGGTGGTATTCCATCAGATGTTTTTCATCTGCCAGCCCTATTGCATCTCGATGTTGCATCAACACCTGGTGGCTTTCCTAATGGGATCAGTAATGCGAAATCCCTGCTCACTCTGAAATACTTTGACTTGACCCAGAATTCATTGGAGAATATTCGCGGGCTAGGAGAGCTCACGGACCTGAGGAATTTGAAGTTATGCTGTTTTCAGAAATTATTGCTAGACACTGCACGTGGGAGGTTATTAATGGATGCATTACGCTCATCCCTAGGAAAGCTCGGTGGCAATAACCTGAGATGTCTATGTGTGGTGGGATATCCAGAAATCTGTGCTGACATGCTGAGTTCATTGGCACCTGCTCCCCGCCATCTGGAGACACTTGATTTGTTAGCGTGGTGTTTCTCCAGGGTTCCAAGGTGGCTTGCTGAGCTCAGTAACCTCTGTTCCTTGGATCTTTGTGTTAAGGAGGTGATGGAGGGGGATATTGGTATCCTTGGGGAACTGCCATCACTCATGCAACTCCAATTTCAGATCCAGCAAGTCCCTAAAGAAAAGATCATCATACCTGGCAGCACGGGATCTTTGTTCCAAGCCCTTGTTAATTTTCAGTTCAAGTGCGAGCGGAGAATGAGCTTGCAGCTCCTGATGTTTGAGGCAGGAGCCATGCCCAACCTGCGACGGCTTGAGATAGAAACCAGTGTGGTATTGCTTAAGAAATGGGACGGTTGCATGTCTGCCAGAATGGAGCACCTTTTAGGCCTCAAAGAGATATGTGTGTCCATGTGGCACGGCCCATGCTCAGAATCTGAAATAATAGCTGCAGAGTGCACACTCAGAAACATCGCCCAATCACACCCGAGCCGTCCTTCCATCACAATAATCTAAAGAATGGTGACTGCACGCCAACTATGGCGCATCCTTGAATGGCAATGGTATTACCATAAGAGACAAAGATGGAGTGATGCATCAGAACGGTAAGTGCAGCAAGGAAAAGCCCGTCACATATTATACTACGTACTTGGGCCTCTGTAATATATGTCTTCAGAGACTGTTTTGCATGAACAATCATTTGGCGCACCATTTGCACCATAAATAGTGGTTGTTCTCATATAGCTAACAATATCCCTTCCATCATTCTTATCTGAATCAATCCTTCTCCCTCCCAGTATCTAAACTTGGTTCCTGCAGTCCTACATCTTCACCAATTAGAAGTCCCTACCGATGGCATAACAATGGTTTGAGAAGTTAACAGACGTAGCTGTTTCTTATGTCTCTCATCTTTAAAAACATTCGGCTGAACCCTTATGAGCTTGTCATTGTGATCGGCACAAGCTAAATTTTCCAGTGATGGAACAAATATAAGTAAAGCACTTCAAACTAACCTTGGAGTTACAAGTTACAACTTCAACTCAGTTGGGAAACACGATGGCATTGTAGATATCAGTGTCTGCGCTTCAATCTTCACTTCTGGAAAGTTGTTCACAGGAAGCAGGTGATAGATGTTGATACTGAAAAAAATATTAAAATTGATAGTTTAGTACAGATCAAAGATAAAAGATAAAATGGTTTAATCTGCGAATGTTACAATACAATATGTTTTTTATTAACCTTCTAGGAAATGGCCAGATTTTATGACTGAATGAATACTATGAATAGTGCTGAAAATAACATGATTGATGTAAAAGATTTGTCATAATATACTTTCACACACTGATTGGCAGGTTCAAGATGGGTAATGCCTAGCAAATAGAAACAAGAAAGCTCAAATGGCAATAAGAGGGCTGCTTGTAATTGCATACCATACCAATGCAAATTTTGCTTACTCCTAAATTTTGCATGAGGGTCTCAAAATGAAACGCTCATGTGCACATGGTATGTGCTTGTGTGTTTATCGTACTAGCAAAGATGTGTGTGCATGCCGCACATACGTACGAGCACAATGGAACCTGAGCTGTAAAGGTCGTGCTGGATGTAAGAGTCCTGCACATAGAAAAATATGGACGTAGAGTCAGTGGCAGACCTAGAACTTTTTTGGAGCCTGGGCAATCCTCCCAGTCTCAAGTATTCAGGTAGAAAATATCATGTTTATCTTATGCAAGAAAGAGATATACTTTTGTTTTCCGTCGAGGAACTACATAGAGTCCTACACTCCTACATGTATATATGAAGGTGCGTGTGACCCAACAAAATCTTACACCATGGCCCTTGGAATCTTACTACATCAAATAAACCCGTACTTATAGTATGGATTAGTGTGGTAACAATGTCATCCTTTCATTTTTCTGAGGTATAATTCATTCGTTTGACCCTACCGCACTGCTTGTCAATGTTCTATGGACCTTCAGGAGTTTGACCAATAATTGATAATTGAGATAACGCCATGTATGTGCCAGTTAGCGAAATTGAGGTGCTTATTCTGTGCAAGTGGCCACTGTTTGACATTTCTAACCAGCAAAGCACAAGTACGGCAGGTGGGACATAAGCACAAACACTTGGCGTGCGCATCTCCATGTATAAATATCATCAGCAGGTAGTAGCGCCGTCACGGCAGCCGATAGATAGAGCAGGCCAACAGGGAGAGGAGATGACTTACTTCGTTGCATGAATTCCCGATGACTAGCTGCTACACGATGCAGGGTATCCAGCGGATTGGGGCGGGGGGCGGCCAGGACGTGCCGACGGCCCGACGCTGCGCCGCCGGCAGGGCCGCGCGCATGCCATCCCGCGGAGCAGTGATGCGACGCGGAAACGAACGGGAGCAGAGCAAGTTGAAATGAACGTGGGCTCGGCCCATGCTGTTGCCCCACCTAGCATTTTCGTTCGGGGGGCTGCCGGCACAGGATTAAATCAATGGGCTGACGCCACACAGCCCACCCGAGCCGAACGTCGTGACAGGCTGGGTCCGTGTGAGAACTACAAAGGCCGATCAATAGCGGCCTGCCACGCTCCCCGTCCGATCCTGATTCGCGGTCGCCGCCGCCGCCGGCTGGACAAGGTCCGGCGGACGTCGCAGCGCGAGCGCGACCGAGAGAACCCCAAATGAGACCTGGCGAAACCAGACGCAACCGTGCGTCAGATGAGAAGAAAAACGTCCCGTTTCTAGAACTTCTTCACCCGGCACGTCAGGCGTTTCCTTTAGCCGTCGGTCGTTTTCTCGTGGGCGGTTCGTCGGTCGGACCCATGCATGTGCCGACGCAGATCGGCCGGTGGCCCGGTGAGGAGCAAGCATTTAACCCGAGCCTGCGCACCTGTATCGCTGGTCGCGACCGCCGGGCGTCGGCGGAGCCGCGGATGCTACCAGAACACCAGATCGTACGCCTCTCGTAGTCAGAGGGCCCACCTGCAGCCACGCCATTTGTTACTGACACGATTTTGAAAAGAAAAAAAAAACACATAAGCAGAAGACTAGAGGAAAGGAAACCGAGCGGAGCGGCCACTTGCCAGCCAGGTCGCCACGCCGCGTGAGTCACAAGGGCCGACTCGTCTTGACGTCTTTATACCGGCGCGGGCGGGAGCGGGAGCGGGAGGAACCGAGGGGCCCCGGCGTCGCGAGGCGAGCTCATCCGACGGCGGCAGCGAGGACTCCAACCACCGAGGTGAGAGAGCTTTCCCTCTTCCCTTGGGCGATGAATGAGTGCGCGGGGTCCTCCCAGCGTGCCGGTGGACTCCGTGGTCCGGTCCAGATTGCTGGCTCGCTCTGGGGTTTTTTTGATCCGGCGCGGGCGACGCCCCCTCCGCCGCAGTGCTCATGTGATGCGGTTGATAGGACGGCTAGTTGATTGGCGCAGGGGGCACGCGCCGTGTTGGCCGTGGATAGATTCGGGGGGAGAGAGAAGGGGAAGGGAGGATGGTAGAGGCAGAGGAGAGGAATCGTGAGCTGCTAGCCAAGTGCCATCCTACTTCCTACCTTTCGCTGTATCGGGTTTTTATTTTGCTTGCGCTGCAGAGCTATGATGCATTTGACAAAAATAGCTCGAGGAATAGCTGTGGCGACACGACCTGTTTGCGATATAATGCTAAAGAATGATCTAACCGCAACCCGGCCCACTTTGGATCTCAATGGCTGTTTCATCAACCAATCCCCCTATTTGTGCAGCTTGGGATTTTTATCAGATTCTGTTTTATGAAGATAGGCTCTGGTTACTGTTAAAGCATGAACCGCAAGCGAGCTGAACAAAGAATTGTGTATTTCCTCCTGCGATTTTCTAGCTGTACTCGCTCTCTATGCTCTTTTGACAAGTCCAAGTCAGAATTCTCGATGTACTTTGTTCTAGAAAGAAAAAAAAACTCAGATATGCGAAAATCCTTTAATTGTTGCATCTGTGTTTAGTGCTCTGGCCACTCTATTAATGCAGAAAACTTGCTGTTTGGTTACCTTCCCATATGTGGCCGTATGTGCTACTTACTTGAGTAACTTTGGTGTATTCTTCTTTTGCCCAATTGCTGCACAAGTTATAGGCATAGAAAGCCCAGTCTGTTTTGTCTTATATCATTGTACATGTATTTAGGTCCACATCCCCTTAGCAGAGGCTGATGCTTGGGTCAGTCAAGAGTGGAATACTCTCAGTATTGTCTTTGTGTCTTCTTTCTTGTGCACATATGGCAGGCTTATGCTGATATTCTGATACGCAAAAGCTGTTTAGAAAGTGTCATAGCTGTATTGTACTTCTCCTTTCTTTCTGAAAACCATCTGTGATGAATGCAATCCCGGTTCTAGACAGTAGTTTTAAGTTATAACACTCTGCACATATGGTGTGCGTTGAACCTTAATTACCCCCATTTTTAGTTATGTTGATAGTATGAAGTCACTAGCTGGCGATGGATACAAGCATAGTGCTATTTGTTTACTTAAGAAATTTAAGTTTCTTTGAACTGAACATGTTCCCTAAGATAAGGAGCATAAGATAGTTCTTTATTCTATAGTTTCCTTTACCAAGCCCCCATGCAATTGTTTAGTAAATATTCTTCTTACTGCACTTCAGAGTTACATAAACAAACTAGTAGGTCGGTGACTAATTTCAGATCTATATTGGTGAGGGCGGGTGCTTGGGTCTCTGGGCACCAGTGGCCGTGCAGCGAAAGCGCTGCGCTCGGTGCGTGGGGAGATGCTCCGTCTCCGCACGGTCCTGGACTTTGGTGATTATTGCCGTGCAACGAAAGTGTCGCGCTCGGCGAGCGGTGAGGCGCTTCGCCTCCGCACGGTTTGCCGTTCTCTCCCCCTCACCAACCTTTCGGCCGGCCTCTGAGTTGCCGGGGATCCGACCAGCAGATGAAGAGCACTAGCCGGTTTCTCAGCTTGCGGTGAGGAGTGATTCAGGTCGAGGTTCATCTTCGTCCGTCGCCAGCCTCCATCGCTGTGATTTGGGCTGCCTAAGGTGCTTGGCTGCTGTATGCAATTGAAGGTGCTGGTTTGATCGGCGTCGTGAGGGTGTTCTTCCTGAGCTTCATCTTCTTGCGAGTTTGTAATGGCTTGAACCTTTGTGCCCCTATGTTCTTGTTGTTTTGTTTTTAGGTGAGGTGTGGTTGTGCTGCGATGTATAATCCTTTGTGGCTCCCTTTTCCTTTTCTGCCCGTCTATGTATCCTGATCACCACCTCTATGGGGTGGCTGCCTGATCTTGTACTACCTCCTTTGATGGAATGAAAATGTTCAGGTGGGCTTTCTTAGCCCTCCGTTGATTCCTCAAAAAAAAGTAATTGAAATGTATGTAAAACACGACCACACATATCCTATGACACTGCCATTATTCACAATCATGCCCTGTGCGTAGTGATTCTTTCCCACAGTTGCCTCTTTCCTCCCTCATACCCTACCATCAGTTCTTCCTCGCTCCCTCTTGCCTTGGGGCAGCATTTTTGTTTATATAGAACATGCAGGAGAACCGTGTATCTTTGTATTAAGAAGAAACCTTGCGGCAGCTTTTGATGCCCTGAGCCTGACCTAACCTCCTTCTCCTCCCTTTGCTAGATCCGTCCTGATGGGAGTGACTGTGTTCCCTACTGATTCTTGAATTGGCATGTATGATGTTGCTTCCAACACTGTTTCTGATTTTAGTTTTGGCATTTAGGTTTAGGGCATGGCTAATATGAGCTTTCAATATCAGCTTTTGAACAGTAGTGCTAGGTATACAATGGAGGAAATGCAATCCTTCTTTTAAATGTCAGCTGGATAGTACTTCTCCATTCATTCTGGAAATCATCTTTGATGAATGCAATCCTTGTTTTAAACTGTAGTTTTTAAGTTATAGCACTCTGCACATTATTAGTGGCTTCCCTAATTTCAAGTGCTGAATCAGTGTGCCTTAATTACCCCCATTTTAGTTAAGCAGATAGTGTGGAGTCATTATTTGGTGACGGATAGAGGCATAGTGCTATTAGTTTTCTTATAGAATATGAATTAAATGAAGCTCTGTTTTTTCTTTCTTTTTAACTGTCATAGCCGTATAGATCTTCTCCTTTCATTCTGGAATCCTTGTTTTAAACTGTAGTTGTTAAGTTATAGCACACTGTGCACGATTGATGGCTTCCCTATTTCTCGATTAATGAAGCAGCTTGCCTTAGTTACCCCCATTTTAGTTAAGCAGATAGTGTGGAGTCATTAGTTGGTGATGGATAGAGGCATAGTGCTTAGTTTCCTTAAAAATGAATTAAGTTACTTTAACAGAACATGTTCTCTAAGATAAGGAGCATAGGATCGTTCTTGATTCTTTAGTTTCTTTTACCAAGCCTCCATTCAACTGTTTAGGAAATAATCTTCTTACTGAACTCCGGAGTTAAGTAAACAAACTAGTAGGGCAGAAACTAATTTCAGATCACTACCACTGAATTACTTAAATGTATAAAAACACAGCCACATATATCCTATGATGCTGCCTTTATTCACAGCCATGCCGGGCATGTGGTGGTTCTTTCCCACAGTTGTCTCTTTTTCTTGCCTCCCTCATAGCACGGTTCCTCTTCACTCCCTATTGCCTTGCAACAGCTTTAGGGCCCTGAATCCTACACCATTTTCTCCTACCTTTACTAGATCTGTCCTGAGGGGAGTGCCTGAGTGACTGAATCCCCTACTGATTGTGAATTAGCCTGCATGATGTTGCTTCCAACACTGGATCTGATTTTGGTTTTAGCATTTAGGTTTAGGGCATGGCGAGTAGGAGCTTTCAGTATCAGGTTTTGAACAGTAGTGCTAATTTCTCCTGTTCTTCTTGTACTAGTGGTCATGCTGAAGAGAATTCAGGCTATTCTTTGAGATGATTAGATATTTCAATGGAAGAAACAAAAGATCAGGACACAGCTATTGTAGTCAGACAATACCTTGTACCTGTTCTATTTTTCTAAAGTCAAGCTCTGATTTTTCTTTCTCTGTAAATATTTATACTTTTGTACTTTGTCTGTATGTATCCTTGTTTACTACCATGGGAGGAGTTCATCAATGCATCTCTAGATCCTTTTGTATTAGTTCAAAATCAATTCTACAAGTTCTGTGCTTGGTTTTCACTAGACAAATATAGTTACAGAAAGAATAGTAGCTGCATCAATTTAAATTTTGAAGCCAAAACCCAGCTCTAACAGTCTAACGAAATTCAAATTGTGCCATCAAAACATGTGATTGATCAGTTTAGTAGTATGTTGCCATGCTGAGCTTGAGGTCACCTATAGCTGTGAGTCTGTGACAATGTACATGTATTTTCTTTTTACAAATTTTGTAAGTGCACATAGTACTTCAAATGGGTGTACTACACCTGGGCTCAATCTAATATTTGTGCAGCATTATATTAGTGTCCGTGGTCCCCCGTTACAAAGGGCTATGCCTGTCTCTTATACACATCTAGATGTGTATAAGAGACAGCCTGTATAGA
>OAMR01000223.1:1088749-1099495 GCA_900205405.1 Echinochloa crus-galli
CCGCCGTCGATGTCGCGGCAGCCGCCTGCGCATCTTCGGAGTTCGGGGTCCGGCCACTCTGTGTGCCCTGAACAAACATTACTGCCCGGTTCTTACGCTTCTGCTCATCGGCCAGCGCCGGGCACTGCTTCAGCCATGGTTCGCTCAAAAAAAAAAACTAATTCAGCCATGGAAATGTGCATCTCCACATGGTGGTTGGCTTGTCATTTTCCTAACTTTTTCAAGCCGCCACGTTGTTTTGACATTTTCTTGGAGGGTTGGGGTGGTCCCACCGTGTATTTCTGACAAATTCCCTTATCTCACCTGACCTTTGCTTCTTTGGCAGAGACTTTAGTAAAGAACGACCGTGCATAGACATACGCATACGCCCACGGTGGCTACGCTAGGAATGTACATGCGCAAGTGTATGCATACATGTACATACACGTACCCGCTATTGTACGGGGCCCACATGTGCGCCCTGCCTCTACACACACGGCACCCTCCCGCCTTTATATCCCTTTCAACCTTTTTTTCCCAGCCCCCCCTACTTCTTCGTCTTCCACTCATGAGTGCTTAGCGAACTTGTAGTTGTAGCTAGCCACAGCCCCGGCCCAGAGCTCCTCCTCCACCTCGCCCACACCTCGATCGCCTCCTCCCTCGCCGGCGCCTCGCCATGGACCGCAAGGACAAGTCCCGCAGCAGGGGCTACTCGAGCTCGGCGGCGACGTCCATGGCCGCGCTCGCCGCCGCCGCCGCGGCCGGCGAGGGCTCGAGCTCCGGGTCCGGGTCGGCCGACGGGTCGCTGCCACCGCACGAGGAGGAGGACAAGAAGCCCGCCAAGCTGGCGGCCGTGGCCAGCGCCTCCAGCTCCACCCCGGTGCCGGCGAGGAGGGGCGCCGCGGCGGCCGGCGCGGCGGGCCGCGACGGGCCGAGGTGCCAGGCGGAGCGGTGCAACGTCGACCTGAGCGAGGCGGCGACCTACAACCGGAGGCACAAGGTGTGCCAGACGCACTCCAAGTCCCCCGTCGTGCTCGTCGCCGGCCTCCGCCAGCGCTTCTGCCAGCAATGCAGCCGGTAAGCCCCGCCACAGCCTTTCCGAAGGGATGAACACAGTGGGATCTCTCTTTTTTTCCTTTTCTTTTCTCTGAAATTGTTGTGTGATTCATCAGCGACCTCACCAATCATCATGGCCTCTTTGCTCCTGTTGGTGCTGCGACTGGCCGACTGCGAGACGACTGGCGACGGCGATTGGCTGCGATTCGCTCCGTCATCGTGTCAGCGACGCAAAAGCAGAGCAGGGGCCATAGGGCCCGGCCCACCAAGCGTAGAGGAGGGTGCGGTACAGTACCTGAAAGAGGAAGGAGGCCGTGGACCGCCCACAGTGCTTGGGTGGGCACGAACCACTCGGCAGTCTAGCACTGAGCGACAGCGGGTGGTGGAGACGTGGAGGTCAGGATGTGGCGTGTACGTGGGCCCACTCGCAACTCCTGTAGATTCTCGTGACTTTTGCCAGCCAGCACCCAGCAGTTGGCTGCTGCTCATTTGCTCAATGCTCTCTTTACCGATCGTACGCGGGGGCATCATATCGATCGGCCCGATGATGAGGACGGCACGCAGCTGACTGGAAGCCTTGTCTGTCACCGCTAGCATGCCTGCCCTGCCCATCGTCATCGTCGCTGGTCGCTCTCCCCGGCCCTAGCATTAGCATCAGAGGGTATCGGTAACGTTGGGCGTGGCCGAGTATGCGAACGAGAGGCGGGGACGCGACGGAGACCTTTCTTTCTCTCGGCATCAGCTTTTTCGTGGCGCCACCCGCCCGTCCGTCCTCGCGAGCCAGTAGGCAGTAGTCGGCGGTAGTGGCCGGCCGATAAAGCCGCCTCGGATCACGTGCACGCGCAGCGTAGCGCCAGCCGGCCGGCCAACTCTTCCGTGCCCTCCGTACGGGCGCGCACGCGGGGCGCGCTGTCACGCCAAGAGGAACGCATCAGGCTCAGGGACAGGGAGACGGAGCCACCCAATTGGGCCGTGCTCCGTGTACGCTGTACGCCGGGACGACGTGCGCGCGTGCGTGCTTGTACACATACGGAAGGGACGAAGGGGATGTCGATGGGTAGCAGCTTGGCTTTTCGCTCCGGTCGGTCGGTCGCTTTTGCGTCTACTACTGTGGGTTGGTAACTTTGCTTTCGACGACGGGCGCGCTTTGGAAGCGTCCACTGGCCACAGCGGCTGCCGGATAGCTTGGCGATGTCGCGATGCCCAAGGGCCTCGGCGTAGCTATCTTGATCGATCTGTTGGATACGATCGGCAGCGGCTGCTGTCCGCGCACGTCGACCAACTCTCCAGCCCAATCAGCGCGTGCCGACCTTGTTCGCCTCGTCGATTGCTCGGCAGACCAAGAGCCAACTCGCAGTGACGTACGAGATATCTTTTATTTAAGAAATAATCGCATACACAAAGTTCTAAATCAGTGAGCCTGACGTGTCATGCTTTACATACGGAGAAAGATTATATGCCTTGGTTATTTTCTACCACCTGTTTGCTAAAGAGCTGGCGCCCCACAAGCCTCTTGCAAAGTTCTTGTGCATCAAAGGGATTGTCTTCTTCTCATTCTGGCAGGTAAATCATCTTGACCTGAATGGCAAGTAGTTAAAGAATATTCCTTTGCATGGGTGTTTCTCTTGATGATTGCTTCTAGGCAAACTCACCGAATGATTTTTCTGAAAGCTCTTGTAGATAGTTTTGGATGACTTTTTCTTGTTCCTTTGGAGTGATTGGCATGCCTTCACCTGAAGCTTATAGCCAGTTGTCTACCTTTGCTCTATAATTGCCAATTAACTCTAGTTGCAGTTTAAGTTTCCACGCAGTCAGATTTGAATATTCAGATGAACTTCCCTTATAAAACAGTGTTACAACTTAAAGTATGTGTTACTTTTGAGTTCATCATTCATTCCCTGTTTCTCTTTTCCTGGTACCTTTCTTATTCCTCAGTACAGAATACTTCTTTTATACTAATTCTTTATAATCAATGCTTAAATTTGCATTGTATCCTGCATTATGGTGAGTTATGTTTATTTGAAGGATTTGGCATTTTTTTCAGTCGAATAAGTCTTTACAAGAACATTTACACTTCTCCATTAGCAAATTTATTCATGTACCTTTTGATAGGCTGGTTGAACTATATACTTAATGGTGCGTAATCTTACACCAGTTTTATCTTCTATTTGAAATCCAGTTTCATCAGTTATAGATTCCAAATTTTCTGTTGTACTCGAATGTTTTTTTGGTGTGTTTGAATTCCAGGTTCTTTTATTCTAGTTTCCCGCAACCTATATACTCCAGTAATGTTGTGTCTAGAACCTTGCTTTGCATCATCCTTAAACAGTTATATCTTGTACCTACAATCAATGACTGTTGGCAGCTCAGTTCGTACTTGACTGTACAGGTTTCTAGTTTAGGTTGATTAAATTTCTATCTTTGCTGAAAGGAACTAATAATTTTGATGCATCCTACAATGGCAGCCCCGCAATGTCCGATTGGAGCACAAGACACTGAAGCTTCTGAAGTACTGGACCTGGCAATTTGTTGTTATTAGGCCAGTATGCTCCATTCTGATTATTGCCCTCCAGCTTCTTGGGATGTACCCAAGCTGGGTCAGCTGGACGTTTACAATTATACTGAACTTTTCAGTCTCCATGGCATTATATGCCTTGGTTATTTTCTACCACCTGTTTGCTAAAGAGCTGGCGCCCCACAAGCCTCTTGCAAAGTTCTTGTGCATCAAAGGGATTGTCTTCTTCTCATTCTGGCAGGTAAATCATCTTGACCTGAATGGCAAGTAGTTAAAGAATATTCCTAAAGTGTTTCTGAATGCTCTTTTATAAGATTGCATGGGTGTTTCTCTTGATGATTGCTTCTAGGCAAACTCACCGAATGATTTTTCTGAAAGCTCTTGTAGATAGTTTTGGATGACTTTTTCTTGTTCCTTTGGAGTGATTGGCATGCCTTCACCTGAAGCTTATAGCCAGTTGTCTACCTTTGCTCTATAATTGCCAATTAACTCTAGTTGCAGTTTAAGTTTCCACGCAGTCAGATTTGAATATTCAGATGAACTTCCCTTATAAAACAGTGTTACAACTTAAAGTATGTGTTACTTTTGAGTGACAAAGAAAGCAAAAGGTCCAGAAAGGTGACTCTTTGCAGCAAACTAGTCAATATTAGGCATTTCATCCTTTTTAGAGGCAAGGTGGAGTACTAGTCAGCAATTGCACACCCTCTTGTGGGTAGATCTAGCGACAATGAAATTCGGAAGGAAAAGAGCTATTTTTGTTATAGTACCATTTCGCTCTCCAATTTTTCACCTTGACCTCCATTGCCTCTTTTTCGTTGCAGGGTATTGCGCTTGATGTTCTAACTCAAGTAGGCGTGATCCAATCCCACCATTTCTGGCTGGACGTGGAGCACATCCAGGAGGCGATCCAGAACGTCCTGATAATCATTGAGATGGTCGTGTTCTCCGTCATCCAGCAATACGCATACCATGTCGCCCCCTACAGCGGCGCTGACAGGGCCAAGTTCGAGAAGAAGAACGAATGAGCCAAGGTCCCAAAAGAGTAAAAGTAACGTGCTGCTCTGTTTCTCTAGTATTTTGTCGGAACGGAGGACTAGTATTTACCTACGGACAGCTAGAGTCTCATGAGCATATTTGATAGCTAGTGGAAGTCAGGATGATCAGGCACCGACACGAAACGTTACCGCTGCTGTAAAATTGCCCTAGTTTTGTACCTGTACTGCTTGTACTGGCTTGTTCTGTCTCGTTGAACGCTGTCCCTCAGGCCATATAGCGAGGACTGTTCATCTTTGTAGGTACACTATTGGGGAATCCTTTATCAATAAAGCTACAGTCCTACGGGAAGCCACCCTGAACCGGTTACGGTGCGGTTGCCAACAACTGTTGGCATCGGACTTGGCAATCTGCAGGCTCTCACGCTCCCAATTATTGGAATGTTTCTTTATTTTGCAGGAGGCATTTTTTTCGGGACACGTTTTGTTAAGATTTTGTGGAGAAACGTCGCAGAGTTCTGAAGGGATGAAGATGAACAGTGGGATCTCTCTTTTTCCCTTTTTCTTTTCTGTGAAATTGTTGTATGATTCATGGCCTCTTTGCTCCTGTTGGTGCTGCTGCGACTGGCCAACTGCGAGACGACTGGTGACGGCGATTGGCTACGATTCGCTCCGTCATCGTGTCAGCGACGCAAAAGCCGAAAGCGGAGCAGGAGCCAAGGGCCGGCCCACCCAGCGTAGGGGATGGTGCTGTACAGTACTGAAAGAGGGAAAGAGGAAGGAGGCCGTGGACCGCCCACAGTGCTTGGGTGGGCACGAACCACTCGGCAGTCTAGCACTGAGCGACAGCGGGTGGTGGAGCCGTGGAGGTCAGGATGTGGCGTGTACGTGGGCCCACTCGCAACTCCTGTAGATTCCTAGTACGGGCACACGGCCTCCCTTGTCGTGACTTTTGCCAGTCAGCACCGAGCAGTTGGCTGCTGCTCTGCTCTGCTCTCTTTAACAGGGGGTAGAACCGTCTTTCTCCCTACTGTGATGGCCCGACCCGGTGTTTGGGATGTACTCCCTCTGTCTCAATATGTAAGCATTCGTAGGATTTAAATTTGTGCCAAAATTTAATTATTTATAGTGACTAGTCCATCAACCCGTGCATCCGCACGGGTTTAAATCTTCTTGTAATCAAAATGCAAATTCTATTGTCAAATTGTCATCATAAAAAAACACTGTCTTCTCCAACATCAACATGTATGTTGCATGTAATCATTATTTTTAAAAGATCATGGTAAATAATGGTAACACTTTTAAGAAGGCTTTTATTTATTATATACTGTAGTTCGTTTCATATCGTTTAGTTCTGCTTATGTCCCTTGTGTACTCTATTCCAGATTACTGGTATTTTTAGCTTTCTCCTGGATAACTTTGATAAAGCTTATAAAAAATTTAGTAACATCTACAATACCAAATAAATACACTATTAGACGTACTCAGACTCGATGAGACCAATTTGATGGTGCAGATGTCGAACTTTGACGAACAATATTTCTAAAAAAAATAATTTATTTCAAATAGAAAAAGTTATATGATGGTAGCTAGTTTCAAGATAAATCTACTACTATCATTTTTATCTTGTCAACCTTTATAGCTTTTTTTCTATTTAAAATGGTTTCACTTATAATAAAATTCAATGTAGCTAGATTCCGAGGCGGATGGAGTAATTAAGTTTATCTTAGGCTGTACAAAGCTCTATGTACATAGATATTTATTCAAGTACCCATATTTAGCTCTTTAGACTTGTTCTTAGTTCTCCTTTCTATTCACACGTATGCCTCGAAGATGAATGCATATGTGTAGCCTCTTAAACCATACCTAGATGTAAATTCTTATATGTTTATTACAATTGTTTCATCACTTCTCCCCAATGCAAGAAATTAGATAAGCATTTAGTCTTTGCTGCCTTGTTAATAACTGTAATTAAGAATCAATCGATCAGACAAGAATTATCTATACAGAATATCGTTTGCTCCCATGCAATTTAATAAGTAATAAAACATGAATAGAAAGGACATGCATGAGTTGAGAATTACGTACGGATTAAGAGGCAGTAGGAACTTTTAGTTTGCCGTGGTTGCCGATCGAATATGTAGAGCTACTGCTACATGCCAGCGCATGTCACTTCGGTTGCATCCATCCTATGCCCATTAACGTGTAATTGTCTTAGGCATAAATAATATTGTTATCTCAGTGCGATCTAAACAGTTCTGGGAGGAGGTTGGCTTTACGTATACGCAGACATGCATACTAGGTTTGTTGGGTTGACCCTTTACAAAAGATTTTCTACCGAAGGTTTTTTTGGGATATTTTGTATACGTACCGAAGGTACGTACCGAAGGATGGAGAGAGATATTCTACCGTGGAGGGAGATTAAGGTGATATTAGTATTTACGTTAGGATGGAGATATTGGCCAGATTCTTTCTCAGATTTTAATAAATGCATTTAAGGAGCCAGGGAGATCGGTTGGTTATTTAATATATTTTTTCTGAAACCGAAAAGGAGTCGTACAAAGAATACTTAGCTAGCCTTCATGGATCGGTACTATATTTTTTTCTGGTTATTCGAGTTATGCAAATCTTTTCCAATGGCAGTAGTGGGAAATTTATATGTATATACAGGGGGTTATTTTAGGTTGTTGTTTTATAATAGCATAGGTGGGTAATTTTCTTTAAAATAGAGTAGATCCAACGGTTAGGATGGTTATGTATAGCAAATTAATGGCTAGATGTTTCTGATTTTTGTGAGAATTTTTAGCATTTATCTTTTTTTCTAGCGCTTCTCGCGAGGATTAATGTGGAGGCTCCAAAAGGAGCCTCCAATTAGTAATAGTAAGATAAGATAGGACAAAACTAAATGAATTGGTGGGGTGGATGGAGAGTTGGTGGGTAGTGTAAAATAAGGGGTATGAAGGTCTTTTAACAATTCTACATATTGTGGGACGGAGGGAGTACTTGTATGGCGGGTTATTATTGCTGCTACCGCTGTCAGCCATGGTGCTGATCACGGCTTGAGGGAGATTTGTTTGCCGGAAAAGGGAGCATATCATGTGTTGTTTGGCTTTGTGAGAAGAAAAAAGCAGCAGCAAGCAAGGATCAGCGGATCTTGGAGGAAATATGGCGACGAGACATGGCGGCAAAAGCTCCTGTTCCCTTTGGAGCGGAGGTGCCCCGCATCCCTGACCCTGGGGCGAGGCGAGGAGGCAAACGACGACATTGCAGCCGGCCGGATCTCGCCTTTGGCCCGCGCGCACTGTGCCACGGCGCGCCAGAGGTAGTGAGGGAGGGAACAAGAAAAGGCGATAGGCGAGGCGGCAGATCGTACGTGGGGCATCGATCGGCTCGGCGCCTCGGCCCGACGAGGACGGCACGCAGTGACGCAGCTGACTGGAAGCCTTGTCTTCACGCAATCACGCCGGCCTGCGCGACCGCCCAGCGCGGTCACCGCTAGCCTGCCTGCCCTGCCCGGCCTGCCCATCGTCATTGTCATCGTCGCTGGTCGCTCTCCCCGGCCCTAGGCCCCTAGCATCAGAGGGTATCGGTATCGGTAACCAGTAGCGTTGGGCGTGGCCGACTGGCCGAGTATGCGAACGAGAGGCGGGGACGCGACGGAGACTTTTCTCTCGGCATCAGCTTTCCTGGCGCCACCCGTGACCCGCCCGTGCCCGTCCGTCCTCGCGAGCCAGTAGTCGCCGGTAGTGGGAGTGGCCGATAAAGCCGCCTCGGATCACGTGCACGCGCAGCGTAGCGCCAGCCGGCCGGCCAACTCTTCCGTGCCCTCCGTACGAGCGCGCACGCGGGGGCGCGCTGCACGCCAAGAGGAACGCGTCAGGCTCAGGGACAGGGAGACGGAGACACCCAATTGGCCCGTGCTCCGTATACGCTGTACGCCGGGTCGACGTGCGCGCGTGCGTGCTTGTACACATACGGAAGGGACGAAGGGGATGTCGATGGGTAGCAGCTTGGCTTTTCGCTCCGGTCGGTCGGTCGCTTTTGCGTCTACTACTGTGGGTTGGTAACTTTGCTTTCGACGACGGGCGCGCTTTGGAAGCGTCCACTGGCCACAGCGGCTGCCGGATAGCTTGGCGATGTCGCGATGCCCAAGGGCCTCGGCGTAGCTATCTTGATCGATCTGTTGGATACGATCGGCAGCGGCTGCTGTCCGCGCACGTCGACCAACTCTCCAGCCCAATCAGCGCGTGCCGACCTTGTTCGCCTCGTCGATTGCTCGGCAGACCAAGAGCCAACTCGCAGTGACGTACGAGATATCTTTTATTTAAGAAATAATCGCATACACAAAGTTCTAAATCAGTGAGCCTGACGTGTCATGCTTTACATACGGAGAAAGAACTACGAAGTGGCATCATATCTCTTACATGATCTTCTAGACGCATAAGGTAGCAAATGCCTTAACCATTAAAGAAGCCTTTATAGATGTATTGTTAGTTAAATGTCAAAAGAAGCAGTTAGGACATTGTGTACATCCATTGCCCTTTGTGATACCCGTTAAAACAGTAGTTCCAATCCGAAAAGTCTGGAGTTTATTCCGGCCTTTCTGGCCATGATAATTTCCAATTTTATTCCACGAAACGTACGTATGGGCCAATGACAACGATGGCTAGGAGTGACTAGTGACACTATGAGAGGTTACTCTCTACGAAAGAAAAAAAGAAGACGACATAACAATGTTTACGTATAGTCATCGTCTAACAATGAACAGCGAACAACTCTGACATGTCTTTTGCACTTAAAAAAAACTACTATAAACCATCTAGCAATAACCGCTTTAAGTCCACCTGAGTCATGGCCTGGGAAAGGTTTTTGGTAGCGAAATAACTTCTAAGATCCACCACAAGCTGCGGCCGAGAGAGAGCTCCTCCCTCGCGTCGCCTCTCGGGCGACTCGAGGGCACCGCGCTGCCGCGCCGGAGAACCCTCCCTCCGGGCTTCGTTGGCCGTCGCCGTTGGCCTTCCACGGCGGCGGCGGCCCTGCCTCTCCCTCCCTTCGCTCCTCTCTCCTTTCCCTTGGTTCTCCCGTTCTCTGCTCCACATCTAGATCCAGATTCGGCTGCTCCCCGGCATCTCCGGCCTTCTCTCGCCGGCGGTCTCTCTTCCGGCCGTCACGGCCGCTACTCGGTGGGCCTGATGGCTCTCGTCGACATGGTGGGCCTTCTCACGCGCCGGCGGTAGCCGCCGTCGGTCGTCCGGTCCGCGCGGCGGCTGGCTCGCGGTCCTCCACCGCTGGCTCGTCGCCGGATCTGGGGGTCGGCTAGGGGCTTGGGCGGCCGTACTACCTGCTCCTCGCCGCCCTGGTCTGCTGGCCAAGGCGTGCGCATCCAGGGCGGGCGCATGCGGCAGTGGCGGCAGCGTCGGGCGAAGGCAGCAGGTGGCACTGGCGGAGCGGCGATCTGATCCAAAGCGTTCATCGCTTCGCATCGCTCCCCACGGGGGCAATCTAGGTGGATTTCACTAGCTGTCGTGCAGCTGCCTTCCCACGGGTTGGTGCCGTCCCTTCGTCGACGGTGACCGGAGTGCGTCTTTTCTTGCGATGGCGGCGTCCTGTGGCTGTGCAAAGATACTGGTGTCCTTTAGGTGAGGGTGACTGTGGTGACGGTGGTGGCGGCGATCTGGGGAAATCCTTGTCTGACATGTTGTGCCAGACCGGTGGCTGTGATTAAAAAATTGGAGTCCACATAATGGGAACTTAAGTATCCACTTACACATTGGTCCCACTTCTTCAGAAGCTCGTCTCTAGTCTTTGTTGTGACGGGTCCGCGTCGCCCCGCTCGGCGACTCGGGCGGCTCGCACGTCACCGCGTCCGCCGCCCAAATCCCCATCGCCCCAGCCTCGCCGCCACCAGAGGGGCGACCGGAAGCCCGAGCTGGCCCCTGGGACGGTGGCGGCGGGGTCTCCTGCCCTGCGGCGGCCGCGGTTTCCGGATTCGAGCGGGGATTTGGACCCCGGCATAGCCATGGCGGCCACGGCGGCGCCGACACCACCAGGCCACGGATCCGGTGTCTTGGGGGCCGGATCCGGCGAGGCCGACACCGGATCCACGAGGAGGAGAGCCCGGCAATGGAGCTGGGCACGGCAACGGCGGCGGCCGGCGGTGACGGCCCTACGTGCGGGAGGCCGGCGGTGTGCGGCTGGCGGAGG
>OAMR01000223.1:1110539-1127030 GCA_900205405.1 Echinochloa crus-galli
ATTTATTTCATTAGAAAGATGTGTATAAGAGACAGGTATAATCTCGAACTTAGTGTACAGACAAACATACAGACAGTTTATACAACCCACAGACAGAGAGAGCTATTTAATATTTTATATGTAGTTTAGGATCAACTATAAATATATTTGTGTATACTATTGTGTGGCTATTTAAATCAAAAGATGATATTTATATACAATGCATCACACATAAAATACAAGGGCTAAACTGTATTTTTTTAGTTAATTCACGTTAACTTTGTCATCTAAAGGATCTCTACGCAAAAAGCATACTTACAGAGGACTAAAACGTAAAATTTCAACTAATATCTAGAACAACCTCGCTCTTGTCAAGCTTATCCATCCCTGCTTCCTCCCTGCACAAGCCAACGGCCAGGAAAAAAAGGCCGGCGGCCCCAGCTCCTGATGCGCTTGCCGGCGGCGGCCTCCCGGCTCTGCCTCCATCCATCCAGGCTCGTCGCGCTTGCGGAACACGTCCTGCGCGAAGGTCTTGCTGACCCATCCGCGTCTCCCTCTCCACCACCCATTCTCTCTCGACTCTGTTCTCGTCCTTGCTCCACCTCCATCCGCCCAGCGGCGGCGACGGCGCACGGGCTAGTAGCAGCGGCGGCAGCGACGGCGCGCACGGAGCTGTAGCAGCGGCAGTAGCGAGGAGGCGGGACCAACATGTCAGTCTCATTCATCCCATCTCCTTCCTCCTCCGGTCATCCGTTCCCTCTGCTTCTTCTCTTTTGCTCCCGTGAAAAATGCCAGCCACTCTTGAATGAAATTCGTTTTCTTTACTGAATCCCAGAAAAATCACTCGCAAGCATATCACCGCTGGTATCTTACGAACCAATTTAAATAATCACTTCCATGAATCAGTGGAGGAACGAGATGAATCAAAGAGGACGGAGATTGAGGACGTACAATTCCTCCGCTCGCGGTGCTCGGGACTGCATGCAAAGGCCAGGAGTGCTGCTCGCGCCCGCGGAGGTGGGCGCCCGCGCGGGATCCGACCGCGGCGTCGACTCCGGGAGACGCGGCCGTACAACGGCACCGCGGTCGTCCGCTCCGCCTCGGAGAACGGGACCAGCGCGTCGACTCGTGAGGCGACGGAGGTGGCCGTCGACTCGCTAGGCGAGGGGGTAAATGAAAACAAACCATTACACAGACGGGTGAATCGACGGGGCTGTACATGGTTGATCGAAAGTCATTAAATGTGATTGATACCCATCTTGTCGTGTAAAAGAACATCTAAGTCTACAACCAAACAAGCGCGGCAGAGGATATAGGCACTACATACCGCGTAAAATTCTTGGTGATTCGGTGAAACCGCGAAAGCAACGGCTTCCACAGTCAAGAATCCTGAAAAGGGTAAAAACATCACCTTTCTTACAGCACATAAGTAAACATATGCGATCTCCAGAAGGAGGAGGCGCACTCCAGCATTTAGTTACCAAAGATGGGAAGGCATAAGCACTAGCTCAGAAGTGCGCGAGGTCACCAGTAACACGCAACTTACTGGATCTCTCCTAAATTACCCCCATATGAGCAAGCATCCATTCCACATCTGTCAATTTTCAGAGCGGGTGCAGTAGTGTTTTCAGCAGGTGACTTTGACGGTTGTAAGTACAATTATAGCGATTTTTTTTTTGTTTCCAGTAGCCGATTGACTCCTGAAAATAACAAAGGCTTGTTTGATAGAGTTCTTAATTCTTCTGGAAATGTTTTGGATTCAATTGACTTGGGAAGACTTGGCATTCTCGACCTTGAACGTCTAGCGAGAGGCCTCAGGATCTGATGGGTGCTGGTTCCCGTGGAAACATAATAGGCGGCCTTAGTAGGAATGGATATCCTTTGTGATAAAAGTGTTAAGGAACTCTTCAATGCCTTAACGATTGTCATAGTGGGTAAAGGCACTAAATTAAGCAAGATTCTGGCATTCAAGTTGGTTGAAGGGAGGACCCTCTTTGATGGCATGATGATCTATTTATGGTGCAACATTTGAAAAGAACGCAATAGAAGAACTTTCAACCAGGAATCCAAAATGGTGGATGCGGTAGCTTCAATCATCAAGAAAGACATCCAGCAATACAAAACCAGCAACGGGAGAAAAAAGGCGCAGAGTCTCTTCTCATAAAAATTTGGAAATCTCTTGCCGTCCATTCAAAAAGAAATATTTTGGATTCAATTTCTACGTGGCAACGGCATCATATTTCTTTATGTATCAGAAATACTTTTGTGAAATCGTTTGTCTCCTTTGTGTTGGTTTCTGATTATGGATAGATGATGGTAGTTGAAATGTGAAGTGTACCAAAATCACTAGAAACCAGCTCTTGCCTGATTCCCTCCCTCAGCGTGGACCTTTCACAAGAGCATAAATTAAAATTCTTGTTTGAGCAAAAAAAAAAAGATACAGTACATTTTTGTATAAGATGGTGCGGAGACAAAGCGCGAAGCCATCCACCGCCGGGAGCACGTTGTCGTCGGTCACTGCACCACCAGTCCACCACACCATTGTTAATTTCCCCGGAAATTACCACGGTCGATCATTTGCCAGCCGAGCGAGCACCACCCAGCGCACGGCAGAGACGAGGCACGTCCAATTCTATCCGGTCTGGTCGGCCGGGTCGTCCTTCGATCAGTCGTCCGTCCCCGTGCCTCCCGTCGTCGCCTCCCCGGTGCACTCCGTCGACCAGGGCCAGCCCAGAGTACGGCGGCCCCCTCCCGGACTCGCCCGCCCGCCGAGCAGAAACATGGCGGGGTCCGGCGCTCCGATCCGATCCCCGTCCGGCCGCGCGCGCGCGTCGGCTTCGGTGGCGCTCCGCCTCGCTGTACGATGGCGCGGAGCCACTCGCCACCGGCGACCGGCGCGGCGCGCGCGTCGTGTCCCCGTACTAGTCAGCTATGAATGCACGCGCCCCGGCCAGCTGCACTCCCGCCGGCCCGATCGCGCTCGCTCGCGCTGTCGCGCGCCCATACCGTGCGCGTGCGGTGCTCCGAGTCCCGCCCGGTCTGGCACGGGACGCGGGCGCCTTCTTCCGTCGTCGTCGGATGATTGGGGGTCGTCTCATCTCCGCGCGAGGACCGCGCGCTCTTGTGCTAGCATCCAGGCGACCCTGGAATTCCTACGCGATGGAGGCCGGCCGGCGGGCTACAACCACACGACCTGAAGTGGAGGATGTTGGATTAATTGGGCCCTTGGCCCATTTCATTCTCAATTAATCAAAGAATTAAAGGTACATAAATAAATGCTAGGAGTGTAAATCTTGGATTGAGAGTCAACGGGAATCCTAACTAACTTAAATGGTGGACCAAATGTGGACCGCTTGTGAAGTTGGTAAAAGAAGAAGGGCGTGCCACGCGCGCTCGTTCGCCTCGCCGTGGCGTGACAGTCATTAAGTCATAGCCGTACGACTACATCCCGGAGGTCGTTCGTGGGACTACGATTCCGGTTCCTCCGGTTCCGGCTCCGCCTCTGGGTACGGTTTCTGCTTGCTGTTCTTGTTTCATATGAGATTTAACTTGAACACTAGCACATGCCTTATTCTCACTAGATCACTCACAGTTGTTATGAATTTATTGTTAATTTCTGGAATTAAAATGTACCGAAAATTGCCTACTTTTCTAGAGGAAACATGACGAGATGCGATGCAACTGTGTAGTGGTGCACTGTCCTAGCTTCTTAGCTAGCTAGCTCTCTGCTAGTTTGTTTTGGTGCTTCGATGACAAAACCAACACAGGACCCTAAAGGCTAAATGCTTGCAAGTTTGTCAAGCAGCGAAAAGACCTGCCTAATTGGGAGCGGTACGCTTTGCTTGTACTTCAGTTTCAGTTGAAGAACCCAGCAAGTTGAAGGGTGGACCAAATACTGTAATAGCTAATCATGGGTTTATTGGCCTGTTCGTGCATGAATAGTGGAGAATGAATCGATATAGAAAAATTCCGGGTGGAATCAATAGTAAATTTATATCTTAGAGAACCACACAGTTGATACGTAACATTTCAAGAAACCACCCGTAATAGTCAAGCTACTCTGAACACAATGAAAGTTCCTCTCCATTCACTTTAGCTATCATACCATAACAACATTTTTTATGAGTGGCAAAAACGATGATGAAGAAAATCACGGGACACTCTTTCTAACATATTTATTCTCTTTCATGTGTTATCTATGAACAACAAAATCAAACATTGCATTATTATAATGTATTATTTAACCATCCACATATATATGTACTTAGGCTAACTCTAATGGGCAGTATCATATTACCTCTCATCTAAATTACTATTTGTTTTGGTTTTTTCAGATGCATAGAAAAAGCTATGTATCTAATCAAAAAGAATAAAACAAAAAAGAATAGTAACTTGGGACGGAGGTAGTAGCACAAATTAATTACTACGTACAATTGTATCCTGACTTGGTAATCAATTAACGAGATAACATGAATTCTTGTTGTGCTAATAAATTAATGAGAGTAGAGGGGAAAGATGTATCATGGCGTAGATATGGTTTGGGCACGAAATTGAACCATTAGAAAGTACACCTACCATAGGAATGGATTGTTTCATATATGGTACATGTCTTGGGTATACAGTCGTAGACAAACATTATACATTATTATTAGTTGCTTTGAGACTCTTACACTAGGCATCGAGAGTATATCATATTTTACATTTTACGGCATAAAAATCTTAAATATTGTGACATGATACAATATACTAATTAAGAGGATTAGTTGTAGATGTTATTATTGGATATATAAATATATGAACCCTCCCATTAGGTTGCCCTCATAAAGTTGTAAAGCACTCCATTTTGCCTCCAGTACGCTTTTTTTTTTTGTAAGTCCCATTACAGTTTTGCATTTCCTTGGATATATTTTCATTCGAGGACTTCCAACTCGATCTAGGCTTCTATCTACCTCTACATTGGCACGATCTCCCTAATCCCTCTAGATCCACCGTACCATATGTCCCAGGTACCACCTGACAGAGACTCTAGCAAGAATGATCGTGTATCGCATACCCAAGGCTTGAAGGTGCAGTGTATGTGTATGTATATACATGTACGTACACGAACCCGATATGGTGTGGGGCCCACACGTGCGCCCTGCCTCGACACACGGAACCCGCCTTTATATTTCTTCTTTCAACCTTTTCCAACCCCCTCCTACTTTGTCCTCCCACTCCATGAGAGCTAAGCAAGCTAGCAAGCGCCGCTCCCGAGCTCCAGCTCCATCTCCATCTCCCCAGCCCCCGGCCCGCTCCTCGATCGGTTCCTCCCTTGAGGACGCCGCCATGGACCGAAACGGCCCCTCCAGCTCGGCGGCGGCGTCCATGGCCGCGCTCGCCGCCGCCGCCGCGGCCGGCGAGGGCTCCCGCCGCAGCCGCTGGAGACCTCTGGATATTGCTCACAGCACATGGGTGCAAATTTGCACCACGGCGTGAATTGCTCAAAAGCACCGTCCACTCAGTTCGTACTACTGAATTTGAATTAGTGATGAGCTTCATTCCATTTATTTTTTATATAAAACTAGTGCTTGAAATGGATGGATCGATCTTCAAAAGCTTACATCTTTTTCTTGGATCACGGATAGCATGATGAGCGGCTAGTCGTTGGATTCTCGGCCTGGTTTCAGCTAAAGATCTTGCAGTTTCTCTTATGCAAGCTCTTGGGCCATGCTCTGTTTTGTTCTTGGCTCTGCAACACCTAGTTCAAGTGCATAATAGCCCCAAACCCCTTACAGATTATTCAAGCGTCACATAACATCTGGATTAATTTGGAAACTTGGATATATAAGATCAGTTCCTCTTTTGATCACTGCAGAAGCCACTGGTTTAGCTAGTGATCTAATCCTGTGAGCCTAACTGCGTGGTGGTCCGTACGTCACAGTGTCACACACCGTGATGCGCTAGAAAAATGGATCAGTGAAGTTACTATTTCTAGGACGTTGTGCATGTGTAGCAAGTAGCAACTAGTATTAAGTTATTAACTAATTAGCAATTAACTTTTGTGTGCTTCAGTGGATTATTCTTGCTTTGTTGGTGCACCAAAGCACAGTTCATATATTTCGTACGTTCACATGAGAGGGAGCATAGCATGGTGGACATCATTGTCCTTTCCCCTCCTTGCTTTTTTGTCGGTGGGGTGAGCATGGCGAATTGGCGATAGCCGATAGAAAGAGCTGAGCTGAGCTTGACCGGCCGCGCGCGGCCGGGCCGGCCAACGACCTTTTGCTAGAACAACGGCCGGATCCAAGCCTTTTGCTCTACCAGGCACATTCGCCTTCCCGATTGAGTCGCTAGCATGCTCGTCTTTGCCAAATGTGTGACCTTTGATAATCAGTGGCAGGTGTGCTAATGATGTGGAATTCAGGCATATCATCTTAGACGAGTCAAGTTGTGGACACAAATTAAAATAGTTCAGGTCTCTGTCCCTGGTGCTTATTTACATGGAGTATAACATATATGCTTCTTGGGCCATCTCGCTCTATGTTCCGGAGCATAAACTGCAAGTGGGCAGGACTATGGATGCCATGCTGGGATTTCCCAAATCAGATTTGAGCCATTTCGCTATTGGTCTTGTTCTTGTGGCTTTGATCATCATATTGTGACTTTTGAAGTAGGGATCGCAGCTTGGTAGCCTTTGTGGCCTGATGTTAACGCGCCTGATGATTGTTCTTGTTGGTCCCTGTTAGTACTGTTCATGCTGTCCTAGACTCCTAGTGCTGTCCGAGGCTCTGATAAAGATATGCATATATAGCGTTCACACGGCACTAGTCGTTTCATATTAGCCCACAAGTGATAAGGGGTTTTAAATACTTCAGTGGCACAAACAAATTACCTGTGGTCCTTGGGTTTAGAGTTAGTGTACATTCAGTAGGGTCGATCTTCATGTCCTTCAGTCTTCATGACGCTCCTGATTAACCTAATCAATCAGTTTCTGGTAATCTGGTGACAGTCCTTCACTGCTTGCTAAGAACAGCATTACGCTTTGCGCATACTATAGAAGCAGACAAGATAACACATGTCGTTCTGATCTTCGATGGGGTGCTCTTATCCAAATTAACGTGCCGAGTGCTAAAAAAAAAGTTCACCGTGCTTTAATAAATTTTCCTTCATTACATTTCCATCCATCTCTTGGTAACTTTGACGAGATTCTTGATGGTCTCCGTTTTTTTAAGGTTCCATGAGCTGTTGGAGTTCGATGACGACAAGCGCAGCTGCCGCCGGCGCCTAGCGGGTCACAACGCGCGGCGCCGGAGGAGCTCGGCGGACCGCCACGCCGACCAGGAGGGCCGTGCCCACCAGGGCAGCAACCCGTCGCGGAATCACTTCCATATCAGATAAACTTATCTAAGCATGCTCTCTCTCTTCTGTCATGCAGTATATGCACCCGATCGAGGTGTACGTATTGTGGCGATCTGCCAGAAAAACCTAGTTGATTATGCTAATTGTAACCTAATTATCCAGCAGGTGATTAATTAAGCAGGGCCTGCTAGCGCGTAATTGTGTGCGTGATTATATATGGATTGGACGATTAATTATCAGAGGTGTAATCCGGCCGGTGGCCTGTGTCAAACCCAAACAGTAGCAATATGTGCATGCTGTGTATTGATTGTTGTGCTCTGATAATTGTGGTGATACTTGTTGTTTATTATAGTGGTACATTGGCTTGGTCTCACACGTTTGTGCGTGGTGTCTAGTTGCTGTCGACATTTCAGATATATAACATTTGTTGATCGTGATGTTATGATGAAAGGACAGCAGGGAACAAGACTCTGCATGTGGTTGATTAATCTGAATCTAACTAACAGTTTGGAAATCTTACTATTACTATTGGAGCCTATACGCTAATCCTCTCTAGGCGCGCTAGGAAAAAAGATAAATTCTATAAATTCTCGCAAAAATCATAAACATCCGGCCATCAATTTTGTAGATTTCAATCGACATTAATAATAATAGCCATCGGATCTATTTTATTTTATAAAAATTACCCAGCACTGCCATTATGAAAAATAGTCTAAAATAACCCCCTACGTCAATATTTAAATTACCCACTCTGTCATTATGAAAAATAATATAAAATAACCCCTAGACATATATTTAAATTACCATCTATCCAAACTCATCTCAATATACCCATCTTATGTAATCTACCATGTTGTCACGTTGGCATCCAACGTGGAGCTGTACATAAAGAACCCTAGCCGCCTTTCTTTATTGTGATCCGAGCAGTGCAGCAGCGAGTAAAACCTTGGACACCGGCAGCATGACATGGGAGTAAGGATGACACACGCTAACGGGATTAAGCAGGCGGTCACCAGTAATTTTTGCTCAAGCAACACGGCTGTGTTGTTCTGCAAAGAGGCAAGTTAAATACAATCGAAAGTATCTCTTCTGATTTTCTTCTACTATTTACATATTATAAGTATCGATAGGAAAACATCATGTTGTGTGATAGGTTTAATTTACATCAGTCGAAAACATCATGGAGATGGGGATTGATTCAGCCTTGGACTTGGTCATTATACATACAGATTAAAGGAGATTAGTATGTATCCAAACAAGTCTAAAGAGGATGAAACATATGAAGCATTTTTAGCTGAAATATACATATATGCTTCTTGGGCCATCAAAACATATTAATTTAAATGGATCTTGTATGAGAGAGAGAAAATATAAATAATGGTTGTAAACCCCAAGGTATAATTCACAAACTTCTAATATATGCTTATGATTATATATATATAAAATAGTTGCCTCATAAAACTCCTAGCCCGTGCAGGAGCACGGGTTGGTTGACTAGTGTATCAATAGTGAAAGAAGATGGCTCACCAAATTAAAGGATAAGTTGGATGTGTTCGGTCGCAAAGGTTGAAAACATTTCTATTTTCAAAAATGTAAAATTAAAGAATAATTCACACGCGGCGTGATTGGTATTGGGGTAGATAGGTACAGTTTAGGACCACCTTTTGTTCCTTGTGAGTTACTTGGCGTGATTTCATGTGAAGCCTCATTTGTTGTTGGTTCTTTTATTAGCTAGGTGAGTATATATGATGATAAACCTAATGTCTACTTTAGTGCCATAAAATTGCCACTTTTAGGAACTTCATGCATGTGCAGTTTTAGTGTTCATGCAATCAGTTGCAAACATTCAGACTCAATAATTTCCTTATAAATAGTGAAAACTTATAAAATATTGAATGCAGGATATTTTTTAAAAAGTTTCAAAACAATTAAAAATAATACACTTATTGGGTAGCGAACAAAATACTTAGATCGACATTCAACGGAGTAAAGTCACATGTAGAAACCAAAGCATAGCATCACGGATAATTTCATATACCCATCCATGTCCATTTTTGTGTCAACTACAAATCCAAAGTCGGATACTAACAAACGATGAAAAACAAATCTAGATGTAAAATTTAAAGTTAAAACTCAACTATATACGGATAAATAAAAAAGATAAATCTTATTAATGATATATTAGACCAACTAAAATATTTCGGGAGAGTAAACGAACAAAGGGGACAAATAAGGCAGTAAAATAGACTTTTTGTTCTTTGGATAATATAATTGCTATCAATTTTCCACTTCTTTAGTAGATGAATAATGATGCTCCTGTTCTTTAGTATTGTTATGTTGGTGCATAGCACCAATATTTTGTTCAGAGGGACGAACATAATAAATGGAACATTATTGGGAAACGGTAGCAGTTCGAGGATGATTGGAAGAACACGGCGCTGGTTTGTGAATAGAAGAATTGAACGTACCCGTTCGACCTATTCGGCTGGCTGGTGGCTGGTGCTGATTTATACTGAGAGAAAAATATTGCTGGCTAGCTGGCTGGTGCTGATTTGTGTAGAGAGAAAAATACTGCTGACTGGCTACTGATAAGCCAAGCGAACAGGTCGGTTGGCTCTTAATCCCGGCAGAGGAGCAACGACCGATTTCACCCGTTTGGTCAGGTTTTGATGTGGTGGAGGGGGGACAATTTGATCCACACGTCCACATGGCATGCAAAAAATTAGGGCAAAGGATAGAAATTCCTGATATAGCATTGTGGTTCCAGTGCCAAGCCACCATTTTATAGTGGCACTTTAGCAAAGGCCAAGTACGAGATGGCATTGAAACGAAGCCCAGTCCGTCGATGCCAAATTTTTCGATGTTCTCGACATCGTAGTGAGTCTCACGAGTACCTGCATATTTTGTACCTAGCGAGAGCCAAAAGGATCGGGCACATACAGGAAGTTACCGTGCTGTAAAACTGCACCATGATTGAACTGGACAATTCTGCTGGTTGTGACTCATACTCTCATAGGGTCGCCGAGGAAATTTCTGAAGCTAAGTGATACACCAATACCATGGCGCCGTGGCGGGTCGTTTTTCTTTACGAAATTGTCGCACAGTTCATCGGCAACGTCATCGTAGCTTTATTAGCTTCTGTGCCGCCTTTGGTTGTGCAGCGACAGGGAGACGACTGGCGACGGCGATTGGCTGCGATTCGCCCCGTCGTGTCAGCGACGCAAAAGCACTACTGTACTGGTTAGAGGCCCGGGCCAGCGTCGTCCTGCCGCCTAGGCCTAGCTCGTACCTCCTCAACTCAAGGGGAGGAAAAGAGGAGGACGCCGTGGACCGCCCACAGTGCCGGGGTGGTCACGAACCACTCAGCACTGACTGCACTGCACCGCTGCTGGTGATGGTGGACCCATGTGCAACTCCTGTAGATTCCTAGTACGGCACACGGCCAGACGGCCGGCCTCCCTGCCCGCCTGCCCTGGCTGCTCGTGACTTTGCTTCCCACCACCCGTCCAGCCCTGGCTCGGCTCGCCTGCTGCCTTTTGTACTCCCCTAGCTTCTGCTGTCATGATGCTTAATACAGGCAGTATTTGTGTGTTTCCCCGGGATTAGCTGTGAAGTTGATCGGGAGATTCTCTGGTAGACGGTAGGAGGAGCAGGAGGAGTGCGCGTGCTTCAGCTTTGCGCGAAATTATAGGAGGATCGGAGGAACAGCTAGCAGATCTCGTAGGATATATGGGCACGAAGGCTACTGTTTCATTGAGGCCGAGGGGAGGGAGGAGGCAAACGACATCACCACCGGTCTCGTCTTTGCCGCGCGCACTGTGCCACTGTGCCAGTGCCCACGCCCAAGAGGCCAATGCAAGAGAGGGAAGAAAGCAGGCACGCGAGGGGGGCCCGCCGCAGATCGTACGGGGCGTCGGCACCGGCGAGGACGGCAGCGGACTGGAAGCCTTGTCGTCTTCACGCCGGCCTGGCGCGACCGAGCAGCGCACCGTAGTCATCGTCGTCGTCGCGCAGTCAGTCCGCACTCCGCAGAGGGTGTCGTCAGTCTTCCGAGTATGTGAACGAGACAGACGACGAGAGGAAGAGGAGGAAACTTTTCTCTCGGCAACAGCTTTTCCTGGCGCCATCCGTCTGTCCTCGTTCCACGTAGTGGCCGGCCGATAAAGCCGCCTCGGATCACGTGCACGCGCAGCTAGCAGCGCCAGAGTTTCACCCAAAGCGATAGCCATAGGCCGCAGCTAGCCAAGCCACCAACCAACCCGGCAACCCCTCCTCCGCTTCGCGCTCGCGTCCGCCGGCCGTACGTGCGCGCGCGGACGCCAAGAGGAAAACGGCAAGGGCGACACGGCGAGGGGAAGGGCCAGCCGGCCCCCCGCCCGCGTCCGGCTCGGGGCCGGCCGTGGCCGTCACGTCTCGCGTGGTCCCCGGTCGCTGGCGGCACGGGCCGAGGGGGCCAGACGCCGAGGCCGCTCCGTGCCCGTACCCCATATGTATGTACGCCAGGCGGACGTGCGCGAGCCCGTACACATACGGAAAAAAGTGGGTATAGATCTACGCGTAGGCGCTTATTATTAGCGTAGCTTGGCTTTTCGCCCCGGTCCGGCCGGTGGCAGCGTCGGTCGCTTTCGCGGCTGGCGGCTAGCTGCAGCTCTGCTGCTTTGCTTGGAAGCGTCCGCTGTGCTGCTGCGTAGCTGTGACGGCGTAGGCTCGATCGGCTAGCTAATCGATCGATCGGACCCGATCCGCACGTCCATCGACCCCAGCCCAATCAGTGCGTCCCGACCTTCTTCGGCTCGATCGCTCGGCACCACATGTTCTTCAGCGCAGAGGCCAACGGCCACCACGCTAGTCGCTACCTGTAGGGGACGGCTCACGTCAAGTCGTGACGGTTAATTGGACACATCAGCCGTGTATTGCGAGCGCGTAATTGGAGGGAGACCGCATGATTAGGCCGCGCCGGAAGCGCCGGGAGCTAATCATCGCCAAACTCTGCAAGATGCTTATTACCTTGCTTGATCAAACGAAGTTGACTTGACTTTGCTTTTGATTAGCTAGGAAAACTCCACATGATTACCTTGCTTGATCAAAATGCTACTTCTGATGATAAATTATTCCCTCCGTCTCAAAATATAACTATGTTTTCGTCTATCCTAAGTCAAACATCACTTTCTCATTTTGGATGGTGTTGCTTTCTCATTTTGGAGATAAATAAACTTGGTACGTGGGTGCATGAGAGGCATGCAAAATCTCGATTCTGCAATTTCGGGGCCTAGAGACTCTACGTCAGCAATGGGTAATTTGGGAAGAAACAATGCGTCATCGATCAACTAGATTGCAAGGTGAGGGAGAAATTTTTAGAAAACAACAAAGCACCATCTACACCATCAGCCGCCAGTGTGGTGTTTTTTTTCTTTTTTTTGCTCGACTGTCTTCGTGCTGAGCTATCTACACCTGCCTGCCAAGTCATTGCTCCCAAATAAGCAATTAGAGAGAAGATGTATTAAGTGCATCCACCTGCCAAATTTATGTCTACTACTTTTACATTTAACTCTTTTGGAATGGATAAAGATTACCATTAGTATATTTATTGTGGGTAAATAATATACATCATAGCACATTGTGTACATATGATTGGTTGCCCTTGATACCTGTTAAAACAGAACAGTCACGTTGAGTCTCAATCCGAAAGGCTGGAATTTCCAACCTCTTACTCTACACTCTCTAGTAACCATAACAATCCCCAATTTTATTCAACATAGTACGTATGGGCCAACGAGAACGATAGCCCCAGCAGTGACACTACGAGAGGTTGCTCTCTACGAAAGAAAAGTTGAAGACATTACGGCTTGAAAGAGATGCCAAATAATGCCGTACCTGTTTACAGATAGTCGTGGCCTCACAATGAACCGTTACATGTCTTTTCACTTGAAGAAAACTTCAAAGCATCTCGTTGTAAATCCAAACCTTAAGAAAAAAAATTCCTCACGAGTCAAAATTTGGCTTGACATCGACCAAACAAGCTCATATATTCCTCAGGGTTTGTTTGGCCTCGCTAGACTTGTCTTGTGAGAAGCAAAGCTCGTCCCACGCATTTTGGTGCAATAATTTAATTAGAAGCCCCGATCAGGATCAAGAAGGTGTGTGTTGTTCTCATCAGCCCACACTATTCCACATCACACCTTTATACCAGTTTGATCCAAAGACTGTAAAAAACTGATTGATACCCATCTTGTCCCATAAAAGAATATCTAAAATCAAATGCGTGTCAAAGCGAGGATCAATAGATATACTATCGGTAAAATTCTTGTGCTCGTAGAAAGGACAGACAGTCGGCATCTGATGATGAGGTGAAACTGCAAAAGAAACAGCTTGCTCATGCGGGAATTTTGGAAAAGGTAAAAAATGACACCTTTATACAGCACATATATAAGTAGACATTTTTTTCACTACCAGAAACTTCCGCCTCGGCCATTTTTGGACCCGGTGCTGATGGGCTAGGAGCGGGGGCGGCGCACGGGGGCGGCGGGGGCAGCACATTAGCACCGGGTCGTGGCAAGACCCGGTGCTAATGCGCACCCTTTAGCACCGGGTGCAGCCAGCAACCGGTGCTAATGTGCCCGAGGCCATTTAGCACCGGTTGCTGGCTGCACCCGGTGCTAAAGGGGGAGCATTAGCACCGGGTCTCGCCACGACCCGGTGCTAATGTGTCCGCCCTGACACACCGCAGCGCCGCCCCCGCTCCTAGCCGTTGGACCCGGTGCTGAAGCCCCATCAGCACCGGGTCCAAAAATGGCCGAGGCGGAGGAGGCGGACAGATGTGAAGCATTCTGGTAGTGGCCACTGCACGTGACCATATGTGTCATATATATATGCGCATACTTTCATGTTAGTACCAACTAAAGAGACGCCGTCCTTCTCAAATGTAAACTTGTAAAATCTTGGCATATGGTGAACCTGTACATCTTGTTGGAAAATATTTGTTTGTAAAGTTTGGTGAAAGTAATATACATACAGGGGCGGCCCCAAGCCAAAACATGAGTGGCCGGACCTTCACAGCTACATGAGTGGCCTGTGCCACCACTGGGTCCACCCCTGTATACATACATGTATACGTGTAATCTGCAATAAAAAAGACAATTTTCACTAAAAATTGATAAGACAAAAAAACTCCACTCAAAATTTTGGAACCAAAATATTTTCAAAATGTAAAACCTATTCTTCTTTGATGACCTGTTGCTTAAAGGAATACAAATGGCTTTACAAAAGATACCTTGAAATATGTTGTACAGTTTTCTCATAAAAACTTATTTTGGAATTTACGTTTAGATTAGCCGTCAATGGTTAAAGATCAGAATGCCTGGAATGGGCACCATCCAATTTAGTTGGTTAGATTAACTTGGATTATATGTATAGGTAGACTTATATATCGTTCAACGATTTGCTGCCCGAACAGAGAATCCGTGTGTCCTTCGCCTGTCCTGTTCCGCCGCGTGGCACGTTTTCCGGCGTTGCCGTCTATGGTGGACCGTAGGTATGTTCATTTCTCGGACCGCCATCCGCAACGTACGACTATGCTAAAAAAAGGGCCCAGTTCCTTCCTCCAGCCTAGCTTCGTTCCTGCCGTGTGTTGTTGTCCTCACCACATGGATGCTCGGTGCATCGGTCGTCGCTGTTGCCTCTGCCGGCGTCTTCCATCAAATGGTTCCAGTCCTCCTCCTTGGTTGTGTAGTCTTCTTCTTCTCCTCTTGTAAGCCTCGGTATCTTATGTTCTTCCCATTTTCGAATATAATTGTTTCTGTACAGATGTCGTGCAGACCTATTTGCCCTCTCGTTGGTTGTAATTACCATATTGCTTCTAATTCTAGGCCAGATTGGTCCTCTATTCTGTGCAGGGGGCTTCCTTCTAGGCCAACAACCGTACATGAACTTGGTTGAAGGTGTGCCCGTGTTTAGGGGTCCATCCGTTTCCAGGATTGACCTCTTGATTGCGATGCGTTACTTCTGCTCCATGTGTGTGCTTGCGATGTTGTTGTGCTGTGCTATTGGCCTTGTGAAGGCTCCCTTCTGTTACTATTGCTGGTCGCTTCCTTTCCCCTTTGTTTGTATTATAAGCTAATGACAGCGACACAAGATTGCTCATCCTTGCGATGGTAGCTATGTGGTTTGCTTAATTATGTATTTTTATATTCTAATGTCCTTTATTTTTTGGTGTGGTCCTCTCATTGGTGTTGTCATCATCGTCGTTGTTGTGTCTTTAGGTTCCATATTGTTCGGCAGTCCCCCTCGCCGCTTGTGTCCGTACCTTTCCCTTTTTTAGATTTTTAGCCTACCGAAGTGTTGTACTACCCTTCTGTTATGTTTCCATGCCTCCTAAAAGACGGAAACCACCTCGCTCATGCCAGGGAGCATCCTCCTCTTCCTCGGCTAATAGGAGTTTGTTTGTCTGTGGGTCCTCTGGTGCTCACTGTACATGGTCTGCTGTTGTTCAGGGCCGTCCTGCTCCTTTCCTTAGTGCATGTTCATCCTTTTACATTAGTCCAGTTACCTGCAGCTGTTGCGTGCTCTTTTGGATGATGGGCCTATGTCTGCTCGATCCAACTGCTACTCCCTTGCTCTTTTTTAGGTTTACCACTTTAATGTTTGTATTTGTCGTGCCCTCATTCCTCTTTTGTACTTAAAAAGAGAAGAATTAGCCATCATCATTTATGGAAACCATATTGCACTAGAATTATAGATTAACTACATAGATATATGCTGGCGGTCATTACGACACAATTTCGACCATCAATTCTCGGGAATAAACGAGGCCACATGGTTCTTTTCATGCACTTGGGTTTATATTCTAATTAAGTTCCATGAGTTTTGGTGAACATGTGATGTGTAGGTACATAATTGAACAAATATGGACTAATGGGGGACAAAAAGGCCAGTTCGGCCGAAACCACCCCCTCAGCCCATTCATATGTGGCACGGCCCCATGCATAGAAACACAATCAGGGAAGGACCGTTGCATTGGTTGCACGTCAGCATGGTCAAGTGGTGGCCGGGCGAGGTCACACGGATCACCGATGTCATCAATCTGGGGCAAAGAAGCACAAACCGACCAACCCAGCCAGTGGGAAGCAATCATGGACGTCCCCAAGGTAGAGGCGGTGCATCGGAGGGCAACCGAGA
>OAMR01000223.1:1132757-1146565 GCA_900205405.1 Echinochloa crus-galli
CAAAGGGTGATCGCTAACCAAATGCGCATGGCCGAACACGTTCGCTAACCCCGAACGCGCTCATGTGTATTGGAAATATTAGAAGAAAATATTGGAAAATATTAGAAAATATTAGAAATTTATTTTATTGGAAATGCGGTGTATTGGAAATGCTTCATATTGGAAATGCTTCATCTGTATTGAAATATTAGAAAATATTAGAAATTTATTTTATTAGAAATGAGGTGTATTGGAAATGCTTCATATTGGAAATGCTTCATATGTATTGAAATATTAGAAAATATTAGAAATTTATTTTATTGGAAATGAGGTGTATTGGAAATGCTTCATATTGGAAATGCTTCATATGTATTGAAATATTAGAAAATATTAGAAATTTATTTTATTGGAAATGAGGTGTATTGGAAATGCTTCATATTGGAAATGCTTCATATGTATTGAAATATTAGAAAATATTAGAAATTTATTTTATTGGAAATGAGGTGTATTGGAAATGCTTCATATTGGAAATGCTTCATATGTATTGAAATATTAGAAAATATTAGAAATTTATTTTATTGGAAATGAGGTGTATTGGAAATGCTTCATATTGGAAATGCTTCATATGTATTGAAATATTAGAAAATATTAGAAATTTATTTTATTGGAAATGAGGTGTATTGGAAATGCTTCATATTGGAAATGCTTCATATGTATTGAAATATTAGAAAATATTAGAAATTTATTTTATTGGAAATGAGGTGTATTGGAAATGCTTCATATTGGAAATGCTTCATATGTATTGAAATATTAGAAAATATTAGAAATTTATTTTATTGGAAATGAGGTGTATTGGAAATGCTTCATATTGGAAATGCTTCATATGTATTGAAATATTAGAAAATATTAGAAATTTATTTTATTGGAAATGAGGTGTATTGGAAATGCTTCATATTGGAAATGCTTCATATGTATTGAAATATTAGAAAATATTAGAAATTTATTTTATTGGAAATGAGGTGTATTGGAAATGCTTCATATTGGAAATGCTTCATATGTATTGAAATATTAGAAAATATTAGAAATTTATTTTATTGGAAATGAGGTGTATTGGAAATGCTTCATATTGGAAATGCTTCATATGTATTGAAATATTAGAAAATATTAGAAATTTATTTTATTGGAAATGAGGTGTATTGGAAATGCTTCATATTGGAAATGCTTCATATGTATTGAAATATTAGAAAATATTAGAAATTTATTTTATTGGAAATGAGGTGTATTGGAAATGCTTCATATTGGAAATGCTTCATATGTATTGAAATATTAGAAAATATTAGAAATTTATTTTATTGGAAATGAGGTGTATTGGAAATGCTTCATATTGGAAATGCTTCATATGTATTGAAATATTAGAAAATATTAGAAATTTATTTTATTGGAAATGAGGTGTATTGGAAATGCTTCATATTGGAAATGCTTCATATGTATTGAAATATTAGAAAATATTAGAAATTTATTTTATTGGAAATGAGGTGTATTGGAAATGCTTCATATTGGAAATGCTTCATATGTATTGAAATATTAGAAAATATTAGAAATTTATTTTATTGGAAATGAGGTGTATTGGAAATGCTTCATATTGGAAATGCTTCATATGTATTGAAATATTAGAAAATATTAGAAATTTATTTTATTGGAAATGAGGTGTATTGGAAATGCTTCATATTGGAAATGCTTCATATGTATTGAAATATTAGAAAATATTAGAAATTTATTTTATTGGAAATGAGGTGTATTGGAAATGCTTCATATTGGAAATGCTTCATATGTATTGAAATATTAGAAAATATTAGAAATTTATTTTATTGGAAATGAGGTGTATTGGAAATGCTTCATATTGGAAATGCTTCATATGTATTGAAATATTAGAAAATATTAGAAATTTATTTTATTGGAAATGAGGTGTATTGGAAATGCTTCATATTGGAAATGCTTCATATGTATTGAAATATTAGAAAATATTAGAAATTTATTTTATTGGAAATGAGGTGTATTGGAAATGCTTCATATTGGAAATGCTTCATATGTATTGAAATATTAGAAAATATTAGAAATTTATTTTATTGGAAATGAGGTGTATTGGAAATGCTTCATATTGGAAATGCTTCATATGTATTGAAATATTAGAAAATATTAGAAATTTATTTTATTGGAAATGAGGTGTATTGGAAATGCTTCATATTGGAAATGCTTCATATGTATTGAAATATTAGAAAATATTAGAAATTTATTTTATTGGAAATGAGGTGTATTGGAAATGCTTCATATTGGAAATGCTTCATATGTATTGAAATATTAGAAAATATTAGAAATTTATTTTATTGGAAATGAGGTGTATTGGAAATGCTTCATATTGGAAATGCTTCATATGTATTGAAATATTAGAAAATATTAGAAATTTATTTTATTGGAAATGAGGTGTATTGGAAATGCTTCATATTGGAAATGCTTCATATGTATTGAAATATTAGAAAATATTAGAAATTTATTTTATTGGAAATGAGGTGTATTGGAAATGCTTCATATTGGAAATGCTTCATATGTATTGAAATATTAGAAAATATTAGAAATTTATTTTATTGGAAATGAGGTGTATTGGAAATGCTTCATATTGGAAATGCTTCATATGTATTGAAATATTAGAAAATATTAGAAATTTATTTTATTGGAAATGAGGTGTATTGGAAATGCTTCATATTGGAAATGCTTCATATGTATTGAAATATTAGAAAATATTAGAAATTTATTTTATTGGAAATGAGGTGTATTGGAAATGCTTCATATTGGAAATGCTTCATATGTATTGAAATATTAGAAAATATTAGAAATTTATTTTATTGGAAATGAGGTGTATTGGAAATGCTTCATATTGGAAATGCTTCATATGTATTGAAATATTAGAAAATATTAGAAATTTATTTTATTGGAAATGAGGTGTATTGGAAATGCTTCATATTGGAAATGCTTCATATGTATTGAAATATTAGAAAATATTAGAAATTTATTTTATTGGAAATGAGGTGTATTGGAAATGCTTCATATTGGAAATGCTTCATATGTATTGAAATATTAGAAAATATTAGAAATTTATTTTATTGGAAATGAGGTGTATTGGAAATGCTTCATATTGGAAATGCTTCATATGTATTGAAATATTAGAAAATATTAGAAATTTATTTTATTGGAAATGAGGTGTATTGGAAATGCTTCATATTGGAAATGCTTCATATGTATTGAAATATTAGAAAATATTAGAAATTTATTTTATTGGAAATGAGGTGTATTGGAAATGCTTCATATTGGAAATGCTTCATATGTATTGAAATATTAGAAAATATTAGAAATTTATTTTATTGGAAATGAGGTGTATTGGAAATGCTTCATATTGGAAATGCTTCATATGTATTGAAATATTAGAAAATATTAGAAATTTATTTTATTGGAAATGAGGTGTATTGGAAATGCTTCATATTGGAAATGCTTCATATGTATTGAAATATTAGAAAATATTAGAAATTTATTTTATTGGAAATGAGGTGTATTGGAAATGCTTCATATTGGAAATGCTTCATATGTATTGAAATATTAGAAAATATTAGAAATTTATTTTATTGGAAATGAGGTGTATTGGAAATGCTTCATATTGGAAATGCTTCATATGTATTGAAATATTAGAAAATATTAGAAATTTATTTTATTGGAAATGAGGTGTATTGGAAATGCTTCATATTGGAAATGCTTCATATGTATTGAAATATTAGAAAATATTAGAAATTTATTTTATTGGAAATGAGGTGTATTGGAAATGCTTCATATTGGAAATGCTTCATATGTATTGAAATATTAGAAAATATTAGAAATTTATTTTATTGGAAATGAGGTGTATTGGAAATGCTTCATATTGGAAATGCTTCATATGTATTGAAATATTAGAAAATATTAGAAATTTATTTTATTGGAAATGAGGTGTATTGGAAATGCTTCATATTGGAAATGCTTCATATGTATTGAAATATTAGAAAATATTAGAAATTTATTTTATTGGAAATGAGGTGTATTGGAAATGCTTCATATTGGAAATGCTTCATATGTATTGAAATATTAGAAAATATTAGAAATTTATTTTATTGGAAATGAGGTGTATTGGAAATGCTTCATATTGGAAATGCTTCATATGTATTGAAATATTAGAAAATATTAGAAATTTATTTTATTGGAAATGAGGTGTATTGGAAATGCTTCATATTGGAAATGCTTCATATGTATTGAAATATTAGAAAATATTAGAAATTTATTTTATTGGAAATGAGGTGTATTGGAAATGCTTCATATTGGAAATGCTTCATATGTATTGAAATATTAGAAAATATTAGAAATTTATTTTATTGGAAATGAGGTGTATTGGAAATGCTTCATATTGGAAATGCTTCATATGTATTGAAATATTAGAAAATATTAGAAATTTATTTTATTGGAAATGAGGTGTATTGGAAATGCTTCATATTGGAAATGCTTCATATGTATTGACTGCTAAAGGCGCTGCGGGGGCAGGCCCTTTAGCACCGGTTGCTGGCTGCAACCGGTGCTAAAGGGACCCTTTAGCACCGGTTATTGAACCCGGTGCTAAAGGGTTACCCCTTTAGCCTCGGATTAGTGGCACCGGGTGGGAAACCCGGTGCTAAAGTCCTTTCCCACCCGGTGTGGATGTCATCGATTCTGGTAGTGTTTGTTCTCCACAAGGAGGCAAACTCCAACATTTGATTACCAAAAATGGGAAGGGGTCATCACTTGCTCATGGGTGGGCGAAGTCAATCAGCGGGGTATGAAGAAAAAAAATTGAATGACATGACATGCGACTTATCGGATCTCTCTTAATAAGTTTCTTGATATTATAAAGTGCACCGCGTGACAATTTGTTTAGTTGTGTCAGTTAGGCTCCATTACTCTCAAAATGCATATATGGTCTTCTAAATTTACCTTGCGATGTTTCTATGCTTTAAACTTTGCAAGATGAATGTAGATCCATGGTGTAATCTAGATCCCTATAACCTCAAAATGCAGTGTCCTCCCACCAATTATACATTGTAAGATGAAATATGTTGTTTTCAAGCAAGGTATTTTTTTACTGTCTATTTTTTGAATGTTATTTTGCCCGTTTAGCTTCGTATTTTGTTTGGTAGATCATGATGTCCTTGTCCATTGGCATAAGGAGATTCAGTAGCACGTATACCAATAAATTACCAACATCTTGGATGACATCTCTTTGAACAAACAGTGGCATTGCCAAATATAGTCGATTTCAGCTCAGCATCTATTGAAAATGTTGGTGAATATGAATCTAGAAAGCACGATGATTTTCCACTTTAGAGGCAATATCTTATCTTGATAGGTGTGCATGACAGCCCATTGCTTTTATTCTTGGAAGACTGGTCAAACTCGATCGCCCAAAAAAAGAACTTTGATCTTCATGAGCCGTGTCATCTAACTTAGTTGATATGGGAGATGGACACTCACAGTCCATGTAAAGTTTCTAGAGTTTTGTACGATGTGTTGCAGTGTTGCACGTACAAAGCGCCAAGCCGAGCCCGGGCCCCGCCATGTTACCGCGGTCATTTGCCAGCGGAGTCCGCGGAGTAGCACCGCCCGGCGCGCCGGCCTCGCCCAGGCCCGTCCGCTCCGGTCGCCCGTCCGGCCGGGTCCCCTTCGACCGTCCGTCCGTCCGTCCCCGTGCCCCTCGTCGTCGCCTCCCGCTGCGCTCCATCGATCCGGGCCACCCCCGCGCGCGGTACGGCGCCGCCGCCCAGTCGCCGTGCGGCAACATGCATGGCGGGGCCCGCCCCGGCGGCCGCGCGCGTCAGCTTCGGTGGCGCCGATCGAGCCGTCCGTCGCCGGCGTACGCACGTACGACGCGTCGCCGTTCCCGTACCATTCAGCCACGAATGCGCCCACCACCTCTATCCGATCCCACTCCGCCTCCCAGGCACGATCCATCGCCCGCCACGTACGGCCCCTCGCCCGTGTCGTCCGGTGCGCTCCGAGTCCATCCCGTCGCGCCTGGTCTCGCACGGCACACGCGGCGCTTTCCGTCAGATGATTGGGGCCGGGCCGGCCGGGCCGCCTCGTCTCGTACTCTCTCGTCTCGGCGCGAGGACCGCTGGATCGTTGCGCCTTGTGATCTTCGATTTCTAGACGACCGTTGAATTCGCGATCTATCGTGGCTGGCCCGCACAGCGCGCGCCACCGCGACGACGATGAGGAACGGTGAAGGAAACGTGACGAGAGATGCGACGCGACTTTGGTGGTGCACTGTCGTCCTAGCTAGCTACTAGCTGCTACCTCTCGAGTTTGTTTCGGTGCATAGCTTCGATGCAAAAGACCGAGTCTAAAGGCTATCTATGCTGCGAGTTGCGGAGCAGCTGAAAGACCCTGCCTAATCGGAGCGGTACGCTTTGGTTGATTGTCCATTTGTCCTCCTAGGTTCGGTTCAAGAATCCGCCGGCATGATGATTTGGATACAACAGTTTTTCTTTTGGTGATGGATGGTGGAGAAATCGCCAACATGTCGATCGACACGGTTCTGTGTGGTTGCAGGCATGACACTGCGATTTTCTTTTTTGAAGTAAAATGACGCTGCAACTAACTTAAGCAGTCACTCACTCACCCAGCCATTTGTTGAAACCTGGAAGGTTCAGATCAAACCAGCTAGGCACTACTGTAGACATGTACTATTCAAGTACCGCTGTAGCAGGGACGATATATGGAGTAGAAAAACATTAGACCAAAGTTACTGTGACATATATCATCAGCCACCAGATCTGAAGACGGGAGGTGAAGATGGCGTGCAGTGCAATTGCTAACAGTTCAAATTTGGAACTGCATGCGATCCTCTTTCCCTTTCCGTTACACAGCCCTTACTTCTTCTGTTCTTCGTCTTCCACTCATGATAGCTTAGCAAGCTAGCTAGCACAGCTCCACCTCTCGAGCCACTCCTCGATCGACTCCTCCCTCGTCGGCGCCGGCATGGACCGCAAGCAGGCACCGTCGAACTCGGTGGCGGCGGCCGGCGAGAGCTCGAGCTCCGGCGCGGCTGACGGGGCGCTGCTGCTGCACGGCAAGGAGGACAAGAAGCCCGGGGAGCTGCCTGCCGTGGGCGGCGCCTCCGGCTCCTCGTCCTCGGTGGCGGTGGTGACCGTCGCGGCGGCCCGCGGGCCGAGCTGCCAGGCGGAGCGGTGCGCCGCCGACATGAGCTCGGCGAGGCGGTACTACCGGAAGCACAAGGTGTGCGAGCCGCACTCCAAGTCCACCGTCGTGCTCGTCGCCGGCCTCCGTCAGCGCTTCTGCCAGCAATGCAGCCGGTAAGCCCCCGCTCCCGCCGGAAACCTTCGCTTTCGGTATGGCTCGCAGCAATTACGACGCGTGGGCCCGACCTGTCAGGTTCGTTTATCTGAAGAAACACCTGTTACCCTCCGTGAGTCCGTGACTGCTCGCTCTATCTACAACATTTTTGGCGATCGTGATAAAATTTCTGCGAACTTTACAATATCTTCATATAAAGAATAAAAAGATGCATCATCACACCATTGTAATACATACACACGCATTTTAACTTGTTAAAAATTAAAGACTGATGTCTCTAAAAATTTAAAATATATCAATATTCATAAAGAGATCCATCGTACCATTATCTCACCTGACCTTTGCTTCTTTGGCGGAGACTTTAGTAAAGAACGACCGTGCATAGACATACGCATACGCCCACGGTGGCTACGCTAGGAATGTACATGCGCAAGTGTATGCATACATGTACGTACACGTACCCGCTATTGTACGTGCTCGTCGCCGGCCTCCGCCAGCGCTTCTGCCAGCAATGCAGCCGGTAAGCCCCCGCCTCCCGCCGGAACCCCCCTCTCCACATGGCGCGCACCGTGCCACACGGCTGGCGATCCGCGCTCCGCTTGCTCAAAGGCACCGGCCGAGCACTTTCAGTCCGTACTGCTAAATTATACGAGCTTAATTCGATCGTTATAAAAAAAGAACATCACTGAGGTGCATGATTCCCCTAAAGCTTATAGCTTTTCTTGGATCATGGATTACATAATGAGCTTTGTAGCTGTTAGATTCTCGTCCTGGTTTCAACTCAAGATTGGCTCCTCCTCTGTCCATGCATGCTCTGTTTTTGGTTCTTGGGCCTTTTGGCTCTCCAACAAGTGCAAATAACCTCTCACACACTCAAGCGTCAATAGCACTATAGCAGGATGATTTGGATATAGCAGTTCCTCTTTTGGTGATGTATGCATCCGCTCTAGCTACTGGTCTAGCTCTGCGAACCAAACTGATAAGACACCCTGATGCACTCAAAAAATGGATTAGTAGAAGTTACTGTTCTAGGAGTCTGTGCAGTGTGCACATGGAGTAAATTAAAGTAGTGGTAGTTTTTCTTTTTTGGGAGAGTAACTAGTGGTAGTAGCTAAACCTTGTCTGCATTTCATTTCATTTCACCCAGCGGTGTAGATTAAGAAAAAAGGATCAGGATACGGGAGTCTCCATGTTCTCACCTTAGCGCGGATTCTTGCTTAGCTGGTGTACCAAAGCATCGCCCTTGGCATTTCGTTCGTCTTCGTCCACATGAGAGTCAGAGCGAGCGTACATGGTGGTGGACATCATTGTCCTTTCCCCATTGCTTGCTTTCAAAGACTACTAGTGGGTTGTGCTCCCATTGGGCCCCTGGCGTTAGCTTTCTGTCGGTGGGGTGTGAGCATGGCGATGGAAAGAGCCCAGCTTGACTGGGCATTCCAAGGAGGACGAGTCGCCGGGCCGGCCAGGCTTTAGCAGCTAAACACAACGGCCGCCGGCCGGACCCAGGCGGATTCTGCTTCTGCCTTCCCATTTCTGCTGCGAACCTGCACTTCTTTGCCATATCTGATGAGCTTCCCCTCTAATCAGTGGCATGTGTGTGTGTGTGTGCGCGCGCTAATGGTGTGGGGGCGTTGCTAGTTGTTGTCTTAGATGAGCCAAGTTGTGGGCAACAAATAGTTCCGGTCTCTGTCCTGATTGCCTTACATACGCTTCTTTGGAATCTTGCTCTGTGTTTCAGAGCATAAACTGCAAGTGTCAAGCACTTGCAGCAGATGGATGTCATGCCGGGCTGGATTTTCCAGATCGGATTAAGTCACTTCACTGTTGATCTTGTTCTCCACCATCTTCTGAGATTTTTCCAAGCCTCCTTGGGCATCACATGGTGCAGTGCAGGGCAGCATCTGCAAACTTGTGGTGGACTGGTGGTAGCTATGCAGCCAACGTGCAGGACTCGTTCATGTTGGGGTCCCTGGTTGTAGACTGTTCATGCTGTCCTAGTACTGTTGAGCTAGGTTCTTTTCGATAAAGACATGCCTCTGTATGACGTTTACACTACATTAGTTGCTTCATATACTAGCTCACTAGCGACGAGTCTTTTTTATAGAAGTGATGAGGGGTTTTAAGTGGAACAAACAAAATGGGTGTGGTCCTCTCGATTTACAGCTACTGTACGTCCTGGACAGGTCTATGTTCATGTCCTTTCAGTCCTCATGTTGCTCCTAATGAACCTAATTAATACAGAGTAGTCCAGTAAAGTTTAGCTAGGTAGCATGTTCATGCTTCACCGAGTAAAGTTTAACAACTTTTTCCATGTTGGAAACGAGAATGGGAAGCAGACAAGACGACACTTGCTCTGATCTCCTTCAGGTGCTCTTATCCAAATTTAACGTCGTCCAGAGTGCTAAGCAAATTTACCCGCTGAAAACTTGGGCATTTCAACGTTTCTTTTCGACCTTTCTGCTGAAGTGGACATGCCCTTGGTTGGGATCGATCGGTAGGACTGATACGGCCTCCACGCTCGCTTTTGTTGTCGCCGCTTTTGCGCGCACGCGCATGTGGGCGCGCACGCACGGCACCAGATTCCGGCAAGTGAATTGAAGCCCTGGACTGGGAGTAGTGGCGGAGTGCCAATGTGCCATGCCATGGCCGGCAGGCAGATAACTTTCGGCGATTCGTTTTGAATGCACGCCGGTGCAACTTCGTACCTCGCCGTACTCTGGCTGCCGGCCGGCCGCAGTCCCCGGCCTCGTGATCGCACCGCCGTGACGTGTCCCTCTCCGATGAGATTTGACGGCGGCCGTAGTACGTGCGACATGCGTGCATTGGGATCCACCGACGTGATAGCTAGTAAAAATTTTATACTGCTCCAGCCAGATGGTATGGTTTTGTTTCATATACGTGTTTGCGTTCCATTTCCATCCATCTGCTGGTAATCGCTGTGCCACTCTCTACTCCGCTAATTTTTGCAGGTTCCACGAGCTGTCGGAGTTCGACGACATCAAGCGCAGCTGCCGCCAGCGCCTGGCGGGGCACAACGAGCGGCGCCGGAAGAGCTCGGCGGACGCGCACGGCGGCGGCGGCGGTGGCAGTGGCGGCGGCGACGGGTGCCGCCACGCCGACCAGGACGGCCGTGGCCACCAGGCGGGGAACCCGCCGCCGAACCAATTCCAGATCAGATAAACCTATCTAAGCATGCTCTCTCTCTTCTGTCATGCAGCTAAGCACGCACACAATGAGTGTGTCTACCCTACTACCCCTGTGTTGTGTACTACGTACTCTACGTGCTAACTTGGCAGTGCACGTCTATCATCACCTCCTGCAATAATGTGGTAATTAATGTGCTCGCGTGTGCATCGCCCGGAGGTGTATGTGCTACATGTGTCATCTGCCACAAAACCTAGATTATTATGCTGATTATTGTAACCTAACCTGCTGGCAATTAAGCAGGGACTGCTAGAGTAATTGTGTGTGAGAGTATGGATGGGTGGATTACCGGATGTGTAACCCGGTGGCCTGTGCTAAACAGTAGTCTGTGGCTCTGTGCAGGCTATGTATTGATGTGCTCTGATAGTTGTGAACCTTGTGGTGATATATGCTGTTTGTTCCAGTGGTATATTGGTTGGCTCTCTGCACGTGCTGTTTTTTTGGTACATGTCAATCAGATGTGTACCCGGCAGTAATCCAAAGTTTTCTTTTCCACATTGTCTATCATTCTAGTATAGCTGTGTCCAGAGTTCCAGACACAAAGCTTGCGTTTATCTTGATGTGGTGAATGGAAGGGCCGCATTAGGAAAAGACTCTGCAAGTGGTCGAGTGGTCCGAGAATAACTTCGCGGCTTTGAAAGGTGCCTATTTGCCACTTGTAGGCTGCAATGCAACTTGTTACTTCATGTTACTGTCGACAAATCAAAGTCCTCGAGTCAATCGATATTAAGCGCCCATCGTGACATTTTATCTTTGGATCAAAAAGGGGCGTCAACGTCATGAACTCATGATCCTCAGTGGTGACCACAGAAGCATGGAGTAGATTTACCGTGATGCCCGCTGATGTCGATCGGTACGAAGTTACTCGTTGAAACTTGAAAAGATATCATCTGTACTCAGTTCTGCTGACGCTGCTTATGCTACGCCTCGACAAGCTGATATCTCTACTGAACGACCTGAGGGGATTAGTTTCAGGCAACGCAACTGCTGAAGTTGGGCCTCGCCGTCGCCCCGGGGGATCCAGAACAAGTCGGCCCAACTCCAGGGTGACAGAGGATCAGAGGGAACGAGAGAGTGGTGATGGGCTTGAGGAGCGACCGACCAAGCCCACGAGCTGGTTGAACAAACATTACTGCCCGGTTCTTACGCTTCTGCTCATCGGCCAGCGCCGGGCACTGCTTCAGCCATGGTTCGCTCAAAAAAAAAAACTAATTCAGCCATGGAAATGTGCATCTCCACATGGTGGTTGGCTTGTCATTTTCCTAACGTTTTCAAGCCGCCACGTTGTTTTGACATTTTCTTGGAGGGTTGGGGTGGTCCCACTGTGTATTTCTGACAACGAATGCACGTTTACCTCGCGGTTTCACAAAGTTGTTCGTTTGTCACAACCAGAAAATGGTACTCGACCTTTCTTAGCGATTAGGGACGTCTCCATCGAATAAGGCATTTTCTTGATGGTTTTGTTTTGTCCCTTACGAACATCACTCAGTTTTTATTTACGCCAAATTTGATGATGAAATTTCTCTAGACGAATATCAAAACAGTTTTGAGGTACCGAGTATATATATTCTCAAGGTTGTGTCTATAGTTGATGTGCATCACGTAATATATATATATTTTCACACAACTGAATTTTGTGCTTTGAGGGGCTAGAGGTTAGGGTAGCCCTGCATTATGGGAACGCTTAGGGACTAGGAGTAAGCATCTATTCTATTATTTATCTTATTACAATAGAAGCAAAAGGAGCCACCACGTTCGTCGAGAGGATCCAAAAAATCTCACGTTAATCCAAAAAAGAAGAATATATATCGTTGGATTTTATAAAGATATAACGGTCTATAATATTCCGTTAATCCAAAAGAAGAAAAGAATATATGTCGTTGGATTTATGAAGATCTAACAGTCTATAATATTTATATTCTGTTAATCCAAAAAAAGATAAGAATATATGTCGTCGGATTTAATGAAGATCTAACTGTCTATATTATTTCGTACGCCGCCATCCCTACGTGGTCACCGCACAGCCATTTGCGGCCGCCGCGCGAGACGTCCGCCGCCGCCAGCGCACAACCGTCCATGGCTGCTGTAAAAGGCGTCCACCGTCGCCGCGTGGCCATCAGCGGGAGCCCTGAATTGCTGTCGCGTGGCCGTCCGTGGCCGCCACGGGAATCCTTCGCCGTTGCGGTGCGACCGTCCGCTGCTAGGAGGCCGTCCGCCGCTGTGGGAGCCATCCGTGGCCGCTGGGAAGCTGCCTACGCGTTTTCGGACTTCGACGTTCGCTGCCACAGCCGCACAGCCGTCCATGGCCGACATAGGAGGCCGCCACCGTCGCTGCGTAGCCGTCCGCGGGAGCACTCCACCGCCACGGTGTGGCCGTCCGTGGTTGCCGCAGGAGTCCTTCGCCGTCGTCGTCGTGCGACCGTCCGCCGCCGTCGCCGCCGCAGCAGCCGCTTGCACGCCTTCGGAGTTCAGGGTCCGTCGCCGCCGCGCAGCCATTCATGGCCGTCGTAAGAGGTCTCCACTGTTGTCGCGTGGCCATCCACCGCCGGCGCATGGCCGTTTGTGGCCGCCGCGAGAGTCCTTCACCGTTGTCGTGCGACCGTCCGCCGCGGCAGCCGCCTGCGTGTCTTTAGAGTCCGTGGTCCGCCACTGCCACTGCGTAGCCGTCCATGGCCGCCGTAGGAGGCCGCCACTGTCGCCGTGTGGCCATTCGTGGGAGCCCTCCACCGTCGCCGCGTGGCCATCCACGGGAAGCCTCAACCATTGTCGTGTGGTCGTCTGTGGCCACCGCGGGAGTCCTTTGCCGTTGTCGTGCGACCGTCCGCTGCCAGGAGGCCATCTGCCGCAGTCGATGTCGCGACAGCCGCCTACGCGTCTTCAGAGTTCGGGGTCCTTCCGCTCCGCGTGCCGCTGGAGGCCGACGGGACTGAAGGCTGCCAGTTGGGGATACCGGCACCTCTCGCCGCCGCCGCTGCCGCTACTAGAGAGAGGGAGATAGAGGGAGAGAGAGAGAGAGGGGGGTGGTGGCGTCCGTGAAAGAAAATGAGAAAAGGAGATGGGTGGGCTCACGTGTTGGCAGTTGATATAGAATATAAGATATAGAGGATAACGGATGCAGAAGAAATTGATATAGAGGAGAGAATCTCAATGACTAGGCAGTAATATTTCTTTTAGAGGATGAGAATAGAGTACGACAAGTGTGAACA
>OAMR01000223.1:1166243-1181663 GCA_900205405.1 Echinochloa crus-galli
AGCAAGGAATTACTGATGAAAGTGGAATGAAGCATTCAACATTCCCAAGTTAGTTCTGCTCGACACCTGCTTCTCCTTTTGAATCTTCAGAGCTCTCGCCCAGATCCGAACCCTGGGTTATCGACTTTCAAGATTCAATCTTCAAATGGCGAACCAAGATTTTGCCCTCCAGGTAAGCTTCAATCCCCTCAAGCACATTCGGTATTCTTCTTTCGATTTGCATCTTAAATTTCTTCTCATCCCCTTCCATTCTTGATAGGCCCTAGCTGCCGAAATCCTCATCCCTGTTGAGGAAAAAGCTCCATCCTACTTCCTCGGCCCTGTAGGGAATTCAGATCCTTCCGAACTCATCGCGGCTGAATCTCAGAGGGTTCCTTTCAAGATTTCATTGACAAAACCTCATGAGTGGCAAGACGCCTTCAAGAACTGGCCTTTGCCCCCAATTGCCGGCTGGAGAAATTGGTACAAAAGAATGTCTGATGATAAAAGCCCCCAAACACAGAACTGGGACCGATTGTATATTTCTCATTGCCTGGAGCTGTCTCTAGCCGAAACACCAAAGAATGAGAACCTCCTGATTGCAGCCTGCCATTTTTGGTCCAATGGTGCAAATGCTTTTCTTTTCGGCCATGGCCCAATGTCCCCCACTTTAGCTGATGTCTACATGATGATCGGCCTGAACATTACAGGAACTGTATACCCATATGGCCACAAAGGTTCTTCCAAGCAGACAGGAGTAAAAACAGGGGTTGGATACAAGAGATACATCCAGAACCATATGTCTGATGGCCCTCTGACCGATGTCGAATATAGAGCCTTTCTGAACATGTGGCTATGCAGATCGGTCTTCTGTGGCAAAGCCAATGAGCCAACCCTGAATCATATCGTGATGGCTGAAGAGCTGGCTGCCGGAAAACTCATTCCACTTGGGAAATACCTCCTGGGAAGTGTCTACCATATGCTCAATCAAACCACCCACCTGATGTATACCAGCAAGAAAATCCCCTGTGTCAATGGTCCTTGGTGGTTTGTCCAAATGTGGCTGCAGTTGTACATGCATCAAATCGTCGCTATTGATCTCAACAGCCGAGACTTTCCTTCAATTAATTACAAAGAAGGAGAAACTCGGAGAACCAAAGGTTGTCAAACCTATGGAGAAGCTGCCTCCACTGTATCTATCAACAAGAACATCGGTGAACTGTTTGAGCTCTTCTTCAAAGGCTTTGCTCATCCTCTTTGGTTCCCATATTTGGACAATGACAACCTCACTCTCCCTTGTGAATTCAGCTTTGAAACTGGATGCATGATGTACAATCTATAGCGATCTTCAATGCCTTCATCCAGCCCTGCATCCTGCCAGCCGAATTCTGTGGAGGAAGACTGGTTCAAAGCACTTATGAATATTATCAGCCAAACATGATGGCTAGACAATTGGGATGTGGCCAAGTGCCCCCAAGGCTATTTCTCCACGAATTTCTCAAGCCTAGGGAGATCGTTAAGGATTCCACAGAAACAAGAAGGATTTTTACTTATAAATGCTGCGAAACTATCTATGCACCTGATCTTTTTGTGCCAACAATGTCTGCCCATCCTTCTTTCACTCCCTGGTGGCAAGAACTCCATGATCATATCTTCAGTGCACCAGTTCACCCTCTTTTCCTTGAGTTAATGCCTGATTATCAGCCGAATTCAGAGGTAAACATGCTTATAATCCATCTGTTTTTTCCAATAACACCCTCTTTCATCGACTTTTGATTCTGTTATTCTGCAGGACACAGTACCTGCCCCTTATCCCCAGTCTGTTTTGAACAGGCTCTTCGAGTAGTTTGTACTAGGGATTTATGGAATTTCGGCAATAAAACTTATCTTTTGTGATCTTGCATGAACTCCTGATGTAATATATTTTGTGCTAAGGGCAATACATTCAGTACTGGCCATTTTTCTTTTTCTCATAAAGAAGAAAAGAACAAGCAGCAAAAGAATTGCTCAGGTCAGATATCTCCTTCCTCGAGTAAAATGTTATTTTCATTCTGCTCACTTCTACTCCTTTATGATTTCAGGTCAAATCACAACAATTGGCCATTAGCACAGAACCTGCCGATGCTTCAATGATTGGTAAAATTTCTCACTATTTTGTCTTTACAAGTTCCTCCATCGGCATTGATTCTTTTTCAGTCTCAGAGCAAATCTCATTGGACCCAATCTTGGAGAGCTCTTCTTCTCATCAAGAACCAGCTTCAGCTTCACCTGATGTTCCTCAGCCAGAAGCCTCTTCCCCACCAAAAGATCTTCCAAGCTCTCCTCAACATGACATACAAGAATCTTTGCCTGAGCTTGACCTGCCCTCTCTCTCCATTCAAGAGATCAGGAATGAGGTAGAGATAATTACCCAGTCTTCCCAGTTCTTTATTCAATGGATAATCATTAATTCGGCAATATCTCTTTCCAGGAGAAAATAACTTCATCACCCAGCTACTCATTTCCTTTGGATGATCTTGTTGCCGAACAAGCAGAGGAAATTTCTTCTAATCAGGCTTTATCAGAAGAAACCCAGGCAAAACTAAAGGAAATCTTCTCCTTTCTGCACAAAGACATCCAGGATCAAGTCAAGGATGCTGATCTCTTGCTCGGGTCCAGCATGTTCGGCAAAGGTCAGCTAGCAGCAGCCTTTACCATCTGTTGATGTTCTTCAGACAATTCTTCTAGAGTTACGTCCATGATGTCGCTCAACTCAGGCATCTTGAAAACTTGTGTGTGTCCCACCGGGCGTGCCAAAAAGTGTGTTGACGCAAAATATGCAGTTCGCGCCAAGCACACAGCAAGCCGAATTAGCTAGCTTCAACACGTGGCCCGTGCGTATGAATCCGAAAGCGTGCCAGTCAGTTTGCCTGAAAACTAACAAAGGGACAAAAACGTTTAGATCAAAACCTGGAACGTGCCGGGTGAGACCAGACAGTTCCATATTTACGGCATTGAAGCCAATCTCGAGAGACATATAGCTACGGACAAGCTATCTGTCGTTACTCAGAATATCATTCGGCAATCGGTAGAAGCATGTAAGAATCACACTGCCGAACGCACAGCATCAGCATGACGTAAGATCGGTCTTTAAATAAACAAAGAGAGCCAGGTATATCCTTGACCGATTAACGAGGACAGACATGATATGAGAATAAATAAAGGGTGAAACATGATCATAAATTCGCAGTAAACAAAGAATGCATAGGCCGAAAGCAGCACCCGTCAAGCATGATAACAAACAAGTTAATCCACCGCATGATACGACTTGTTTGAGACCACACCACTAATCAGATTAGATCAATCCACCGCATGATACAATCTAATCGTGAAAGGCTAAAAGCATTCATTGTCCAATGCAAACCCACGAACACACGTTCACTCGTGAGAGCACTGCCGAATGCGGCTATTTAGCCGAATCGGGGTCCATGGCGAAGGAACAAGCCTAATCGGTAAAGGTAAATCTATCAGATCGAATCGAATTCTAATCCACCGGATGATTAGCTCTAAGACGACCCAAAAACCTGCATCTACCGCATGATACCCGGTTCTGTCAAGATCTACACGACACCGACAAGTTTGAACCCGCGACGCGTGGCAACCTAGATCGGTTTCGGACTCGGCTATGAGGGGATAAGTCATCGCATCGTGAAGTAGAGCCGATTCTAGCCGACCTAGATTGGGCAAAGAAGTGTTGCGTGAATTAAGCACGGAGTAAAAACGAAGCAACACGGGGTAACTTAATGAATCTGTTAGATCTTGCCGAAATCTAACAGAGCCGATAACTTGGTCCATACTAGATCTTAGCCCACCGCATGGCTCATGACCTAACAGAGGAACCTTCTTGAGACCACAACTTAAATCCACCGGATGATACTAAGCATGGTAACAAGACTACTTGCATCAAAGCTTAAATCCACCGCATGATACTAAGCATGATACAAGGTTGCCGGTACTTACGGAGGTCGACGGATCGATGGCTCCTCTCGAAGGACTCGACGACTCGACTAAGGACTCGATAGGTGGCGCATGGCCGGTTTGTTGTGTTGATTGATTTGTTCGTGTCTATTACAATTGCCATGGGTTTGTATTTATACCCAGGTCTTGATACAACTCCTAGTCGGACACGACTACAATACTTGTTTCTAAAAATAAACGACGAATCTTCGTGTCCATATTGCGTTCCTTGTTCGAACCGGCCTTTTCCTTATATTGATCCACGTCATCATGCCTTCCCGAATACTACCGTTTTTCGCCTGCGGAACAATGCCTCTGCCGAATGATGATGCATTCCCGACCGCAGAGTATCTTTGCCGAACGCTTCAGAGAAACTCCTTAGCCGAATGGCGACGCGTTCCCGACCGCAGAGCATCTTTGCCGAATGCTTCAGAGAAATCCCCTTAGCCGAATGGCATCCTTCCACCAAATTCGGCCCACATGTCAGCCTTTTCCTGGTGCTAATTTTTGGTGTTAACACATGCCCCTTCAATTTCGGGATAAAGGTTACTTTTATCTCGGAATTGACCAGGAATCCCCAACATTTCCAGGCTGAATCTGCTCGACACCCGTTTTCCGTTTCCAAATCCTCAGAGTGCGCTTTCCAAATTCAAACCCTAGTCCGTCGAATCCTTCAAGCTCCATTCTTCAAATGGCGAACCAGGATCAAATTCTTCAAGTAAGTTTTGTTTCCCTCAATCACATTCGGCATTACTCTTTTCGAGCTGCATTTTAAATCTCCGATTTGCTCTTCCTCTGCCCTTGATAGGCTCTGGCCACCGAAATCTTGACCCCCACCGAAGAACAATCCGCATCTTTCTTCCTCGGCCCCTCAGGGAATCCAGATCCCTCCGAAATTATCAAAATCATATGTTCCTTTCATCTGTTTGATCCATTGAGGAATTCCAAATCTGTAAATGATGTGCTCTTTGACAAATTCGATCATATCTTCTGATGCCGCCTTTCTTAATGGAATCGCCTCGACCCACTTGGTAAAATAATCTGTTGCTAAAAGTACAAACTTATGCCCCTTGCTCGATGGAGGATTTATTTGGCCAATCAAATCTATTCCTCAAGCTCACTGAAGATAAACAGCTCAAAACGAAGCTCTCTGCTCTGATAAAAACCCAAGAAGCAGGCCAAAATCTTTTGGAGACCATTAATAGAATGATATCTGATGCTAAAGATGTAATCTCCAAGTACTTGGGTGTGTAGTCGTACCGAATATTTAATTAGCCGAATGTCTTACCAACTTTGTAGTCTCACCAATTTTTGCTTTCTTCCTTGCTTAATTGTGAACAACACATTCGGCAAAGCTTAGTCGTAACAGCGTCAGACCCGAAAAACGACCTAATACAACACAGCCGAATCCAATTCAGTAGAACCGAACCCGATTCGGCATGAATCCCAAACGACACGGCAACTACTCGGTTCGTAGGGTTTTCCACCTTCTGAAATCTCGGGATGCGCGCCACGATCTCCGACCACGATCTCCTCTGCGGGTTCTATAAATAAACACCCAGGTAGCCCACAGTTTTCACCAAGTTCTTCGTCTTCCAAGTTCTTGCCGGCCCAAGTCATTCTTTTCCCCATCCACAGTAACTCCGAGGAACTTCCAATGGCCGACAACAACAGAAGGCGCCCGGCAGCCGATGAGGCCGAAGGGAGTCGCGGTGGTGCTCGCCATAAATCTTTATCAAGAAGAACAAACTTTATAGCTTTGTTCTTCTCGAGATTTGCCCTCTCCTTGACGAATCTCTTTGTTTTCTCAGGGTAATCCAATGGATTGTCGCCGCCGGTGCACTAGTTGCGGCTCCAGCCGCTGCTCCTGCGGCGTCCAGCTCTTCGAGTTCGTCCAATCGGATTCTCTCATCGGACGACTTCCGCTACTCAGACGGCGATGCCCGCCGATTCAAGGCGGAGCGCGACGACTCTCGTCGCGAACTGGAGGTCATCTCCAAGCAAGCCGGGATTGCGGACCTCGAATGGCAGCACGAGCGCAAGCAGCTGCTCGAAGTCATTGACGGTGAGTCCTGCAATCTGCTCAATTCCAACCTCATCCTCCAAATGATATTAATCTGTTATCCCCTTGTAACCTTGCAGCGCGTGATGCCGAACTTGATCGACTGAAGGCGCTGGTGGAGGAGCTGGCGGCAGTAATGAGCATGGAATTTCTGTTCCAGGTCCTTCCAAGTACAGATCGACTGAGCAGGCAAAGAAGCAAACCACGTAAAAGCTGAACCCGTCAGTGACAAAGGAAAGTATCTAATTCTGAAAGCCTCATCTGCCGAAGCCTCTCCAAGCTGCATCAGATATCGAGCTATATGTTCCACAGTACTTGTATCATCTTGTCCTGAGAATTTAGTAAACTCTGTAGGCACCTTGACTCTATTCGGCAATGATACCCTTTGGTACCATTCAGGGAAAGGAGACGAGTACATGTATCCCTGATTTTTAGGCTTCAGACCGAATTGATTTTGCAATACATCGGTCATTTTTTGCACCATGAGGTCAATACTGGTGTCTTGATTCCCTGGTCTCCCAGCAAGCATGCCTGCAGTACCAACGTACCCAGGATTCGGGAGGGCGTCGATAGCATTGTAATCCATAAACTCTGAATATCCGTTTCCATATAAATCCCTCTGCAGTCTGTTGTTCAAGGGAGATATCTTGTAAGCAGAAGCAGGCGGATTCCCTGTGGTGCCGAATGCCATATCACCGTATGTGCGAGTTTTCGGCAGTGCAAGCTGAGGATCTTGCCGAATCGGTTGTCCATTTATATCTTTAACACCAGAACCTCCAGTTTCATCAGCATTTCCTTTACCATGTGGTTTCTGAACTGGTGCTTGAACATTGAAGTATGTCGGGCCACCCAATTGCCCATGTGTCTGCTCAAAGGGTTTATCCACATGCTGACCAAAAATGCTTATCATTGTATGCCGAAAACTGTTTAAGAACGCAGCATTGTGATTGGTCATTGTCTCTCCCAAAGCTTTGTATAACAAGCCCGAGAATCTCTCCCTCTCTTCTTCTTCAGTAAGATCAGATTGCCCAGGAAGGAGAACTCTTGGCAGATCAGACTTGAGAAAAGGTGCACCACTCCTGTTCTTGGCGAAAGACAGTAAACATTTGTTAATGAATTGACTAGCAGCAGCCTTTACCATCTGTTGATGCTCTTCAGACAATTCTTCCAAAGTGACATCTATGATGTCGCTCAACTCAGGCATCTTGAAAACTTGTGTGTGTCCCACCGGGCGTGCCAAAAAGTGTGTTGACGTAAAATCCGCACCTTCGATTTCATCCTAGGCCTTGCTTGCTTTAATTCTTGATTCCTCAAATGTTGTACTCTTCTCTTTTGGCTTTTCCTCAAGCCAGGTGGACACCATTGTCCTTCTTGCCAAACATAAGCATGATCTTCTTCTTCTTCATGATCAACCCACCTGTAATCAGCATGCCTCTTTCTTGGTTGATCATTAAAACGCCGATCATCACTAGGATGCATCCTGCCAATTCTTTCATGGACAGATCGGCGATTGGCAACATTTTGCCTATGTTCGACATACCCATTATTGCACTCAGGACAGTTATTCTTTGTAGGCAGCTTTAAACCTTCGTTCCAACAGTGTCTGAAGAATGCACACCCCCAATGCGCACGTTCCTGCTCTCGAGCATACTAGATAAGGCCAAAATCCATTTGCCAATCCTTCCATTCAAAATTGGCATTGACAACATGTGCTTAATTACATCAAATTTTGAATGTACAATGCATTCGGCATTTAGCAAATAGTGCCGAAATTTTGTACATGAGTAATAAACACATAAGCTTCTCTATAGCCGAATACCTTGTCTCCTGGTCTAGTAACTTTCGGCTAAGGTATGCAACTACTCTCTCCTTCCTTTCAAATTCTTGAATAAGGGCCGATCCAATGGTTTGGGCATCGGCCGCCACGTACAACTTGAAAGGCTTGTTCAATTGTGGAGGCACCAACACTGGTGGCTTCTTCATGTACTCTTTTATCTCATCAAAAGCCTTTTGTTGTTCGTCACCCCATACAAACCCAGTCTGTTTTGAACAGGCTCTTCCAGTAGTTTGTACTAGGGATTTATGGAACTTCGGCAATAAAACTTATCTTTTATGATCTTGCATGAATATCTGATGTAGTATATTTTTGTGCTAAGGGCAATACATTCAGTACTGGCCATTTTCCTTTCCTGTCAACATTTGTTCTGAAGGCGATTTCTTCCCGAAAATCGGCTGTTCGGCAAATTAACATATCAATCACCGATCGATTTCAACACTGGGATAATACCTTTTCAAATATCTTCCATTTATAGCAGAAGCAAATTCTTCTCCCAATAATGTCTTCAAAATATATGCATTTCCAGGCACGCATCTAACCACTCTGAAAGGACCTTCCCAATTTGGAGACCACTTGCCGAATGCCGCATATTTGGTTCCAATCGGCAATATCGCTTTCCAGACTAAATCACCTTCTGTAAATTGCTTAACTTTCACCTTCTTATTGTAATACTTAGCAACTCGCATTTTGTTCTTCTCAATATTCTCCAAAGCCCTGAGACGAATCATATGCAAATCTTCTAATTCATCCATCATTAAATCTTTATAATCTTTAGAACTTAAATCCTTTTGCAACTTTATTCTCCTTGAGTCTAATTGTATTTCCCATGGCAAGATAGCATGATGCCCATACACCAACTCATAGGGAGACGTCTGTGTAGCCCCATGTGGAGCCATTCGGTAAGCCCATAAAGCCTCACTGAGTACCGAATGCCACTTTCTCGGCTTCTGATCAATCTTCTTCTGTATAATTTTAATCATAATCTTGTTAGAAGCCTCTGCCTGACCATTAGCTTGGGCATAATAAGGAGAAGAATTTAACAATCTGATGCCCATACTTTCAGCAAAATCTCTGAATTCTGAAGATGTAAATTGAGTCCCTTGATCAGTGGTGATTGTCTGAGGAATCCCAAATCTGTAAATGATGTGTTCTTTAACAAATTCAACCATATTCTCCGACGTCACCTTCTTTAATGGAATTGCCTCAACCCACTTGGTAAAATAATCGGTTGCCAAAAGCACAAACTTATGCCCCTTGCTAGATGGAGGATTTATTTGGCCAATCAAATCTATTCCCCATCCTCTGAATGGCCATGGCTTGACAATGGGATTCAAAGCCGATGCCGGAACTCTCTGAATGTTTCCAAATTTCTGACAGTCTTGACATCCTTTATAATATTCAAAACAATCTTCCAACATTGTCGGCCAGTAATATCCAGTTCTTCTAATAACCCACTTCATTCGGTAGGCCGATTGATGTGCTCCACACAACCCATCATGTACTTCACTCATCAGCCTTTTTGCTTCTTCATGATTTAGGCAATGTAACAGCACTCCATCCAGGGATTTATAATACAAATTATCATCAAGAAGAACAAACTTTAAAGCTTTATACCTGAGCTTTCTAGAAACCTTTCGGGACGGATTCTCCAGATAATCGGCAATCTCTTTTCTCCAATCATCTTCTGCCAGATTACTCCCGAATGCATATACATCATTAGCAAAAACTTCTCGAAGCTCTTTATAACCTGATGCACTTTGGGCCAATCTATTTGCCTCTCCATTATCCCCTCTAGGAATGTGTTGTAGAATTACTGACCGAAAGCTCTTCAATATTTCTTTGCATTCTTCATAGTAATTCCTCAAGGTATCACTTTTGCACTCATATTCACCATTCAATTGCTTTATGACCAATTCTGAATCTCCAAAAATTTCAACCGCAATGGCCTTTGCTTCTTTCAAATATTGGAGCCCTTTGAGCAATGCCTCATACTCAGCTTGATTGTTAGTAACAGCAGATTGAATAGGAACAGCAAACTCAAATGTTTCTCCTTTGGGTGAAATTAATAAGATACCTGCTCCACCACCTTTGTTGCATGAAGATCCATCGAAGAATAACACCCAAGGAACAATGTTAAGCAAATTTATCGATGTATCATGATGTTCAGTAATGAAATCGGCAATAATCTGTCCCTTAACAGCCTTTGCCGATTCAAACCTTAACTCAAATTCAGACAAAGCTAAAATCCATTTGCCAATCCTTCCGTTCAAAATCGGCATAGACAACATGTGTTTTATCACATCAAATTTTGAATACACAATGCATTCGGCATGTAGTAAGTAGTGCCGAAATTTTGTACAGGAGTAGTAAACACATAAGCAAAGTTTCTCTATAGCCGAATACCTTGTTTCCGGATCTAATAACTTTCGGCTAAGGTATGCAACCACTCTTTCCTTCCCTTCAAATTCTTGAATGAGGGCCGATCCAATAGTTTGGGCATCGGCCGCCACGTACAACTTGAAAGGCTTGTTCAATTGTGGAGGCACCAATATTGGTGGCTTCTTCATGTACTCCTTTATTTCATTAAAAGCCTTCTGTTGTTCGTCACCCCATACAAACTTTTGATCCTTTTTTATTTTCAATAGTGAGGAAAAGGGCAACACCTTTTGTGACAAGTTTGATATGAATCTTCTCACAAAATTTATCTTGCCAAGCAGTGATTGTAGCTCTTTAAGATTAGTTGGAGGAACAATTTCATCAATTGCCTTCATGCTTTTCTTACCAACTCCTATTCCTCCTTCATGTATCAAAAATCCCAGAAACTCTCCAGCCGAAACTCCAAAAGCACACTTGTTCGGGTTCATTTTAAGCCCATGCTTCCTGGTGCATTCTAGAGTTTTCCTTATGTCGGCCAAATGAGACTCATGATCCAGTGACTTGATCACTACATCATCAATATATATTTCCACAATCTTGCCGATCAACTCATGAAAAATATAATTCATAGCCCTTTGATAAGTTGCACCGGCATTTTTCAATCCAAAGGTCATGACAACCCACTCAAACAACCCTATGTGTCCAGGACATCTGAAAGCTGTCTTTACTATATCTTCCAATGCCATATAAATCTGATTGTATCCTGCGTTACCGTCCATGAAACTGAGCACTTTGTATCCAGCAGCAGCATCAACCAACGAATCAGCAATAGGCATTGGATATCCATCCATGGGTGTAGCCTTGTTTAAGTCTCTAAAGTCTATGCAAACCCTCATTTTTCCATTTTTCTTATAGACAGGAACGATATTAGAGATCCAATCCGCGTATTTACATGGCCGAATGAAATTTGCATCTAGTAATCTTTCAATCTCCTTTTTCACATCGGCCAACACTTCTTCCTTGTAGATTTTTCGGGGTGGTTGCTTGTAAGGCCTGTAACCAGGTTTGATTGGCAACCGATGCTCAACAATAGAACGGTCTAGACCAGGCATCTCCGAATAATCCCAAGCAAAGCAGTCCTTGTATTTTTTAACAATGTTACCAATTTTTCTTTGAAAACCGAATCCAAGTTAGCACTGATGAATGTCGGCCTTGGCTTGTCACCATCTCCAATGTCCACTTCTTCCAATTTATCGGCCGACACAAATCCACGTCCTAATTTTCCATCAGTTCCATCAATTGGATTCTCCATCAAAAATTACTATGAGAGCCGACTGCTTCGATCGGCTGTTGATCACTGCTGGCTGGTGCCACAGGACCTTCTCCCCAGTCTTTGCCTGAGAAACAATCTATGCCTTGATATTCCCAGAAAGCTGGTTCCATATTTGCCACGCTTATTGAATCATCTGCTTGGACAATCTCCACCTCATCATCTATCCACTGAATGAGCTGTTGATGCATGGTTGATGGGATACAGCAATTTGCATGAATCCAATCTCTTCCAAGCAGCAAGCTATATGCCCCTTTGCCCTCAATGACAAAGAAAGTCGTAAGCAGAGTCTTGGACCCAATCATCAGATCAACATGTACGCATCCCTTGGTGTCCGAAGGATTTCCAGCAAAATCATTAAGGACTATGCTTGTTGGTGTCAAATCTCCAGGGCCCATACCAAGCTTCCTGAATGTGGTATATGGCATTACATTGACAGCAGCTCCTCCATCGACAAACATCTTGGTCAATGGTTTGCCATTAACATATCCCTTCAAGTACAGTGGCTTCATGTGCCGATTCTGGGTTGGCTTCTCAAAAACAGCTTGTTTGTTCAACATCAATTGTGCCATTAACCCAAATTGTTCGGCATCATCTATATCGGGCAATATCTCTTCCTGTACAATTTGGTTAGCTGGAGCCATGAATTCATTCGGCAGAAAACATACCATACACGTTGGAGCCGAATGACCATGTTCGTCAGGCTTGTCTTTCGGGAGCCATATTGATTTCACCTTGACCTTTGCCTGCTTCAATTCCCGATTCCTCAGGCGCTGTACTGTCTTCTCTTTTGGCTTTTCCTCAAGCCAGGTGGACACCATTGTCCTTCTTGCCAAACATAAGCATGATCTTCTTCTTCTTCATGATCAACCCACCTGTAATCAGCATGCCTCTTTCTTGGTTGATCATTAAAACGCCGATCATCACTAGGATGCATCCTGCCAATTCTTTCATGGACAGATCGGCGATTGGCAACATTTTGCCTATGTTCGACATACCCATTATTGCACTCAGGACAGTTATTCTTTGTAGGCAGCTTTAAACCTTCGTTCCAACAGTGTCTGAAGAATGCACACCCCCAATGCGCTCGTTCCTGCTCTCGAGCATACTCTTCTTGTTCCTCCCTGTGTCTTTCTTCTTCATATCTTTTCTTCTCCTCCTCATACTTACGCCTTTGAAAACGCTCCTTTTCTTGCTGACGCTGCCATTTGCTGAGGAGAATGCGTGTAGTAACCCTAGGTTTAGAGGATTCTCCCACTCCAAATCGGCTATTCGGAAACCGAAGACCTTTCTGGCGAACCTGTTCAATTGTGATCTGCCGAGTGGGATCAACTGAGCCATCCTGTCTTGCCTTCCTTGAGGTTAAAACTTTCGATCTGCCGAGTGGGATCACTGAACCATCCTGCTTTGCCTTCTTTGAGGTTAAAACTTTCAATCTTCCCTTTTCTCCAGATGGAACAGCATTCACCATGTTAACCGAGAACCCGGTCATATTCTGAGGGAAAGGGTTACTGTCCAGTTTCATCTTGTTGTCGAATTTCAGATGTCCTTCCTGGATAGCTTTCTGAATCCTCATCCTAAAGACTCTGCAATCGTTAATGGAATGAGAATTTCTATCATGAAACCCACAATACTTTTTGTCTTTCACTCCATCAGGCCGAAGCATGGAGTGCCCTTCTGGCAATTTGATTCGGCCTTCTTTCACCAGGAACTCAAACAATTTGTCTGCCTTAGTTACATCAAAATCATATGTTCCCTTCATCTGCTTGATCCACCTTTGAGCCATTGTAACTGGTTCTTCGCCCCATACTATCTCTGCTGCAGCCACTTCCTCGTCATCCTCGTATTCATCTTCTTGATCTGCCCTTTCGAGGAACTGGTTATAGATATCAGCTATATCATTGTGTTTAGCAAATCTAGCGTCTTTCTTAAAGCCATATGCTTGATTGCTCATCAATGCCAATCTCTGAGACAGCTGGCCAAGATCATCAAATTCCATCCCGAATAACTTCTCCCGAATGGCAGGCAACATACCAGCAACAGCCATTCCGGCCAACTGATCATCAGGTATGTTCAGAGAAAAGCACATGCCCTTAATCTCTCTGAATCTTCTGAGAAACTCTGTAGGTGTCTCATTATTCCTTTGCCTCAAGCTGGTTAGATCAACCAACTTCTTCTCTGTACTACCGGTATAGTAATGAGCATGGAATTTCTGCTCGGGGGCGCCGGCGGTGCCGTGGGCGGGGAGCGAGCGGCCGCCGCCGCTCGAATCCAACGAGCTCGGGCGTCAGACCACGGGGAGAAAAGATGCCACGAGATTTTGCAAATGAACCCTTCCAGAAACATGAAATGTTGAGTAGCTTTTTTGTGTCTTGAACTTTTTACAAAGAACACCCATGAACTAAGAGTATTTTCAGAGGATTTATAGGTATTCTGTTTTAGGTATACTGCTGGAGATGAGTAAAAACATTTGCTAAAAATTTTCTCTCTCTCAGGCTGTTTGCAATGGTAACCGGTAAAGCCTCCTGGACCTGCATTTTTCCGGTTTTGGGCCTCCTGTATGTGGTGCAGCGACGTCCTCTACAACATCTGCTATTTTGCCGGCTCAGCTTTCCCTCCGCCAAATATTCGGGAGACGTCCCATCTCCTCCAAATCGCCGCTGCCGCGCCGTCTTCGCCGTCCTCCCACCGAACCCCAACACTCCCATTCCCTCCCCCGCACTCGCCCACGCCGTCGCCGTCAGATCTAGCCGATGGTGTCGAGGACGCCCACCAAACCGCCGCCGCCACCGCCCAGGCTCGGCGCCGCCGCGGGCACCGTCACCCCCGTCGAAGAAGCCGGGGAGACTGCTCAAGTCACTAGCCTCCGCGCCGGCCGCCGCCGCCTCCTCCTCCTCAAGCTCTTCGCCCGCCTCGCCGTCCTCGGCTCCCCGCGCAAGATCTCGAGGAGGTAGGTGAGGCCGTCGAAGAAGCCGGCGGGAATGGTGTCGGAGAGCTCGGCCCAATTTGATTCGGCCTTCTTTTACCAGGAACTCAAACAATTTATCTGCCTTAGTTACATCAAAATCATATGTTCCTTTCATCTGTTTGATCCATCTTTGAGTCATTGTAACTGGTTCCTTACTCCACACTATTTCTGCTGCAGCCACTTCTTCATTGTCTTCATACTCATCTTCTTGATCTGCTCTTTCGAGGAACTGGTTGTAGATACTGGCTATATCATTGTGCTTAACAAATCTAGCATCTTTCTTAAAGCCATATGCTTGACTGCTCATCAATGCTAATATCTGTGACAGCTGGCCAAGATCATCAAATTCCATCCCGAATAACTTCTCCCGAATGGCAGGCAACATACCAGCAACAGCCATTCCGGCCAACTGATCATCAGGTATGTTCAAGGAAAAGCACATGCCTTTAGTTTCTCTAAATCTCCTGAGAAATTCTGTAGGTGTCTCGTTATTTCTTTGCCTCAAGCTGGTCAGATCAACCAACTTCTTCTCTGTACTACCGGTATAGTAATGAGCATGGAATTTCTGCTCTAGATCTTTCCACGTGCAAATTGACTGAGCAGGCAAAGAAGCAAACCATGTAAAAGCTGATCCTGTCAACGACAGAGGAAAGTATCTGATTCTAAAGGCCTCATCTGCCGAAGCTTCTCCAAGCTGCATCAAATATCGAGCTATATGTTCCACAGTACTTGTATCATCTTGTCCCGAGAATTTGGTGAATTCTGTAGGAACCTTGACTCTACTCGGCAACGACACCCTTTGGTACCACTCTGGAAAAGGAGGTGAGTACATATATCTGGCCAAAACGAACCCAAACATCACTATTGGGTCC
>OAMR01000223.1:1198809-1235553 GCA_900205405.1 Echinochloa crus-galli
CAAACCACAAGTACATGTACAGTACATGAAGCAGGGGATACAGATGGACATATCCAAGGAAGAAAGAGAAAAGAACATAAATTTAGGACCTAATGCTACAGAAGGAGAGAGACAACTTCCGATCTTGAGATCATGACTCCATCGAGCAACATGCTCGCTGAAAACAGCAAGGGCCAAAGCACCCTGCGCCACCCCTCGTGCAGCGCCGATCCGACGATACCCTCCTCTGAGGGCCGCTCGACAAAAAGGGGACTAATGGTGGTGAAGGGTACGCTAGCCAAAGCCGCACCAGACACGACGATCTCCCTTGAAGCTGGCGGTGACACGAGACGCACATCCGGGCTCCACCGCGTAGCACCATCCAACGCCGTCCAAGGGGAGGAAGCCTTGAGGGGGAATGGCAGACCGGCAGATCGAAGAACCACCCGGCATAAGATGAGATGACAACACCAACAAGGAGCGCGTCGACGGAGCAGAGGTACCAAGGGAGCGCCCTCGCTAAGCCACGAACGAGGCCAAACACCAAGGGCATATCAAATTCAGGATCAGGCAAACACTGGGAGAGACACGAAGCACTGACAAACACAGAGCTGCAGAGGACGAATGTTGCAAGCAGGCTCGGCGGTGGAATGATGCGGAGGCAACGCTGCAAATCCACCACCCACAACAGCTGCAAGGCGACGAGCGAGGCCTGGAACACCAATGGAGCGAGATAATGCAGAGGTAGGGCACCTCCCCAAGCGGAGGTGGGGCACCTCCCACGCACCGAGCGTGGTACTTTCGTCGCACATCTCCATCTCCAAGGCAAAGCATCAGCAGATGGACACCGAACGGGAAGACGAAGCACCCAAAGAAAAGGATGCGCGCGCCGCCACCGCGGTCGTCCACAACGGTGGCCACGACAGAAGGCGTGGTGAGCCAACGCGAGCGGTAGGAACACCGCCGCAGTGGCCTCGCAATGGCACGACAAGAGCCCCCGACGAGCGAGGGCACTCAGCACCGAGGTACAACCTTGGCGAAGACAGCAACTGCTTTGTTGTATGCTCCCCAGCAGTCGGGGGAGCCGGATCCAGGGGGGCCGGCGCCGGATCTGTGGCCGGAACCCCGAGGCGGCCGCCGCCAGCGGCACCCTCTGCAGCAGCACGGACAAGAAACCAGAGGAGCGAAACGGAAGGGGAACACCTCGTATTGTCGCCAGCGCCGCCGACCAAACAGCCGCGGGAGCCGCCACCGCCGCCCCCTTCGCGCCGAGGCCCGAGGAGGTAGATCCGGCGGTGCAGGGCATGGATCCGGCGGCGTAGGGCGTGGATCCGTTTGCGGAGCGCCGGAGCCGGCCACCACCGCCATGGACGACGAGCAACCAAGATAGAGCGAGGGAGAGGGAAGGAGAGGACGCAGGGGAAGGAGGAGCCCCCCCGCCGCCTTTCTTGCAGCCGCACGGGCTTCCGGCGGCCGCTCAGGCGGCGGCGAGACGGGCAGGGCGCGGCCTTGGGGGGCGGCGGCGCGCGGGCTGGTTCCGCCCGAGCCGCCCAGGGGAGCGACACGGACGGGCTCTCAGTTAGAGAAGTTTCTATCACTGCTACTCAGTAGGATCATGAGGGAAGATCATATATATAGTTAAAAATATATGGACAAGGCAATTCAATGCACAGGAGCTAGGATGATATTAACATCCTGACAAGATTGTTGAATTGTCGTGCTGTAGTGGAGGAGCTAGGGTTGCTGATTGGTGTGTATTGAACTGATGGTGTGAATTTAAAGCTGTTAATTGGACCAGCCGATGTGGTTTCTAAATTTGATTGCAAAATTCAGAATTTGTTGGTGGGGGCAATTTAGTTAACTGAATGCAAAGTAGAAATGGAATTGGACCTTCTTGTTTGTGCTATTCAGTGTTAAGTGAAGTATTTTTCCTATTTACCATCTGTACTGCTTGCATTGTTCAAATAAAAGATCCATGTTGATCTAATTTGGCCATATACACCTTGATGTGTTGGAATTTATTCTGATTCCTGAACCTTTGATTACTAGTTGTGCCATGTTTCGTTCGTAGTGGCTTGTAAATATCAGAAGGTCTAAAACTGTAATGCTTTTGATTATATGGACCTGTAGTGCTCTGATGCTCTGAACTTATGATGTTGTGACTACAGCAGGGAACCTGTGTTATGTGATGCACACCTGCATGCAGTAGCCACCTGTCCACATAAATAATGGAGCCACTGAAGACCAAATATCTTTACCTAATGAGCAAACAATTGCAAAGGTATGCATGTGTTATTTAGAGCATTGTGATTGAAAATAGCATAAACAAGTAGATAGAGTCTCCTACACTTATCTATATACCTGCTCCCTTTACCTGTACTTTTTCGTGCAAATGACATGACACAAACTAGAGATGAAAATGTAAGTAAAAAAATATATGCTGCTGTTTTCATGGTTGCACGACACAACGACTCTGGTTCAGATGTAAGTTTTTTGTTTTTGTTCAATAGATTATAAATCGACAATATTTTCAACATGTGCTTTTTATCTAACAACTTGCACCATTGTAGGTGAAAGAGGCTACAAGTTGAAATCACATATGAACCAACTTGAAAAGAAGTTTGAAGTCGTGAGTGAAAAGAGGGGAAAGAAGAAATGAAAGATAGGATTTTAGTCCTTAGAGAAAAAAGCTACAAAATTTGTATGATGTAGCCACTATCTATGTTTTTTATGAACATAATTGTTTTCTTTAGTGTACTTTATTTAATGGACATGTTGGTTCTTCAATTACTCAGTTTCTTGTTTTCTAAAGTAAAAGAATTGATTGCAATATCATGGATAATTTAGTTTCCATCTATTAACCCTACAGATTAAAAGAAGGTTTAAAAAGATTAAATGGAAAATTAAAAATATTCAAAATATAGTGTATATATGAAATCATCTCTATATTTGTTACTACACTGCATGGTGTAACTAAATCTTGAAGATTCAATTAATTTTTACAAACAATTGTATTCGGAAAAAAAAGAAAAAGTCTAGTTTACACAATCCAACAAGTATGATAGTCCCATTTCAACCCTTAAGCACAAAACCAAATACGAAAGGCCATTGAACTATAAATCCAATTTAATATAAAAATCATAATTAATTCATTTTAAATCACAAAAATATGAAAATTATACCAAAATTTTTGTTAAATGCATCTTATATATTGGCGCTCCATTTGGAGTGTTTTGAACCTTCTGTAATATAGTAAAAAAATAATAACTAGAATTAAATAAAATGCATAACTAAAAAGATAAAACACCAGGACACATTGTTGGCACTTCTTACGATCCAATATCAAGATTATGAATCCCGGTACCGGGGTAAGGAGTGTTTCAGTGGTTTTTCTTATAGCTCAGTAAAATATGTAAATATTCTGTAAGCGCACAGAATCACCTTTGTACCACTTCACCAGGGAGTAATCTGAGGTGTCGTAATTTATATTTCCAAAGGAAAGCTTGTGGCAAGAATACTAGCAAATAGATATTCAAGACTATCAGAGAAGGATACACAACTAGACAAGGCAGGGGATAACGGTATTGGATAGGAGTGGATATACCGTGACACACGGCTCAAGGTAGGCTCAGATAAGGAAGAGAAGGAATAGCTAGTTGGGAGGACAATGAGAAGAGGTAAATGACTCTTGGGTATTCTATCTATCTATGTCACTAGGATTTAGAGATATAGCAGGTGAAGAACCAGCTCTTAAAAGTCGAGGATAACTCTATTGTCTTAGTATCGGGACGAGACACCCGCAACTCCAGAAGGGGATGAGAAGGGGGGCTGCCACCACCTCAGGGGGGTTTCCTACAGGCCGGGACTAACGTCATGGGCTACGAAGGCCGTATAGGGCTGTCACCACCTAATGACTACCACCTCCGTTGCAATGGAGCCAAACTAAGGTCACTGTCTAGTCTAGGAACCACTCCTACACAAGTCAACAACTACTTACTCTGCTAGCAAGAGCAAGCAACCCTGTCAATACTCCTAGTGATAATTCACCAAAGGTATTGAGCAGGATCGAAGAACCAACTAAGACAGAGACTTAAACAAGATCTAGAAGAACCAGAGCAACAACTAACTACAGTCTAAACACGATATAAATGTAACTAGAATAAAGTAGAAGTAAGATATAAATGATACAGACAAGAGGACAAAGATAACTATATGATAACTCAAAGTCTTACAAAAGGAAAAGGAAAAGATACAAGAGCTAATACCAGAGTTTCTGAAGATGACTCCGAAACCTCCGAGGCACAGCTCGACTCAACTCTAACTCCCAACTAAACTATCCCAACTCTACTAGAACAAGTGGAAAGTGAGCTCCTTGGCTTGAATGTGTGTTGAACCGGGGCTTGGACACTTCCTTTTATAGCAACTAATGGCGGTTAGGCTTGGGTAACTGCCAAGGCAGCCAGGGGGCGGTTCCCCCTGATTCGGTCGGATCCCCTGGTTCGGATGAACTGCCTAGTTTGGCCGAACCGTGGGACACACCGCCTTGTGCTCCTACGGCCTGGATCCTGCCCTGAGGTCGATTTCTGGTGCTGGGGGTGGTTCGGCCGAAGGCCAGGCTTCGGTCGAATTGGGCTTGGCCCATGGCCGGCCTCCCCAGCACCGCCTTTGGTCCTGGACCCCCTTGGGCTGGCTTCTGGTAGTGTGCTTCGTGTTGGATTGACCCAAAGGTGAGGTGGCAGTCACCCATGTGTCATGTGTTGTCATCGAATGGTCATCGTTGACGTGGATAACTCTCGGCCATACTTCATGTCGTATACGATTAAAGGGGATAACCGGCCGAACGGAGTCGTTCGGCCGAATCGGTCCATTCCGACCCATATAGTGCGTATTTCTCGTTGTTGTACCTGCACAAGTGAAACACACCAAAACTCGTAAAACTTTATTAGAAATAAAGCTATGTACATAAAATATCACATATACCATCTTTTATTCCCGAGTATTGGTGGTCGAAAATGGGTTGTAACGACCGCCAACACGCATGCAGATATGAATAACTGCAATCAGAGAAATAATTGGTAGAATATATATATTTTTAAAAATTTAGGTACCGATTTCAGATTTTTTATGATTTTAAAAAATTATTTATGATTTTTTAGATTAAATTAGAATTCTTTTACTTTGTAGACATTTAAAAAACCACATTTCAAACCGCTCCGGATGACCTTTAGTGTTTGATTTTGTACTTCAGGATTGAAAATAGAACTAACATACTAGTTGGCAGTTGTAAACAGACTTTAAAATAATAGCCCATGCATGTTTGTGTGTTGATAGGCTAGTTTTTTCAAATCTTATTTGCAACTGAAATATTAGCTCACAATTATTGGTGTTGAACTAATATTGCAATTTGAGGCACATAGATCCCATAAATACGATGTCCTACCAGTCGACCACATATTAGGGCCTATTTGGTAGAGCTTTATTAGATTCTGATTCTCTGTGGGAGCTGATTCAATGAGATAAATTGATTATATGATGACACTGATTTATTTTTATTATCTAACATAAACTCTCAAAATCATGATGGAGAATCCCTTCACAAAACCAGGATAAACTACTTTTTTAGCTTCTAGCTTCCAGTCCATTTCATATAATCAGTTCACATAATCAGCATAGAATCACTTGTTTATAAAGAACTGGATGTAGCAAGGCCTTAGAGATTTCAAGATTTTGAGCCATATCTAACTTTGCTCATGTTTTGAATTAATCTCTTTTGCGGTGGTTTAAAGTCACTGATTTTTATTATAATAATCAATTGACAAAATCAGAATTAAATACTCGGATTCTCAAAGTTAGAAGAACTCAGATAGTAGCTTCATGACTTCATCTTAGCAACAGCCCAACATGCTACTTACTGAAAGCCAAAATGTCTCGCAACATACACACATCATAAAGATTCAAAACAACATTTATTCAAGCCAGACAAACTACAGAACAAGGTCATCAAATGCAAGTCTTCCGTGGCACTCAACAGGAAGTTATTGGATTGGAGACGCTGGCAGCCAGGCACGATGCGGCGAACCCACCCCTGGTTTAAAGTCTTCCAGTAGTGCGGGCGCGCCAGTGTCGCCCCGCACGACGCACTTGGCTAAGCAGCTCCGGAATGCTCTGAAATTTCCCGTGCCAGTTTCTGCAGCGCCACGCACGTCGACCCGCCCTCCTCCCTGGCCTTCTCCCTCGCCTTCCTCCCCTCCTCCGACCCGCCCATCAAGCTCCGAACCGCTCGCTCTAGCTCCGATGCCTCCACGAAGCTGTCCCTTCCCGTGCACACGACCCTGAGCTCAACGGCGACACCCATGCACGCCACGAGCTCGAACGTGTTGAGCGGCTGCTCGGCGTAGAGCGGCCACGGCGCCATGGGACGCCGTGCCACAGGCTCTCCAGCACCGAGTTCCAGCCGCAGTGGGTCACGAAGCCGCCGACGGCGGCGTGGCCGAGGATCTCCGCCTGCGGGGCCCAGCTCGGCCACACGAGCCTATAGAATTCTAAATGGGCCGGGCACGACGGGCGCACGAGGCACGGCCTTAAAAAGCACGGCACTAGCCCGGCCCTAAACACGATCAGTAGTGCCTAGGGTCGGCCCGGCACGAAGGGACTTTAGTGTCTGGGCCGCCATCTCGGCCCGTAGTGCCAGCCCGAGGCACGGCCCGAAAATGGCCGGCCCGATGGTGGCCCGAGGCCTGCGAAAGGCCCAACAACAGCCCACATATATATACACATAAAGAACTCTAATTTCTCTTCCTCACCCCTCTCATCCCCTCAGCCGCCCTCTCTTCCTCACCCTTTCCCCTCTCGAGCCGCCCCTACCCCTGCTCTTTCCGGTGGCCGCGCCGTCCCCTTGCCCCGACGCCGCGCCGCGGCTCCCCTGTACCTGCTGCCGAGGGCCGCCTCCCTCCACACCGCCGAGGACTGCAACTGCTCGGCGCCGCCATGGGGTTGGTACGCTGGGCCGGCGTAGCCCGATGGGACAATAGGGCCGCCGTGCCGGCCCGGCCCGAAACACAGGCCATCGTGTCGGCCTTAGCCGTCAGGTCGGCACGGCGGCCTGGTCCGGCCCGGCACGATAACGTATAGGGCCTGAATAGTGCCGGCTGAATCGGGCTAGTGCCGGGCTAGAGCCGGGCCGCCCATTTGGATTTCTATACACGAGCCCCATCCCTCTGTCCTCTCCAGGAACTCGTCGGGAAGAAGGTCGCCGAGGTTTGCGTCCGTCGGGTACGGCGAGCCGCGCAGCACCCACAGAAACCGCAGCCCGCTGCGCTCGAGCCCGGCGGCAACCTCGCGCGCCTGCGCCGCGCTCATCCACCCCATGCTCCCGAAGCACAGGAACACGACGGACGCCGGCGGCTGCGCGTCCAGCCACCGCACGCACTCGTGCGGGGACTGATCGCCGGCGCTCAGCTTCAGCGAGAGCACCGGGCCGATCGGGTACACCGGCGGAGCACGGCCACCATCAGGCGTGCACCGGCCGTCGGCGATGGCCGCGAGAACGCCCGGCTCGAGCTCGGCCGCCGTGTTAACGACGATGCCTCTGGCTTCCCTGAAGCGGCGCCCGAAGTACTCGAACCACGCGTAGTCGTTCGCCTCCGGCGACGGCATCGAGACCACCGGCACCGGAGGCATCCCCGGCACGCCGACAACGCCATGCTTCTCCCGGAACCTGACGGACACCTGCTCGTGTACCGAGGGCAAGCGCAGCAGCAGCGCAAGCGTCGCGCCGGTGGACGGGAAGTAGACGTACGCCGGCACGGCGAGGTCGTGCGCGACGTCGAGGAGCGTCGCCCCGAAGAAGTCCACGACGACCGCGCTGCCACCGGAGCCGCCAGGCCCGCGATGGCCTCCCTGACGTGGGGCGCGTAGAGCCGGATGTACTCAGATGGGTGGTTGGGGAGGTCGGCGCGGTGCTCGACGGCGGCGGGAGGGTGTGGAGATACCATCGCCGGAGGCCTACTCGCTCTTACAGTGTACTTTGCTTTTGGCCTCGGACGTCGGCGCCGGCGAGTCCATCGGCGGGGGGATGACGAGCACGGTGAGGCTGAACGCTGGAGTGCAAAAAATCTACAACTCTAAGTGTTGATGGCCAAGAAAAGTTCTTTATCATTGCAATAAAATATTTAGGTGATATTTTGTAAGGAAAAAATCACCTTCTTTGGAAAGTCAATCAATTCTCCATGCAATCTTATACCATATTTGGCAGTTAATACATGGCTAAATTTAGATGAGAAGTAAGGAAGGACGAAAATAGAAGGTAATGTGCATAAGACCATCCATATGTCATCTGCCATAGTGGCAAAAATATATCCACTCTACGTACAAGTGATTGTATCTGCACACTTTGACAAGTTTGTGTATCTATTTACATATTTTGCTACTTGTTGGACTAAAACGATACGATCATACAAGTTGTTGTATGGTAGGTGTAATTTACTCACAAAAGAAATATGTGAACTTAGGAAGAGAAGGGCAGGATAAGGAAGGAAATGAAGTAAACTTTATTTATTCCCAAGTCCAAAATTTTTGAGCGAGAGAGGCTTAAATTTAACCCAGGAAATTTTTCCTTTCCTGGGTTAAATTTTTCCATGCCATTACAATTTTCACACTTTGGAAATATGCCATCGGTGTGTCACTGACACATGGGAGCCACCACAGTCATTGACAATGGCATTTTTCAAATTTTTGAAAATTGTAATGGCACATTTGAAATTTTTTCCTTTCCTTTAGAAAATGTGAAGAAAATGAAACACTTGCAATGGCGAGAACAATTTTTATTAGTGTCTCCTTGTTTCTTTAAGATTTAGTAAAACTGCCTTTCTATTTACCAATTTAGTCTCTCCTTGTTTCTTTCAGACCCTAAATCTTGAAGATTCAATTGATTTTTACAAAGAATTGTATTAGAAAAAAAAGAAAAAGTCTACTTTACACAATCCAACTAGTATGATAGTCCTATTTCAACCCTTAAGCGCAAAACTGGATATGAAGGGTCATTGAACTATTAATCTAATTTAATATAAAAATCATAAGTAATTCATTTTAAATCACACAAATATGAAAATTATACCAAAAGTTTTTTAAAATGTACCTATCTATTGACACTCCATTTGGAGTGATTTGAACCTTATGTAATATAGTGAAAAAACAATAATTTGAATTAAATAAAATGCATAACTAAAAGAAATAAAACACTAGGGCACATGCATATATGATATGAATAGCTACAATCAGAGAAATAGTTGATAGAATATATATTTTTAAAACTTTTGGTACCAATTTCAGATTTTTTATGATTCTAAAAGAATTATTTATGAATTTTAGATTAAATTAGAATTCTTTTAATTTGTAGAAATTAAAAACCACATTTCAAACCACTCTGGATGGCCTTTAGTGTTTGATTTTATGCTTTAGGATTGAAAATAAAACTAACATACTAGTTGACAGTTGTAAATAGACTTTTTCCTAATAAAATAGCCATGCATGTTTGCTTGTAGATAGGCTAGTTTATTCAAATCTTATTTACAACTGAAATTATTAGCTCACAATTATTGGTGTTTATCTAATATTGCAATTTGAGGCACACATATCCTATAAATACGATGCCCTACCAGCTAGTTGACCACATATTAGGGCCTATTTGGTAGAGCTCCATTAGATTTCAATTCTCTATGGGAGCCAATTCTCTGTGATAAATTGATTATGCTATGAAACTGTAATTCTGTAATAGGAGACAGGGATCGTGGGGTGGTCTTGGCACAGATGGCGTCATTGTAAACTTCATCTTTCTCTCTTAATTCAAAGATGCGCAATTCTCTTGCATATTCGTTAAAAAAATAAAAAAATCAAAGTTCTCAAAGTTTGCCTCCAAATTCCACTATGTAAAAAGAAGATTCCCATCATATTAAAATGCCGGCACATGCATGGAGTACTAAATGTAGATGAAATCACACAATGATCAGGGAGAAAACGGCAAGGAAAGAGTTGAGACGTCGCACTTTGTGCCTTCTTTTGAACTCGGCTTGATTTGTTTTTCCTCTAGAAAAATTATTAGGAACATATAAGCAAAGCTTAGCCATACATTAGACCTTCAGGATTCCTCACGAGGGCCTGTACGTAGTCCAATCCCGCAGCTGCCCGATTAAAGTACAAAGTTAGCCATGTCAAATTCAGATTTGCGAAGCAGCTGTATTTGTTAGACGATTACCCATCAGGAGAGCATACTATCAAGGATCTACTGGAGTGTACACTGGCTTTGTGGCACCAGTCAGTATAGCAGTTAGCAAATGTCACAATATACTCTCTACAAAATAGAGTACTTTGTACGATGAAGATAGTTCAACCTGAAGGCTGAAATGATTTGTTTCTTACCCTTTTCAGGCTGTTTATTTTTTCTAACCGAAATGACAGGAGACACTTCAACAATGTTGAGTTGTTCATTGCAATTTGCAATCTTATTTATCCAAAGAAACTACTTGATTGGAGGATTTGGACCGGACATGCATACAGATCAACGTTTGCCTTGCTGAATGTTAGGCCTTAGATGTTTGAATTGGGAGGTTGAATTTGGAAGTAAGACGACACTTCGTAATCATTGTGTCACTGTAGCATTTCGTTTGTATGTGTGAAAAATTGTCCAAAAATTGATTAATTAGGCTCAAAATGTTCGTCTCGTAGAGTACAACAAAATTGTGCAATTAGTTTTTGATTTCATCAACATTTAGTACTCCATACATGTTATAACATTTTGATGTGACGCGGAATCTTCTTTTTACATAGTGTATTTGGGACCCGCCCCTCCTCCGACCCGCCCATCAGGCACCGCACCGCGCGCTCCAGCTCGGCGGCCTCGACCAAGTTGCCCCGCTTCCTGTCCACCTCCATGGCCACGGCGACGCCCATCACGGACACGAGCTCGAACGCCTTGAGGTGCTGCTCCGCGAACAGCGGCCACGGCGCCATCGGCACGCCGTGCCACAGGCTCTCCAGCACAGAGTTCCACCCGCAGTGGGTCACGAACCCACCGACGCCCGGGTGGGCGATGATGTCCTTCTGCGGTGCCCACCTCGTGATGTCCTTCTGCGGCGCCCACCTCGGCCACACCAAGCCCCTGTCCTTCGTCCTCTCCAAGAACCCTTCCGGGAGGAGCTCGTCGACGTTGGCATCGGTCGGGTACGGCGACTCGCCGGCCGGTACGGGACCTCGGAGCACCCAAAGGAAGCGGTGCCCGCTGCGCTCGAGCGCGTCCGCGATTTCGCGCAGCTGCGGCGCAGGGAAGCTGCCGCCCATGCTGCCGAAGCAGAGCAGCACGACGGACGCAGCAGGCTGCGCGTCGAGCCATGTCACGCACTGGTGCGGCTGCTCGACGCCGACGGGTGCCTTGGCCGGCAGCGCGGGGCCGATCGGGTACACGGTCGGAGCGCGGCGTCCGGGCACGCAGCGGTCCTCGGAGATGGCCGCGAGGACGGACGGCTCCAGCTCGGCCACCGTGTACACGATGATGCCGGCGGCTTCCATCATGCGCCTGCCGTGGTACACGAGCCACGCGTAGTCCGGGCCTTTCTTCATCAGCGGCGTCGGCAGGAGACCGGTCGGCACCGGCGGCATTCCGGGCACATCCACCCCTCCTTCCATGTCGCCGAGATCCCCCGTCACCTCCTCATCGAGACCCGGAAGCCGCAGGATCAGTGCGATCGTGGACGCGGAGGTCGGTGAGTAGACGTACACGGGCAGCGCGAGCTCGCGCGTGACGTCGATCAGGGTGGTGCAGAAGTAGTCGACGACGACGGCGGCGACCGGAGACGACAAGCCGGAGAGGGCAGCCTTGACATGCGGCGCGTGGAGCTGTATGAAGCTCATGATGAAGTCCTCCGTGCCGTGCGAGTCGACGGGAAGCTCCACGGCGGGGAGGTGGTGGAAGCGGATGTCCAAGCCGGACCCTGCCTCCCGGCGGACGAGGTCAGCGACGTCGGACATTAGGTTGGGGGCCATGGTCATCTGCATCAAGAGCACCGTGAGCGACATGTCGCGGCCGACGCTGCTGAGCAGGCGCTTGCCGGCTTCGAACAAGGACGGGAGATGGCCGGGGACGCAGAGCGGGACGAGCACGATGGTAGGGCTTGCGCTTGTCATTGTGACTCCAGTTTTCGACCGAACCCGCACAGTGCTAAAAGCTTTGCCCCCATGCCCATGTTATATAAGTACGTACTACTACTCCATAGTTTTGACCATGGGAAAAGCTATACATATGATTTATCTCAGCCGTTCATTTCTCTTACACAAAATTCATCCAACCATTGATCTCACCTACTCTGGATTTTTTTTTACCTACTCGAGGTTAATTTAGCCGTTGATTCTAAAATAAATAAGCTGTTCATTTCTCCCACATTTATTCATCCCCTGTTGCTTCTGTTACCTACACCCATGTTTTCCCTCGCATACTAATTCATCTAACCGTCACATACCCCATGATCAGCTCATCTCATGATCCCAAACAGAATACCCATGATAGATGTGGTCACATACATATGTGAGAAATCGGCTTTGTGGTACACTGACATTCAGATCATAAATGAGAAGATTGCCGATTCATAATGTAAGGTTCTAAATTTAGGCGGGAAGAAAGATGCACTTTCAACTTTAGTAACAAATCGGCATCAAAATCAGGAAGTTGTGCACTTTTAACTCAACTGACTTGTTTTACCTTCACTTGGAGGTTGTCAATATACTCCAATCATAGCTAGGCGAATGATGGATAATTTTCAGCGAACTTTAATAGGTTGTTTGGTCTATTTGCAATGTACAAACTAAGACTTTGTTTAGATCCACCCAGGCACCCAACTAATTCATTAGCCGGTTAGTTGGAATTAGCTGGTTGGTCCAGCTAACTGGATAGTTGTTACTCCCTCCTTCCACGTTTATAAGGCGCACACGCAAAACAAGATTCAAACTTTACGATCTTTGACCAATAATTTGTCCATCAATTTTTTCATTTTGTCATATAAATTTGACATGGTTGGATTTGTAATCAAAGGTACTTTCCAATGAGTATAAATTCATAACCATAACTAATATAATATAAAATAAATTTATAGTCAAAGTATGATTTAAGAGACCGTGTCATGTTATCTCATGCCTTATAAACGTGGAAGGAGGGAGTATTCAACTAATAAAAAGAGCATTAACTGAGAATTAGCTTATCCTATTTATATACACCACAACTAAAACTAATTGACTAGCAATTAGCTGGTGGATCCAAACATGTCCTAATAAAAGTTAGGAGACAGTTTCTACAGTATTTCCTTGACTGAGGATCATAAATTTGGATCTAAAAGCTAGTCTATTTTGGATAAGCTAATTACAGTTTTTGTAAAAGTAATAATATACGTGTCTCAATTCAGGTCTTTTAACATGACGTACCATCGAGCAGAATCATCATGTATATCGTTATAGAATTCAGGCTACTGCTGGTTCGTAAGACCATGACGGAAAATTCTGTGAAGCCACATTGAATCATAAATTCATAATACATTCATCTATGGGCCGTGAGCCCATGCACCAAATGCCGGCCCGAGAAGCTTATCTCAATGATCACCCCTTTTCCCTTCGCCGTTCTCCTCACGTGGGCATCAACCATTCCTGGCGCTTCACCGTTGCTCGCCTCGGTCGCAGCTCGCTTGCTCAATTTCTTGTCATAATCCTTCATTCCCAGTGCATTCAGTCATATGGTAATGAAAAAAAAGAAAACAAAGGTTTACAGGCAGAGCGGGTTCTACACAAAACAGATTGAAGTGATGACTGGAGCCAACAAATGAAAACATTCTTCCAATAACCTCGATACGAATTATGGCTATATATCAAGGAGTCAACACACTGGCAGTAGATAAAACAGAATTACAGAACGCGACAGTAAGATAAAAATTACAATCTGATGCACAAGGTCCTCTCACAACTCCCTTCGCATGACACACTCGTCTATCATAGCTAGTGACCATCTTCACATCCCTGCGTGCTGTGATGCATCTCACGCGCTAGTTTCCGCATCGACACGTCCGACGACCCGCCGTCCTCCACCGCTTTCCGGCACATGGCCTTCGCCTCCACGGCCTTCTCCCTCACCTTCGTCCCCTCCTCCGACCCGCCCATCAGGCTCCGCAGCGCGCGCTCCAGCTCGGCGGCCTCGACCAAGTTGCCCCGCCTCCTGTCCGCCTCCATGGCCACGGCGACGCCCATCACGGCCACGAGCTCGAACGCGTTCAGGTGCTGCTCCGCGTAGAGCGGCCACGGCGCCATGGGCACGCCGTGCCACAGGCTCTCCAGGACAGAGTTCCACCCGCAATGCGTCACGAACCCGCCCACGGCGGCGCTGGCGAGGATTTCCTTCTGCGGCGCCCACTTGGGCCACACGAGGCCTCTCTCCTTCGTCCTCTCCAGGAACCCTTCCGGGAGAAGCTCGTCGACGTCGGCGTCGGTCGGGTACGACGACCCGGCCGGTGGTGGGCCACGGAGCACCCACAGGAAGCGGTGCCCGCTGCGCCGTCGAGCCACGTCACGCACTCGTGCGGCTGCTGCTCGCCGGGCGGCTTGAACGACAGCACGGGGCCGACCGGGTAGACGGTCGGAGCGCGGCGCCCGGGCACGCAGCGGCCGTTGGCGACGGCCGCGAGCACGGACGGCTCCAGCTCGGCCACCGTGTTGACGATGATGCCGGCTGCCTCCATGAAGCGCTTGCCGTGGTACACGAACGACGCGTAGTTGGGGCCCTTGTTCATCAGCGGCGCCGGCATCAGACCGGCCGGCACCGGCGGTAACCCGGCGACGTCCACCGCTCCTTCCATGGCCTCCAGATCCCCGGGAACCTCCTCGTCCAGCGACGGCAGCCGCAGCATGAGCGCGAGCATCGACGCGGCGGACGTGAAGTACACGTACGCCGGCAGCGCGAGCTCGCGCGTGACGTCGAACAGGGTGGTGCAGAAGTAGTCCACCACGACGCCGGCCACCGGGGAAGGCATGCCGGAGACGGCGGCCCTGACGTACGGCTCGTGGAGCTGTACGAAGCGCGTGATGAACTCCTCGGCGCCGTGCTCGATGGTGGGGAGCTCCACGGCGGGGAGGTGGTGGAAGCGGATGTCGTAGCCGGAGTTTGCTTCCCGGCGGACGAGGTCGGCGACCTCGGACATGAGGTTGGCGGACATGGTCATCTGCGTGATGAGCACGGTGAGTGACATGGGGCAGCGGCTGCTGCGGAGCAGCCGCTTGCCGGCTTCGAGCATGGATGTGAGGTGGCCGGGGACGCAGAAGGGGATGAGCACGACAGTCGGGCTTGCCATTGTGAACTTGTGACTTTGTGAGTCGAGCTCGAGTCTTCCTCGTCTCCTGCTAAGATCAACGAAATTGTCTTTTATGTTTGCCCATGCTGCGTGTGGAGTAAGTTTTCTTTGTCCTTGTTGATCCATAATAAATGTTTTTGTTTGACTGATAGCATCCCGCACTCCCCTCTGTCGTCAGTGTATTTCTGACCGACAGATAATGAGAGCATCTCTCCCGTCTGCTGCTTTTCCGACCGACGGATACCTCATCCACGGTCCGCGCGACATCAATTATCGTCACCGCGCTGGGCCTGATCTTGCCCTCTTCACTGTCAATTGAAACACAAGCTGATGGATTACCATACAGCGCTGAGGCGACTCTAGGCTCCGGCTAGGATGCCAAAACCACAGCTTTTGACAGCGCACTTGTCTGTCCTCCGGCTTCTCGTGCACGCGCAGCGGTCGATGCGCCAGCACTCCCAGCAGTAGTGGAAGTTAAATTGGAAGATGACGTGCCACGGTCCTGGACGTCGTCGTTGCCGTCCCGGCAGTGGCGATACGGTATGGCGAAGAGACTCAAGCGATGGAAAGTCGTTGGTGATGAGCTATCTTGTGCTTTACAACCGTGAGAGAGTCAAGTGCTAACTGTCCTCATTCATGCCGAATAGAATAGGATGTTACGTTGAGTCATGTCTGATATCGATTCATCGTCGGAAGGCAGTGTGTACTACCCTACGAAGGCTACGAGCATTGGGATGGCAGCAGGTCACTATGTTGCCGATAGAGTAAATACTTTACGTATATCTTTATCTGCGGATAGATATTTTGCATATACCACTTTCATCGAGTACGATACCCGCAGATAAGATTGCCATTCCGAACCCTAATGCTAATTCTACAGCTACCGTTACTTCCAAAACTAACGGTTTCACTTGCTCAAGGTGACACGCTGCCGCACGCATATGGGTGGATATTGAGATAGTTTGATTTGATTTGGCTTAGCTCGAGACGAGCTGGTTTGGCTTGGCTCGTTATCTCAACAAGTTATTATTAAAATAATGAGCTGGTTTGGCTTGGCTCATTATCTTAATGAGCTACAGGTCTGACTTGGCTCGGCTCGTTTGCTAACTCGAGATGGCTCGTTTAGCTCATAAGCTAGCTCGATAAAAACAAGTGTAAGGTAAAAATAAAGTAAAAAATCTAAGATTCATAAATTAGGCATAATATTGAAAGGAGTATAATTAATATACCGCTAACATTTTTAAATTTACGAATCATAAACCATTGACTGTGTTGGTGCTGAATTTGCTAGTTACTCCCTCCGTCCCAAAATATAAGGTCCTGGAGCATTCAAACTCAAAAAATAACATACAGGAGAAATGACATCTATACCCCTCATTTTACACTACCCACCAACCCTATTTAGTTGTCTTGTCCCTCCAGGACCTTATATTTTGGTAAAAAATTTGAACCCTCCAGATCCTTATATAATGGGACGGAGGGAGTAGCACCAAACAGGTTACGGTGTAGAATTGACAAGCTAACACCAAATGTATTCGAACAACTACTTTTCAAAAAATCCCCCCTAAACAATGTACAGTGATCGCTTTTTATAGCGATGTTTCGACTTCCGTTTTACCTCCGATACCTCCTACCTGCCTTAACACGTATTATTACACTATTAGATACCGCAGCATTGACGGAATTTTACAATGGAGTACAAACTTAAATTGTACACGGCATCCCGAACCTCCCCGACGGACTGTTCGACCTTGCGAACGCCAAGTCTTCTGTGTCACCCGTTGGGGCAAAAACATCGTGGGCTTTGCACCTTGTCTTCAGGAGGCAACCGTCCGTTCGCTATGCGCCAGTCTCTCACCTTGCCCGAGTGCCGCGAGCCGTGGACAGGTGCATGCTAACTACGCACCGGGTCTTCACAGCACCGCTCGCGATCAAGTCCGTGTAGAACTGTAGATCGAGCGTCTGGACTTGAGGCATGGAACTTTCCCGGGCGGCTGCGTTGTGCACCTCTTCCTGCAAACACTAACCTTCTCCAAGCGCGTATGGGCGGCGCACTTAGAGCAACTCCAGCGGGGGCCTCTATATGGGCTTCTACTCCAAAATTTGGAGGCTTGGAGCAACAACACAACTCCAGCAGAGCCTCTAAATGGACCTGCATTTTACATGAGCCTCCAAATTTCCCCACCAAGCCTCCATTTATAGAGGGCCTCCAATTCCCCCTCCAAACAGTGGGTCCCACGTTTCCATCCAGGTAGCGTCGTTTCCATCCAGGCAGCGCTCTCGCGCCGCCCGACCGCCGCCGCCGTCTGCGCCGCGCCTGACCGTCTGCGCCTGCCGCGCGCCTGCGGTCGTCCCCGGCTCGCGGCTGCTACCGCTCCGTGCGTCGGTCCAAGCAACAGCATGCCGGCGCCGGTCTATGGTCCGGTGAACCTCCGGCCACCGGAGCCGTTCTGGCACTGGCAGTTGAAGTATGGCGGCGACGGGCGCGTCGAGGTTGTAGTGGCGGGCGAAGCCGCGCGTGCTGAAGTTGTGGCGCCTGGACGGCGCGTACACCGTCTCCCTACCAGCTGCAGGAACGGCACCAGCACCAGCCGGTGGATCCCTATCGTCGGGCTTGGGCCTCGTAGCACATCGCCCCATGCCCTGATGCATGCGTTTTCAAGTTGATTAATTTGTTTCCGACATCGAAGATTGGCCTAGCTCAACTTGTGATTGCTGATTGCGCAGCCGATTCTTGCGGGTACGGCTCCCTGGCGGAGAGCGACTTCGACTTCGGCTTGCCGCGGCGGCGCGGCGGGAGCAGTGACCGCCGTCCCCGGTGCTGGTCAGCGCCAGCAACATCATCCACGATGGCCGCCTCCTTCCAGCGAACCCGTCGCCGCTCCGGCGACCCGCGCCGGCCTGCCCACCGTGGGCCGACGGAGACAGCGAGGGCCCGGTCCAGCCGCAGGAGTGGGAGATCTTTCCGCTGTCACCAGCACTGGTCAGTCTCCCAGGTGCGGCGGGAGCGGCGCGCCGGGAACGAGGGCGAGCGGCCGAGGGCCACCGTCTGCGCGCGGCGGCGCCCGGCGAGGAGGAGACGGCGGTCGTAGTCGGCGCGCTTGTCAGGGTCGGAGAGCGTGGAGTAGGCGGCGTGGACGCGGATGAAGTCCTCGTCGGCGGAGGCGGATGTAGAGGCGGAGAAGGAGGCCGAGAGGAGCGGCGGCGCGTTGGGGCGCGGGGAGAGATGGGGAAGCAGAGAGGGCGGGTGTGGGAGAAAAGGAGGTAGGAGGAGACTGACGTGTGGGCCACTATGGGTCCCTGGGAAAATAGAGGCCCGGATTCATTTCACTGCTGGAGTTGGAATATAATTTTGGGCCTCTATATTTTAGAGATGTATATGTAAACGAGTTTTGGAGGCTTCAATTTGAAGGGTTCTACTGGAGTTGCTCTTACCCTCGGGCGTGGACTTTCTCTGTGTATGAGAAGGTCCCGCACCTTTCTTCCAATCGTTTTTCCTGCGTGCGCTGACCTCTCTCCTGCTTGAGCGGATCCCGCACCTTTTTTCCAAACGCCGAAGTAAATAGGCTAAAAATAATTATCAGTTAGATATCGCGGTGTCGCGAGACCTTTCTCCCAGAAAGAGAGGCTAGCTTTTGATTAAAGGAAAACGACCCCCCAACAGACTGTATCGTGTCAGATCATTCTATCATGAGAAATAGAAGCAAAGAAAAATAATACTTGAGAGAATAAATTAAAAAATTATATAAAAATCATATATTTTATATACTCTTGAATTGAGAAACTGCTAGATGAGTTTAATGTAGCATATTTCCTGTTGGGCTCGGGCAGAGACGTTGGGCCGTTGCGGCTCGTTTTTGCTCGGCTCGGGTAGAGACGTTGGGCCGTTGCGGCTCGTTTTGTCTTGCGAGCAGCTCGCGAGCTGAAGCTGGCTCATTATATTGTTAAGCTAAAATATTGGCTCAGCAAGTTATAATTTTTTAACGAATTGAGCCGAGCCACTACCAAACAGAGTCGAGCAAACTAAAGTTACCAGTTTTTTGTCCAGCCCTAAGCCCCCGCGGGCAGGCGCACGTAGTGGTCCGCTGGCGAGCGCAGGCCGGTGAGCATGGCGGCACGTGGCTTCTCCGCGAGCAACGCGTTCCGAGATTTTCTTCTTTCGAGATTATTTTTAAATATTTTTATTTCAACCTTTTTACCCAACTTATATTCCAAATTTTTCTCAAATGTTTTGTACCTAATTTATGTTTGAAATTTTTGCTCAAACGTATTGTACCTAACTTATGTTTTAAGTTTGTTTTGTCCCCAACTTATACTCCAAATTTTTACTCAAATATTTTGTATCATATTATTGTTTGTAATTTTTCTTCTCTTTTTTCGTCATAAATTGATCATATATGCGTTGGTAAGAATGTAAGATTGTTACGGTCGGCAGCGCTGAGAAAGAAGAACACAACGTAACTCACGAACCGAAAACAGAAAGGAAAAAGTCTCCGAACTCTGTCGGCAACTCGGCATCACTTTGTCGGCAGCACCGCGCCAACGACCAGCGCCTCACAGAGCCTCTGCAGCGCCACGCTGGACGACCCGCCCTCCTCCACGGCCTTCCGGCACGCCGCCTTCATCTCCATGGCCCTCTTCCTCACCTTCCCGGCGGCCTCACCACCGTCCATGAGCGCCCTGACCGCTCGCTCCAGCTCTGCCGCCTCCACGAAGTTGTTCCTCCTCCTGTCCACCTCCAAGGACAAGGCGACTCCCATGTCAGCCACCAGCGTGAACGCGTTGAAGTGCTGCTCGGCGCCGAGCGGCCATGGAACCATCGGCACGCCGACCCAAAGGCTCTCGAGGATCGAGTTCCACCCGCCGTGCGTAAAGAAACCCCCCACCGCGGCGTGGGCGAGTATCTCCTTCTGCGGCGCCTTCGCGGGCCACACGAGCCCTCTATCCTTTGTCTTCTCCAGGAAACCCGCCGGGAGCAGCTCCGCCAGGTTCCCATCCGAGGGCATCTTGCTGCCGGGCTCCGGCGGCCCGCGCAGCACCCACAGGAAGCGGTGCCCGCTGCGCTCCAGCCCGTGAGCGATCTCGTGGGCTTGCGGCGCGGTGAAGAAGCCTTTCCCTCCAAAGCAGAGGAATACCACGGAGGCCGGGGGCTGCGAGTCGAGCCAACGCAGGCACTCGTGCTGTGCCTCGACGTCGCTGCCGCCGGGCGGGGTGAAGGGGATCACCGGCCCGACCGTGTACACCGGAGGCGCGCGGGTCCTGCGGGTGCACCGCCCGTCGGCGATGGCGCCGAGGACGCCCGGCTCGAGCTCGGCCACGGTGTTGACGATGATGCCGATAGCTTCCATGTAGCGCCGGCCGTTGTACACGAACCACTTGTACGTCGTGATCTTCCTGTTCTCCAGCCCCGAGGGCAGACAGGACGCCGGCACGGACGGGAGCCCGGGCACGTCCACCCCGCCCTCCACCTCCTCGAACTCGACCTCGGCGGCCACTTCCTCGTCGAGGGACGGCGAGCGCAGCAGGAGCGCGCACATGGCGGCGCTCGCGATCAGGTACACGTACGCCGGCACGCCGAGCTCGTGCGCCGCGTCGAACAGCGGCGTGCAGAAGATGTCGACCACGACGCCGGTCACCGGGGACGTCAAGCCGGCGACGGCCGCCTTGACGTGGGGCGCGAAGAGTTGCACGTAGCGGGAGATGTATTCCTCGATGCCTGAGCTGCCGGCGGGGGGGTCCACGGCGGGGAGGTGGAGAAAGCGGATGCCGAGGCCGGAGGCTTCCTCCTGGCGAATGTGCTCGTCGATCTCGGACGCCCGCTTGGACTCGGGCTCCGGCATCACGAGCACGGTGAGCGAGAGGGGCTGGGCGCTGCGTGCGAGCATCCGCTTGCCGACCTCGAGCATTGGCACGAAGTGGCCGATGCCCCAGACGGGCACCAACACGATGGTCGGAGTAGCCATTGCTAATGCTGAGTCGGAGCTCGGAGTACTATGCAGTGTTCTGGTCGCAGTTCCCTTTTTTTTTCTTTTTCAATAAAACCAGTGAACAATAATAGTGGGCCGGACGGAACGATCAAGTCTGGGACCCAGAATATGTCGCTTACGACTGGCTAAAGTTGGGTAGCTGAGATCGACGATTGGGATCTCGCTAAAAAAAGAGATGGACGGTGAGGATCACTGCAGTTCTAACGTCTCTGTCGGATTACCGGACCCCGTGTTCAACTAATATTTTGTCTGGATCTGAAGAATGGGTGCGCCTTTTTAAAATGAAATGAAGATTCTTTTTTCCGAAAAAAGAAATCAAAGGAAGAATTTGAACTTGCACGTAGCTGGTTAACTCAGGAACTATAAAATTCCCACAATAGAAATACATAAATAATTAATTATTTAAGAACCGTCATCTGCACCCACTAAAAGTTATTAACTTCATTTCTCTTAACATGCAAGCGATCCACGTCATGCCACGTCACCATCCACTACCATCTATATTTATGTTTTCCACCGATCTTCTGTGACTCATAGCATTCATATATATAATTTATTAGTCTTTGCGAGTATAATGCTACAAAATTTCCACAGTAGAAATGCATGAATGATCAATTATTTAAGAGCGGTCTTCTATCAATAAAATGAGCATGTTTTCACGTATAATATCATTTGTAAAAGATTGTTGACATACAATCACCTTAGTATTTCTACTTTTAAATTTCATCTTAAAATGATGTATAATATCATTGCAAAAGAATATTTATCTTAGTGTTTTTATTTTTAAATTTTGTTTAAAAAAATTCCGCAGCATCACACGGATATCACCTAGTTGTATTAGAAGTTGGGGAACACAAGATAAACTATATTTTAGGCTCGAACAGCGGCTGTGAGAAGCGCTTATCAGATAAGTTGTATGAATATGAAAATAGCGCTTATTTGAGAAGCGGCTTTAAACCAGTTTCTACGTTTTAGTATAAATGGGGCGGTGGGGACAAGCGTGGTAAAAAAACTGTAAAAAAGCAAGTTGTTTGGCTTCTAATTTCAGCTTATTTTGATCATAAGCTGAAGATAAGTTATTCCAAAGAGGGCCTAAAGCTGGGGTTCAAAATTAAATGAACTAAAGAATGGGAGGAAGATGGGTTCAAATAAATATGGACTTCTTCAAACCCAAAACTAGAATGATTCGGATGATCCATTATGCGGTCATTATAACAGTAAACTAGCAAGGTGGCCCGCGTAAATTTACACAGGTAGCTAGTTATTTACACTAATGTTTTGGTTTCTTTAACTTGAATACAATTTAATTTAAATATCCATTGTTATACTGTCAATACGGTTTGTTTAAGTGTCCCCAAACTAACGTATTATTTTTTATCATCATGTATGTGCCACATGATATGAAACAATATTTGACATTAATTCTTTGATCAACTTATAATTTAGAATTTAACTATTTATTTACTCTAACCAATGGACTTTAAGGGTTAATATAGATTGTTATATCTTAACAAAAATAGTGTGTATTATTTTTATTTCAATTAATATGGTAATAAGATTATATTATTAAGATTAACTTCACCAATACCTCTCAAAACAGACTCTCCAAATATTAAAAATATTAAAAATAGGTAGGGACTTCCCCGCAGACTTCGGTAAAAAAAAACCAAATTCTTCAAATATTAAATGGAGGCTGCCTTCAATTTTTAAGGGCCACAAAAATGCTATAACTCTAGCAATAGCCCTCATAAATATAGGGCTTTCTATAGACCTGGAAGCCTTCCATATGGGGGTCAAGTAGAGGCCTGCTAGAGTTTAATTTTTTTCTGGACCCTCTAAATTCGGGATAGGTGCTTGTTGGGTCTGCTGGAGTGCACTTTTTTTTACCCTCTAAACTTGGGACTAACGCTTGTTGGGTTTGCTGGAGTACAACTTTTTTTAGACCCTCTAAACTTTAGATAAGGTCTTGTTTGGTCTGATGAAGTTGCTCTAAGATAATGGATTCTGTGATCTAACATTGAGGTAGTGATCGTGGGTAAGTGAATAAAGTAATTCATATAACTTTATATATACAAAATATTACTTGCTGACATGAGATACTCTGAAGTTGCTCTAAGATAATGGATTCTGTGATCTAACATTGAGGTAGTGATCGTGGGTAAGTGAATAAAGTAATTCATATAACTTTACATATACAAAATGTTACTTGCTGATATGAGATACTCCCTTCCTCAACGGATATGCGAACTACCTTGATGAACTTGCAATAGCGTAACACGGTATGATTGGATTAAAGTAGAAACCTTCCACAAAACATAATGCCGTTTAGATCGACTCCCTCCACAAATTAGCGGTATGATTGATAGCCTAGCTTGCTGCACAAATCAATGATCCGAATGCCATAGCATAAAGGAAAGCTTAAAGACGGAGAAAATAAAATATATAGGGTAATTAATCACACCAGAAAAATATTACTCGAGAAAATATTATGAGAAAAATAATGCTATTTTGCTAGTTATGCAATAAGAACTTAGGCTGCAGTAACCAATGTGTGCCTATCACGATTATAGATTAATCTTTTGCCTTTCTCCTCCTCCGGTAAAAGATGGAGTAATATATAGACATGGTTGATGCCCGATCTAGTGAATGATCGACAATAGTTTACAGTTGCATGACTATATCGGACATTAAGAGAAGCATTTCTTTGCGCAGTCTGTTGTTACTTAACTTCCATATCAACACATGTGCATGGCAAGCGCGTACATTATCAAAGTTGTACGACACCTGAGTTTCTTCACTTTGTTTTTCTTGAATCTCCTCCTTACACTAACTCGTTAACGAAGACCATCAAACGGGTTTGAGTGCGGGCAAACAAGTTGATGATCTTCTACTTGCGTTAGCAAAGACACTGAGTGCCGAGTGTGGCCATGGTGCTCAATCCCGGCAACGATTCGCTTCCGCGGACAGGGAGAATTGTTCTCTCCTGCTGTGCTCACAACTTTGTTGAATGCCCTAAATTCGAGCACCTCTCATCAGGTACACGGGCTTGCTGACATGAGATACTCCCTTCCTCAACGGGTATGCGAACTACCTTGATGAACTTGTAATAGCATAACACGGTATGATTGGATTAAAGTAGAAACCTTCCACAAAACATAATGTTGTTTGGATCAACTCCCTCCAAATCAGCGGTATGATTGGTAGCCTAGCTTGCTGCACAAATCAATGATCCGAATGCCATAGCATAAAGGAAAGCTTAAGGACGGAGAAAATCAAATATATAGGGTAATTAATCACACCAAAAAAATATTACTCGAGAAAATATTATGAGAAAAATAATGCTATTTTGCTAGTTATGCAATTAGAATTAGGATGCAGTAACCAATGGGTGCCTATCACGGTTATGGATTAATCTTTTGCCTTACTCCTCCTCCAGTAAAAGATGGAGTAATATATAGACATGGTTGATGCCTGATCTAGTGAATGATCGACAATAGTTTACAGTTGCTTGACTATATCGAACATTAAGAGATTCATTTCTTTGCCCAGCCTGTTGTTACTTAACTTCCATGTCAACACATGTGCCCTGGCAGGCGCGTCCATCGTCAAAGTTGTACGACACCTGAGTTTCTTCACTTTGTTTTTCTTGAATCTCCTCCTTCTTACACTAACTCGTTAACGAAGACCATCAAACGGGTTTGAGTGCGGGCAAACAATTTGATGACCTTCTACTTGCGTTAGGAAAGACACTGAGTGTCGAGTGTGGCCATGGTGCTAAATCCCGGCAACGATTCGCTTACTTCGGACAGGGAGAATTGTTCTCTCCTGCTGTGCTCACAACCTTGTTGAATGCCCTAAATCCGAGCACCTCTCATCAGTACACGTGCAGATCGACGTATTGTCCTCCGCTCATTGTTAAACGTTGCCTCTTATATAGCGGAATGTGGTATGGCACATAGGACTTCAGTATGTCCCCACTCGTCGTACTCTATTATCATCCTCTAAAATAAATATTCTAGTCTAGTTATTGAGATTCTTCCATCTATATCAATTTCTTGTGCACCCGTTATTCTATATATCTCATAGTCTATACCAACTACCAACACATGAGCCCTCCCATCTCTTTTTATCCCTTTTCTTTCACTGGCGCCATCACTCCCCCACCACTCTATCTCTCTCCCTTTATCTCCCCCCTTTCTCTAGTGGTGGTGGCAGCGGCGAGAGGTACCAGTCTCCTCGACCGGCAACCTTCAGCCTCGAAGGTCTCTCGCTACGCGCGCAGCGGACAAACGCCGAACTCCGAAGGCACGCGAGCGGCTTCTGCGACGGCGACGGGGATGGACGAACGCGCGACGACTGCTAGGACTCCCGCGCCTAGTTATTTGAACCGGACCGGTAATCAAACCGTTGTGGTGTTTGGTTCAATGGTTCACTGGGTTGAGCCGTTGAACCGCCCGGTTCAAATAAGTCAAATAGATTTAGGTTCGGATATCTAACACAACACAAAACATGGTCTAGTGGTGAGTCTGCTTGTTGGGAAGCTCCCACCCCAGGTTCGAACCCTGCCCCCAACGTTATTTTTGGAGATTTATTCCCACCGTCGGTCTATCTCGCGTACACTCCGTTGGCCGGCCGGTTTTCTTCGGTTCAATTGTTAAAAAACCGTCCGATTCAATGTGAAAACCGCCGGTCCGATCGGATATTCGCAGGTTTGCCTTGACCTTATCCCTGTTAGCTTCTATGCCCTTTACCGACACCAGATTGACATCCTAAGACCTTTCCTCTTCTGACTCCGAATACGCATTTCTCGGGGTTGAGCTTCAAGCCTGCCGCCCTCATGTTGGCGAAGGTTTCAGCTAGGTCGGTCACGTGCTCTGACCATGTCTTGCTTTTTACCACTATATCATCCACATATGCTAGCCGGTTCGTCCACCACCCTGTCTATTCTTGGGAGTGGAAAGTCATCCTTGGGACAAAATTTGTTCAAGATTGTGAAATCCACGCACATTCTCCATTTACCATTTTTCTTCTTCACAGGCACTGTATTTGCCAGCCATGTAGGGTACTTGACCTCTCTAATGACATGAGCTTCGAGAAGCCTTTGAACTTCGGCCTTCACTGCGGCGACCTTGTCGTCCGACATTTTTCTGAGCTTCTGTTTTCTGGGCCTAACACTCTAATCGATGTTAAGGCTGTGCTCGATGATGGACCTACTCACCCCATGCAAATCCTTTGAGGACCAAGCAAAGACATCTTTGTTGCTACAAAGGAACTTGATTAAGTTCTCTTCTTCTTCTTTTTCGAGATCGGCTCCGATGATTACATGTCTGTCCCTGACTGCTGCATCTAGCAAAACTCTCTTTGTTTGTTGGTCCGGTTGTACTGGTACCTTTTCCTTGTCTATTTTTTCGTCCATCCCTGAGGCAGGGACCTCTGTTTGGTTGAGGATGTGGATGTTACGATGACCTGGAGTCTCTCCTTTTTCAATGTTTCTTGCCACGTGCTGGCTTCTGTATACTGTAATTACGCCTTTCGAAGCTGGCATTTTCATGCACAAGTATGGCTGATGCACCACTGCTTCAAATTTGTTCAAGAATCCTCGCCCAAATATTGCTAGGTAGGGAAAGTATATGTCCAACACATCGAAGGTTACGTATTCCATCCTTGCATTTGACAGATCTCCGAAGGACACTGGGAGATCAATTTTGCCCAGAACTGAGACCCTCTTTCCCCCGAAACCGCAAAGGTGATTGTCAGCTGGTTGCAAGGCGCTCTGATCCAGCTTCATTTCGGCGAAGGTATTCGCAAAGATAATGTCAGATCTCCGAAGGACACGTATTGTCCGAAGGACACTGGGAGATCAATTTTGCCCAGAACTGAGACCCTCTTTCCCCTGAAACCGCAAAGGTGATTGTCAGCTGGTTGCAAGGCGCTCTGATCCAGCTTCATTTCGGCGAAGGTATTCGCAAAGATAATGTCAGCTGAACTTCCTGTGTCCACTAATATCCTTCCTATCTTCCACCTTGCTATGTTGGCTTCAATGACCAAAGCATCATTGTGAGGGAAGTTTGTGAGCTTCAGGTCTTGCTCCGTAAATGTGATTGGTATGTGCGAGCATCTTGATCTAATCACTGGGCCTTCAACCGAGATGTTGTTGACACTTCTGAAGTAATTCTGCATTTGTCTCTTGCTTTCGAATTGCAATGTGACCCACCTGAAATGGGCATGATCATTCCCACTGTTGGCAAGGCAAACAGTTTGCTTGAGCATTCTTGTCTTCTTGCCTTTGGGTTCTGGATTCTTTGAGGTTCGGTGAAGGTAAGATTAACCATGGGTGGTGCCGATGGTGCTTGGCTGCTCTAAGCATGATGAAGAGGCATGGGTTGATAGGAAAATGCTGGAGTACTCCCGACTGGTAACTGAGCGAAAGACGTTTGTGACCCGCTCTGGCCGTTTTGATGAGTTGTCCAATTGACATTCTGACAGATCGAAGGGGTATTTCTCTCGGCTTGTGCTTTCTCGGCCGCCATCCTTTCTAAGACCTTTTTGCTTTCAAAGCAAAACTTTGTCCCGTGTCCAGCCTCTCCCCCATGAAATATGCAATAATATTTCCTTTCCTCCTGTGGCTGCCTGCTGCGGCCGCGGCCTCTGCCCCTGCTGAACCTTCCTCCTCTACTTCCACCATTGTCCCTTTCATTGCTCTTCCAACCTGAGAATTCTTCGCTCAAAGGTGATGTTGGTTGAATGAAATTCTGATTGTCTGCGCTGTGAGCTTCGACTTGATAAATAGTTTGTTGATTTTGACGAAACCATTTCCTCTGATCACCTCCTTGCTGATCCCAACGATTGCCTTGGGGATTGCTCTGAGCTTGTCTAACTCTTTTGGCTTCTTCCGACCTTCTTCTGAAGTCTTTGTCAGCTCTGCACCATTTCTCGAAGGCAATATACAAATCGTTCATTGAAGTTGGAGGTTCTCTGGCGAAAAAGTTTGCACAAGGCCCTATTTTGAGGCCTTTGATGCAGGCTTCAATTGCTACTTCATCTGGTACCTTTGGTGCCTGAGCTCTAAGTTGGATGAAGCATTGGAAATATGACTGGAGAGGTTCCCTCTCACCTTGAATACAGCTGAACAAGTCGCTGCTATTGAGTGAGTCCCTTTTTATCCCTTTGAAATTTTCCAGGAACTTGCTTCTGAGATCTTGCCAAGACTGAATGGACAAGGGCTTCAACAAAGAGTACCAGTTTAACGCAATGCCTTCGCATGCTATGACAAAGGATTTGGCTAAAACCGTGTCATCGCCACCTGTCGAAGCTATGGCTGCCTCGTAAGCCATGAGAAATTGCATGGCGTCATCAGTGCCATTGAACTTTGGTATTGGGTGCCCCCTATGTGTCGGAGGCCACGCTGCTAGCTGCAAGCGAGGCGCTAGAGGATCAGCGGTGTCTATTGGTCTGGAGATTATGGCATTTCTAAATGGGTTTGAAGTATCCAATGCTGTCGGAGTTCCGAACAAAGATTGCTCTTGAGTGTCGAGACTATACTCAGTCGAGTCTAGTTCTGATTGTTTCTTGGCCATTACTTGAAGTTCTATCTGTAACTTTGCTAGTCTTGCTTTCGCTGCTGTGAGCTCTTGCTTAACTATTGCAGCACGCTGTGCCGCTGATGCCTCTGCCAACATTTTTTGCCTTCTCCTTCTCTAAGCGTGCTAGCTCTTGCTTTGCTAGTTCCAACTCTTGTGCTTCTTCTTTTTCTGGGCTTGAAGTGATTGTATGCGGAATAGAGGTGGCAGCTTTTAGCTTCTTGACTTTTGCTGCTACTATCTGAGCTCTTCTCCTGCTCTTCGAGACTTTGGACTTACTTGCGTGCGGACTTGAGTCCAAAATTGTCGGTTGTTCGGACCCAAGCGGAGGTAACTCTGGATTGAGGAGGGTTTCCAAGCCTGATCCCCCTTTGCCCGAACTAGTTTTACCTCCTGGAGCCATGTGAGTTTTCTTTCGGGCACACACAAAAGGTGGGCGCCAACTGTTGGCCCTGAGTTTGCTGCAGTTCTCAAAACCAGCAGTACAAAAGTGGTAAAGCTGACTCAAAGAGATTCACAGTGTACTTTTCAGAATTCCAAAAGTCGATTCCCTAAAAAGGGGCACTAGGACCTCCTTTTATAGGGGGTTACCAGCCTATCAAAATACATCTTTGCCCTTCCATCCGGGCCTACCTCTATACTGACACAAGAGTTGACCAGCTTGTTCACATCAGGGATAGAAAGGTACTTTAATAACATGACGTAGACAACTTGACTTTTACTTCTACCTAACAGATCAAAACCTGTTACACATTACATTTCAACTACAGTGCCCACGACGCATAACTCTTCGCCGCGATATGCGAAGGTGCCAAGCAGGTAAAACACTTCCTGACGAGTTCCTTGGACCTTCGCTGACTCGCGCCTCCCTTGTCTCAGAGTTAGAACGCCATTCGGGCTTCGCCTTCTGAAAGACTCCACCTCTGAAACAAGTTGATGTTCTGAGCTCTACGATTTTCTCGGTCGAAGGTCACCTCGGGTTTGCCCTTTCATCCTGGATCTCGTGGTTACCTTCGATCGTCATTTCGTGAACCCTATCCTGTAGAACCGTTACTCTTGTGGGCGCTTATGACTTTGCCGGAGGCGAGACCTTTCTGGAGTTTAACCTTGTCTATGCTGTGTCCTGCTGTTCCTCTGCTCGAAGGTCATCCTGAACTCATCCTTATGTTCCAGAACTCGTGACCACCTTCGATCGCGGCTTCGTGCGCTCTCTCCTACAAAACCTTCACCTTGGATGATGCCGTGACATTTGTCGGAGGTGAGGCCTTTATGAAATTGGACCCCCAACATAAGTCAAATAGATTTAGGTTCGGATATCTAACACAACACAAAACATGGTCTAGTGGTGAGTCTGCTTGTTGGGAAGCTCCCGCCCCAGGTTCGAACCCCGCCCCCAATGTTATTTTTGGAGATTTATTCCCACCGTCGGTCTATCTCGCGTACACTCCGTTGGCCGGCCGGTTTTCTTCGGTTCAATTGTTAAAAAACCATCCGGTTCAATGTGAAAACCGCTGGTCCGACCGGATATTCGCTGGTTTGATTGTGTGCCGGTCTTTTAGGCGGACCGGACCGGCAGGGGCTCCGGTTTCCGGTTTTTCCGGCCGAACCGCCGGTCCGGTCCGGTTCAAATAACTAGGCTCCCGCGGCGAACACGGACGGGCTCTCGCGGTGGGCGGCGCGACGGCGACAGACAAGCACGCGGCTACTGCGAGGACTCCCGTGGCGGCCACGGACGGACGCGCGGCAGTCTCGGATGGCCGAACAACGGCGGCGGTGGAGGTCTCCCGCGGCGGCCTTGGACAGCAGCCGCGGCCTTGAACGACCGCATAACGGCGGCAGTGATGGTTTCCCACGGCGGCCACGGATGGCCGCACGACGACGATGGAGGGTTTCCGCGGCGGCTGCGCTGAAGGTCTTTGGCTGCGCGCGGAGCAGATGGACCCGGAAGTCGAAGGCGCGCGAGCGGCTCCTGTGGCCCGGCGGCGGCAGACGATCGCCTGCCCTCTGCGAGGACTCCCGTAGCGCCCACGGACGGCCGCGCGACGGCGGTGGAGGTCTCCTGCGGCGGCCTCGGACGGCCGCACGACGGCACCGGAGGGTTCCTGCGCGAAGGGGTGGCTGCGAAATAATATATCTCATGTTATTTATTTTTATTTATCTATTTATTAATCATATTTGTTCCAGATTTATATTGGATTAATGTGGATCGTTAGATCTTCATAAAGTCCGACGGTATATATTCTTTTCTTTTTTTAATTAACGGAATAACATGGACCGTTAGATGTTTATAAAATCCAACGGCATATATTCTTCTCTTTTTTAGATTAAGTGGGATTTTCTAGACCCTTTCGACGAATCTGGTGGCTCCTTTTGCTTCTATTGTAATAAGATAACTAGTAAGGTGGCCCGCGTAAATTTACGCGGCTAGCTAGGTTTTTACACTAATTTTTTGGTTTCTTCAACTTGAATATAATTTTATTTGAATATCCGTTATTATATTGTCAATAAGGTTCGTCCAAGTGTGCCCAAACTAACATATCATTTTTAATCATCATGTATGTGCCACATGATATGAAACAATAGTTGACATTAATTCATTCATTAATTCTTTGATCAACTTATAATTTTCTTATTTATTTAATTTAGAATTTAACTATTTATTTACTCTAACCAATAGACTTTAAGGATTAATATAGATTATTAGATCTTATAAAAAACAGTGTGTATTATTTTTATTTAAATTAATATGGTAATAAGATTATATTATTAGGATTAACTTCACCAATACCTCTCAAAACAGACTCTCCAAATATTAAAAATATTAAAAATAGGTAGGGACTTCCCTGCTGACTTCGGTAAGAAAAACAGACTCCAAATACTAAATAGAGGCTACCTTTATTTTTTAAGGGCCACAAAAATGCTACAACTCTAGCAATAGCCCTCATAAATATAGGGCTTTCTATAGACCTGTAAGCCTCCCATAGGGGTCAAGTAGAGGCCTGCTGGAGTTTAACGTTTTTCAGACCCTCTAAACTTTAGATAGGGGCTTGTTTGGTCTGATGAAGTTGATCTAAGATAATGGATTCTGTGATCTAACATTGAGGTAGTGATCGTGGGTAAGTGAATAAAGTAATTCATATAACTTTACATATACAAAATGTTACTTGCTGACATGAGATACTCCCTTCCTCAATGGATATGCAAACTACCTTGATGAACTTGCTATAGCGTAACACGATATGATTGGATTAAAGTAAAAACCTTCCACAAAACATAATGTTGTTTGGATCGACTCCCTCCATAAATCAGCGGTATGATTGGTAGCCTAGCTTGCTGCACAAATCAATGATCAGAATGCCGTAGCATAAAGAAAAGCTTAAGGACAGAGAAAATCAAATATAGAGGGTAATTGATCACACCAGGAAAATATTATCCGAAAAATATTATGAGGAAGTGAAAGGGTCTCTAGTCTAATGGTTAGAGCAGCCGAGTAGCACCTAACAGACCCAGGTTCGACTCTCCGTGGGAGCGAATTAACTGGGTTTGAAATAAAAAAAAATCTAAAAAATAGGTAGGGGCTTCCCCTCCCGACTTCGGTCAAAAAAAATATTATGAGAAAAATAATGCTATTTTGCTAGTTATGCAATTAGAATTAGGATGCAGTAACCAATGGGTGCCTATCACGGTTATGGATTAATCTTTTGCCTTACTCCTCCTCTGGTAAAAGATGGAGTAATATATAGACATGGTTGATGCCCGATCTAGTGAATGATCGACAATAGTTTACAGTTGCTTGAGTATATCGAACATTAAGAGAATCATTTCTTTGCCTAGCCTGTTGTTACTCAACTTCCATGTCAACACATGTGCATGGCAAGCGCGTCCATCGTCAAAGTTGTACGACACCTGAGTTTCTTCACTTTGTTTTCTTGAATCTCCTCCTTCTTACACTAACTCGTTAACGAAGACCATCAAACGGGTTTGAGTGCGGGCAAACAATTTGATGACCTTCTACTTGCGTTAGGAAAGACACTGAGTGCCGAGTGTGGCCATGGTGCTCAATCCCGGCAACGATTTGCTTACTTCGGATAGGGAGAATTGTTCTCTCCTGCTGTGCTCACAACCTTGTTGAACGCCCTAAATCCGAGCACCTCTCATCAGGTACACGTGCAGGTCGACGTGTTGTCCTCCGCTCATTTTGAACGTTGCCTCTTATATAGCGGAATGTGGTAGGACACATAGGGCTTCAGTCTGTCCCCACTCGTCGTACTCTATTATCATCCTCTAAAATAAATATTGTTGTCTAGTCATTGAGATTCTCCCCTTTATATCAATTTCTTGTGCACCCGCTATTCTATATATCTCATAGTCTATACCAACTACCAACACGTGAGCCCTCCCATCTCTTTTTATCCTTTTCTTTCACTGGCGCCATCACTCCCCCCAACACTCTATTTCTCTCCCTTTATCTCCCCCCTTTATCTAGTGGTGGTGGTGGCGGCGAGAGGTGCCAGTCTACTCGACCGGCAGCCTTCAGCCACGAAAGTCTCTCGCTACGCGCGCAGCGAACAAACGCCGAACTCCAAAGGCACGTGAGCGGCTCCTGCGGCGGCGACGGGGATGGACAATCGCACGGCTACTGCTAGGACTCCCGCGGCGACTGCAAGGACTCCTGCGGCGACCACGGACGGCCGCGCGGTGGCGGTGGAGGGCTCTCGCGGCGGGCGGCGGCGAAGGCGGCGGACGATCACGCGGCGACCGCGAGGACTCTCATGGCGGCCATGGACGGACGCGCGGCAGCCTCGGACAGCCGCATGGCAGCGACGGAAGGCCCCCGTGGCGGCTGCTCTGAAGGCCTTTGGCTATGCGCGGAGCGGACGGACCCCGAACTCTGAAGGCGCGCGAGCGGCTGCTGTGGCAGCGACGGCGGAGGACGATTGCTCGACGACTGTGAGGACTCCTGCGGCAACCACGAACGGCCGCGCGGCAGCGGTGGAGGGCTCCCACGGCGGCGACGATAGCGGAGGATCATGCGGCAACTACGAGGACTCCTGTAGCGACCACGGACAGCCGCACGATAGCCTTGGATGGCCGCATGACGGCGACGGTGGAGGTCTCCAGCGGCGGCCATGGACGGCAGCATGGCGGCAGCGGAAGGCTCCCACGGCGGCCGCGCTAAAGGCCTTTGGCTACGCTCAGAGCGGATGGACCCCGAACTTGAAACGCGCGCGAGCAGCTCCTGCGGCCGCGACGACGGCGGACGATCGCGCGGCGACTGCGAGGAGTCTATCGACGGCCACGGACAACCGCGCAACGGCGGTGGAGGGCTCTTGCGGCGGACGATCACGCGGCGACTGCGAGGACTCCCGCGGCGGCCACGGACAGCCGGGCTGCGGCAATGGAGGGCTCCGGCGGCGGCCTCGAACGGCCGCACAACGGCGGCCGTGATGGTCTCCCACGGAGGCCTCGGACGGCCACATGACGACGGCGGAGGACTCCCGCGGCGGCTGCGCTGAAGGCTTTTGGCTGCGCACGGAGCGGACGGACCCAGAAGTCGAAGGCGTGCGAGCGGCTCCCATGGCGGGGACGGCGGCGGCCAATCGCGTGCCCTCTGCGAGGACTCCCGCAGCGCCCACGGACGGTCGCGCGACGGCGGTGGAGGTCTCCCGCGGCAGCCTCGGACGGCCGCACGGCGGCGGCAGAGGGCTCCCGCGCGGAGGGTGGCTGCGAAATAATATATCTCTTGTTATTTATTTTTATTTATCTATTTATTAATCATATTTGTTCTACATTTATTGGATTAACTGCTCCGGTGCTCCTCAAATAAATTGTTGCACGAATCGTTAAGCAGTCAAATAATTTATGAACTATTATTTTTCTATATTGGGTTTCGTCCGGGTCTGGTCCATACTCAAGCCCAGCCCACGCTGGGTTCCATTGCGCGCTTGAAGTCACCGCCGATCTGACCGAGGCAGGTCGCCGGTGGCTCTACATCGATAGCATCTAACAACGGAACGATGACGAACCACGACGATTACCTATTGGCATTTTCGGATTCACATCTCCTACCCTTATTTTTCGTCCCTATTCTGTTCCACCCTGTCGCGCTGCGGTTCTAGATCTAACCTGCCGTGTAGTACAGCAGCGGCAGGACCCTGGTAACGGTGTCAGATCTTGATCATCAGCATGGCAGCACAACCACGTTATTTTATCGGTGTAATTTTTATTGTCTGTTGTCTACTCTTATCAGGGACTGCTACCGCCCATAATGGATAATTATCGTGATGCTGAAAATGAGGACAAATCAGATCCTTCGCAATTCTCATTGTATCTGTTACATAAAGTGTTTAATTGAACTAAGGATCAGTTCACGCGAGCGTTGCAACTAGCAAAAGCAGATGGCAGAAATGACTTGCCGCCCTGGAGCGCCGCCGCCGCCGCCGAGTCGTGAGGACCTTGCCCTGCAACTCGAACGCTGCCGAACAAAGGAATTTGACTAGACGCGGGCTGGGTTTGGAAGGGCTGGGCTCGGCCCATTTTATTCATGACCTAGATGGAAAACAATTAAAAAATAATTAATTAATTGATGGGTTTGATTTAAGATGTGTGCAATTTTCTAAAACAGGAGTACCGGAGCAGTTCCCTTATGAATTTATGACAACGATACCAATTTTAGATATTTTGAGAGCGAAACGTTTTGCTATGTAGAGTCACACCAATGAAAAAACAAGCCGTCTTCTTCTTTCAGTTCTTGTAGGTTCTGAGGCACTGAATGAATTCATCAATGTACCTCATATGGCACTTCTCGTCCGCCACGATCTCCTTCATCTTCTTAGCGTTGGCCGCAAATATCCTCTTGCTTTCCTCCTCAACCATGACATCCCGTATCGCTCTCCCAATGTTGTCGCCAAGAAACGCCTCGTCTGTTTTATCCTTGTGCACCCTCACTCCGATCTTGCGCTCGTGCATCACTCGCGCGGTCGACAAGTGATCCGCAAGCACCGGCATCATGATCATAGGCTGGCCGTACTGGAGCCCCTCGATGGTGGAGCCCCAGCCGCAATGCATCATGAACGCCCCGACGGCGCCATGCCCCAGTATGCTGGTCTGTGGAACCCAGCCCGTGACGACGGAGCCACGGCCACGCGTGCGCTCCTCGAACCCCGGAGGCAGGATGTCCTCGTCGGGGTGGACGCCGCTGGGCTTCTTGAGAGCCCAGAGGAAGCGCGTGCCCGCGAGCTCCAGCCCCAGAGCAATCTCGTGCAGCTGCTTGAGGGTCATGGGGTACTCGCTACCAAAGGCGACGTAAACCACAGACTTGGAGGGCTGGTCATCGAGCCAGGACAGGGCTGCGTCGTCGCTGTCGATGCCGCCGCCGGGGGGAGGCGGGAGTAGGCCGACGGGGACGACCGGCTTGCCGAAGATTTTGGTAAGGAGAGGCATAGACTCCGGTTCGATCTCGAAGCTGCTGCGGTATGCGATGATCTTGCATTTCTCGAAGGTCTCGAGAAATCGGTGGATTATCGATGGAGTCAAGGGGTTTTTGTGATCGTTGGGGTCGGGAAGACCATAATCCACCCCCGACGCCGCAGAGTAAGGCATGCCCAACATGCAGGGTACCTGTGGAACGTTGACATATATCCAAGCGATTAGGAAAGCAATGCAACAGCTTACTACTACTACTAAAATACTAATTGTTACAGCTAACAAAGGATAAAGCGGACAGAGTGAATTTGTTCAGAGTAGCAGAGTTGGCATCTCTCGCAAAATACGTTTTGCATATCTTGTTTATATTTTTTCTTATATTAGTACAGTATTATATAC